>BSBM01000072.1:1200000-1800000 GCA_027924585.1 Larix kaempferi
TATGAAAGTGGGTCTAGGGGTAAATTGGGTGCTCTGAGTTAGAGAATGAGCACCCCCATGGAAAAATCATGCTCTAAACCACACTTTTATTACATTTTTAATTTTTCCAATTAAACTATTAAAAATAGTCTAATTTTACGAAGAAGAAAAATATATATATATATATATATATATATTTCAAAACTTAAAATAAAATCCTATGGGGACCTAGCACATGTCCATATGACTCAATATTTATGTCTAGCATGTTTAAATACATTAACATGTGAACTTTAATAACATCCTAATGCCTAACCATCAATATGACCATGCCAGCTTTGGAGGAGCAGGTGAAAAACTCGAAAATTATAAGTCGTTTATTCAACAACATATAATTAACAAGGAAAAAACACCTTGGAATACCCAACTTGATGTTTAAGTCCTAGGAAACCAAGTCCTTTAAAAAAAATCCATGCTAGTACCTTTTAACAACTTCCCCTCAAGGAATGAACATGTGTTTAAAAAATAAAAAGGGGCCTAAGAAGGTTTGAATGGACTTCTGAACTTGGAATTTGAACAAGTAATATGTTCATCTTTGGCGGCTCACTAGAAATTCCAACTGAGTGCAAACTAGTTGGTAACACATGTATTAGGATCAACAAAAGACAAAGGTTCGACATTAGAATATTTCCTAGTGTTGCAAGAATATAAAGATGTATTCCCATAAGAGGTGTCAGGACTGTTGCCTAAAAGAGATATATATTTTACAATTAATCTGGTGCCAGGCATAGCTCCAGTGTCTAAACCGCCTTACAAGATGAGTACCCTTGAGTTGGTAGAGTTGAAAATGAAACTCATGGAATTAATGGATAAGAACTACATTAGACTGAGTGTATCCCTGTGGGGTTCACCAATGTTGTTCATTAAGAAGAAGGATGGAACCTTGTGATTGTGTATTGACTATAGACAACTCAATAAGGTCACAATCAAGAACAAGTATCCATTGCCCACGATAGTTCGTATCTTTGATCAGATAAAGGGAGCCATAATATTTTCTTATATTGACTTAAGGTCAGGGTACCATCATGTCAAAATCATAGAAGAATAGATCTATAAGACAACTTCTAGAAAGTAGTTAGGCCACTATGAGTTCACAGTTATGCAATTCGGCCTTACCAATGCACCAACTACTTTCATGTGCCTCATGAACATTGCATTCAACTAGTATTTGGATAAGTTTGTCTTGGTATTCCTAAATGACATCCTCATATATTCCAAGAATGAGAAAGAGTTTGCATAGCATATATGAATGGTATTGCAGGTGCTAAGAGCACAAAAGTTGTATGACAAGCTAAGTAAATGTGAATTTTATCAGAAGAGGATTCAGTATTTGGGTCATGTCATTTCAATAAGTGAAATTTCAATAGATCCCAAAAATATTGACACTATAGTGAATTGGTCTATGCCCAAGAATGTGATAGATGTTTGATCTTTCATGGGTTTGGCAGGATATTACAGAAGATTCATCAAATATTTCTCCTAGGTGGTGCATTCTATCACATCACTTCAAAAAAAAAAAAATGTGAAGTTTGTATGGTCTGAAAAATGTGAGGAAAGTTTCTATCACCTGAAGGAACTTCTCATTAGTGCTCCTATATTGAATATTGCAAATCCAGATCAAGATTTTGTGGTATGCACAAATGCTTGCATTGAGGGGCTGGGTAGAGCACTTATGCAAGAAGTTCATGTGATATGTTATGAGTCCAGAAAGTTAAAGGATCATGAAAATAAATATACGATGCATGATTTGGAGCTAGCAACCATAGTGCACACATTGAAGATGTGGAGGCACTACCTGCTTGGATGAAAATTTGAGTTGTGCATTGATCATACGAGCTTGAAGTATTTATTTAATCAACCGAATATGAAAACTTGTTGGGCCATATGGTTAGAATTCCTAAGCAAATTTGATCTTGAGATCAAACATGTAAAGGGTAAAGAGAACAAAGTTATTGACGTGCTTGGCAACAAAATTCATGTTATAGCCGTGAGCTTATGCAATGATGATCTCAAAGAACGATCCAACCGAGTCTCAGCTAAAGATGAGAGGTACGCGCAAGTGAGTGCAAGACTTAGACGAGGAAAGCTAGAAAAGAAGTATGAGGGATACCATTTGCAAGAAGAAGGAATTCTTTCGTTCCAAGGACGACAGTACATTCATCAGACGCCTTACTTAGATCACCCAAGTTATCAGAAGACCATGACAGGGACAATATTTTTGGCCTCAAATGAAGAGGGACATCGTGTCGTACATAGCTAGATGTTAGAAGTGCCAACAAGTGAAACTTGAGCACCAACACCCAGAAGGATTATTGCAACAAGTGTCGATCCCTGAGCGGAAGTGGGAAGAGATATTTATGGATTTTATTACAGGACTACCAATGACAGTGAAGCAACATGACTCAATCATGGTGGTGGTGGACAAATTGACCAAGGCAGCACATTTCATTCCATTCAAATCAACACATAAGACTACTAACATTACATAGATTTTCATCAAGGAAATTTTCAAGTTGCATGGATTGCCTAAAGCAATAATATCATACAGGGATACAAAATTCACATTGAATTTCTGGAAAGGATTGTTCAAGGAGATGGGAACTCAACTCAATTTAGCACAACATTGCATCCTCAAATAGATGGTCAAACATAGAGAGTAAGTCAAGTGATGGAAGATATGTTAAGGATGCATGTGATGGATAAGCCATCCAAGTAGGAGGATTACATACATCTAGTTGAATTTTCTTACAACAAAGTTCATCAAACATCATTACGAACGAGCCCATTTGAATCCATTTATGGAATACAATGCAGGACCCTAGTAAGTTGGGAAAACTCAGTAGACATAGTGATACTTGGACCAGAAATGCTCAAGGAAATAGATTAGGAAAGAGTTTAGATAAAAAAGGATCTAAAAAAAAATAGGACATGAAGAATATTTATGCAAATCTGAAAAGAGTGCATAGAAAATTTAGAATCGGATACCGTGTTTATTTAAGAGTTAATCCAAAGAAGATATCTCTATAGTTTTGAAGTTGTGTCAAGTTGGCACCAAGATATTGCGTGCCATTTGAAGTCCTTGATAGAATAGGTCTAATTGCATATAGGATTGCATTACCTATGCATATGAAAGTTCATAATGTTTTCCATGTCTCATTTCTTAAAAAGTATATACATGATCCTAATCATGTTATTGATTGTATTGTGATTAAGGTGGAACTCGAGAGAGAGATTCAAGGAAACCTATGTGCATCATAGGTAGGAATGAGACTGTGCTCTAAAACTGAGCCATCAAACAGGTAAAGTTGCAATGGGATCACTTTGGTATAGATTAGGCTACATGGGAGATGGAGGATGCCATGAGGTATGCATACCCATTTTTGTTCATTTTACAAGAGCACTGAGGATAGTGTTGTTTCAAGGGGGGGTACTGTAATGTCCCTAGTTTTAACTCTTGACATGATGATATGTAAATGATGTAATATCGTGGATGATTGTAAGGAACATGGTGAGGATCTCAAGGCCAAATCCATACCATGGATTCCCCATATATATATGTGTATATCAATAAGTAAATATGGTTAGTGAAACATGCATTGGTCCAATGCAGTAACATTGTACTATGATGTACATATGCATAATAATAATAAAGAAATCCATAGCTAATTGTGCAAGGAAACAAGAGCAAGGGGCATGGTTCTCCTATGGTTAGGAAGGGGCATACTAATCCCTGAAGCCAATAGATGGAATCCAAGTGTCTAGAAAAAGACTAATGAGCCATTGAATGTCAAGTTGAGTCATGTGAAACAATCATTTAATGCTTCCAAGAGGAAGGAAATTGAGGTAGTTATTATCTTGGGGAAAGGAAGGTGTGGGTCTAATTTTCTTGTGTCAGTCGTCCTGTAGAACTGGGAATGGGGATGGATTATTGGGTAAGCCATCATTCGAATTGAAGTCATCCTTAAAATACCTGTTAGTTGGGGGTTGGCACAACTAGTTAGATAGTCAGTCTGAAAGTTAGTTGGTCATACAGTTTACTAGGTCAACTAACCAACCTCCCATGTATAGGGATGTATCTATCTCACCTTGCCTTTTGTGGGTTATCAATCAATCAATCCATCAAGGAAGTTATCACTCTCACCTTGTGAAGAAGGTTCAACCATTTTCTAAGAGGAAGCCTATCCCAGCTAGTGACAGAGTAGAGAGTGATTTTGAACATTGGTTCATGGACATGACTAGAAGTCGAAGAGGAACCCAGGAGCACAATTGTTATGTATTCTTTACTGCTCTAAGTATCTGAGTGGTGTCAAAGTTTCCGAGTTGTTAACCTATGCATGTATGCCCTGAATTCATGTGTATTCCCGTGTTCATGACAATGACCCATGTTCAACTCCTGGAGGGCATGCTACTCCACTGTGTGGGGTTTGTCGAATGTGGATATTTATTATTTTGAATATTGTTGTAGCCTTCAGGAATATGTTTGTATGGTGCTAGTGAAATATCAACAAACCCTATTTCTTTGCTTGATTGTGTGAGGGTGGGGTCAAGATTCTTTCTTGGTTTACCATCCATAAAAGGATGAATTTCCATTTTAAAAAATGTATATACTATATATACATTATATTCCTCAACTTCATTATTGACTACCTTTGCTGAATCGGCATGCTCATAGGCTCCCTGGATGCCTTGATCAACTTATTCTATTTAGAAAAATTCATCTAAAACCTTCGTTCTTACCTCTTTCATTTGTGAGCCTGAGTAATCTGACTGCTTCGATTTCCATCTCCATTCGACTTTGGCCGTTATTAATTCTGTCAATTTTATGCATGATGATACTATATAATGTACATCATCTTTGTTCATGTGCTTTTTTTATTTGTAGCCTTAAATTTTCACCTTCACTCTTTAAAGAACAATGAATCTTCTTTTATTTATGTATATATTTATCTATATTCTTGAGCTTCATTATTGATTGGCTTTGGTTAATCTGCATCTTCATAGGCTCCTTGGATGTCTTGACCAACTTCTTCTTTTCAACAAAATTCATTTGAAACGTCCACACTTGCCTTTTTCTTTTATGAACTAAGCAATCTGATTGCTCCAGTTTGTTCCCTTCCTTCTTCCCTTCGCTCCCACGCAACCTCCCTTCACGCCCCTATTCCCTCCACCTACCACTCCCTTCCTCTGTCACCTGCACCATCGCCCTCCCAACTCCATGCGCCCTCCATGCAGAAACCAAAATCCCCCCCAAAAAAAATAAAAAATAAAAGTTAAATAAATATTATATAATAATTTTTTTATTATTCATAATATTTATTTTTTTAACTTTATAATAATAAAACTATATATATATATATATATATATATATATATATATATAATATTATTATTATTTTCTAATAATTATTATTATTTTTTATTACTACCACTTGATTTTAATAATAACAATTATAACAATTATTATTAATTAATCAAGTCCACACAAAAATCCAATTAATAATAATTGCTATTTTTGGGAATAACATTTATTTTGGTAAAAATAAGAGAAGACATACCAAAAGGGTCAAAGATGATTTTTTTCCAAAAGAACCAGATTGGGAATTATTACAACTTTTGTATCTACCATTGTCGAAGAGGAGAAAAGGAAGTTAAAGAGAAGTCGTAATCGTAAACAATGGAAAACACATGTGCAATAATAAAGTCGTAGTTAAAAGCAACATTGGACGAGTTAGAGCAATATAAAGAAACCAATAATGATATTTAATTTGAGATTAGGAAGCAAAAATTGCTTAATTATTTAACAATGCAAAAGAATCATCGCTTAAAAGATCAAAATCAAAAGCTAGAAAAAGCTAATGAAGATATCGAGAAAATGTTATTAGCTAAGAATGAATAAATATCTCGATTAAAAAATCACAATCAAGACCTTGAAGACAAAATCAAAAAGTCCAAAAATGACGAAGAATCACCTTATAGAAGCAATATTGATTTAGAAGAAGAAATAAAATGATTAAACAAGCTCATCATGGAAAAATATAATGAATTGGTGCAAGTCCAAAGAAAATTAGAAAGTCAAGAATCATAGATATGTCGACATCAACAACAAATGAAAGAACTCTAGCAGAAATATGATGACACTAAAAGGGTGCACAAGTTGGAAATTACAAAAATCAATAACACATTAACAAGCAATACCGAGGAAGTATTTCGACTAATAAATCATAACAAGACATTAGTTACAAAATCAAGAAAATTGAAAAATAATAGGAAGGCAAAGCACTCTAATGAAGACTTTCAAGGAAAATTTCTAGAGAAGGAAGAAGAAAATCACCGCCTTCAAAAACATAATGCAGAGCTTAAGAAACAACTTGAGAAATCCAAAGACGAAGAAAAGTTGCAAAGAGAAAGGGTCGAGAAGTTATAGAGTAATAACAATCTGTTAAAGAACAAATTAGAGCAGATCCCGAAGGAAACATCCAAACTCTTAGGAAAACAAATTCCAGTTGAGGAACAAGAAACAAATACACACCCAACTGAATTATTATCAACCAATAAAATGCCAGAAGCCCAAAAAGTTGAAGTTCTTGTAAACACTCCACAAGCAACTCGAGTACCATATCACCATCCAAATCACAAGAGTCGTTATGATCGACGACAAGGACAAGAGGAAAATTACCAATATTATTCCTACAAAGAGCAAAGACAAAATCGACAACTTCGAGCAATCAATCAACAAACAGTTCCAATGAAGCTAGATCTTGGGTGGACCACGTCACAATTGACACAACATCTCTACTTAGTGTTTAAAAGAACACATCGTCTCATTTCGTCAAGTGCCGCAAGTTATCAACACAAAAGATCACGAGGAAGCGTTACTAGTAAGAAGAAAGGATAAAAGTCTTTCATAATTATGCTTTGAGGACAAAGCATCTCTGAGGGGAAGGCAATGTTATGTAAAAATAAATAATAATAAACATCAACAAATATAAAATAACATAAATAATATAAATAATAATAATAAATTAATTAATAATGTCTTTACGAAAAGACATGTCTATTGTTGAAAGGGTATTGCATCAAAATATAAATAAGGGAACCCTCAATTGTAATTCACACACACACACATATGTATATTAAATTCCATATATGGATTATCTTCGTTATTTGCACTGGGTTTTCCCTTAAGAAACGGGTTTTACTTGTTTTAGTTTAGCACTTGCATTATTATTTTATTGTAGAAGAATTTGAGTCATTCTCCTATAAAAGGAACTCACTTCTCATTGCCATTTGTTGTTGTGTTGGAGAGAAATAATATCATTTTTCATCCAAAGGTTATTATCTATTGAGTTTTCTTTTTCCATGGTTGGCACAACTTAATGAGGCATTATTGTTGTAAAATGCTATTTTTATCATTGTAAGGTTTATGGTCCTAGTTCACTTAAAGGGTAAATTTTCTCAAGTGGAATAACTTTGTTGTTTTGTGGTTTAAATTTGTTGCTTGTATTGCGTTTTTACTATCTTAGGAGGGACTACAAATTAAGTTGCATAAAATAGGGTACAAGCTAGGGAATAGGTTGGAGGTGTGTGCCATAGAAGCCACTTTTCCTTGGTGAGGATTTGTGTAGAGTTTCAATAGCTTGGTGTAGGAATATGTTTTGTTTCTTCCATATATTTCAACCAAACACTTACACACGTGGGCACAAGGAGAATTGATCCCAAGACCCCATAGCGAAAGGGTTTGAAAGACACTAGTCATTTTTCAAATTGCTTCAACCATTAAAAAAAATCACCAAAACCTCTCAATTTTGCTGCATTTTTACAGCAGATTCAATATCAAAAAAACAATTCCAAAAATATATGTTTTATTTTTCTAGCATAATTTTATTAATTTCTTAGGGTTATATTTACTTAGTTTAATTTTCTATTGATTAGTTTTAATTTTATGCAATTAGTGTACTGAAAAAATAGCCCTCAAAATCATGTTTTTTTCCAAGGGTTTCATGTTAGATATAACTACTGAAATTTATGGGCATTAGATCCTAATTTCTTATTGTTTTTAGTAGTTTATATTGGCTAGAAATTGCATATTTTAATTTCTGAAAAATACTACAATAAATATTTTAATTTCTATAAAAAAAAAAAGACCAACCTGGCACACTAAAATTCAGATTTTTGCATTTAAAAATTTTTGCACTCACTTTTCTAATTAAATATGGGTTTTATTTGAGTTTTATTGCCATTTTATCAGTGCAAAATCAATGAGACAACAACTAATATTTTTTGTAAAATTTATGCTTGGTTAAATATTGACTATTATTTGCTAAATCTTCTTTGGATATTGACAAAATGGTTTATTTTTAATCCTAGAAATTTCTGCAATTTACTATTACATTGGATAATACATAACAACAAGAAGGCTTGAAGTTTGTTTGATTACTTGTAGTTCATAAATCTATCTTACATTGGCTAAGTAATTTCATTTTCTGGAAATGTTCATTTGGTTGGATGGTTAATTACAATTGATGGCTCACATAATCATTAACTAAGTGATAATAATTTATGGAATTTCATGCAAGCTCTTGTCAACTTCCATCTTTCTATTTTCATAAATTTCATGATATCACTTTTCTTTCATGGATTAATGGATGTGAGAGACAATGTTTATTGAATAACCTCAAGTTTTGGCATTTTATCACAAATACTAAAACACCAAACTTTGAGAAGTGGTTTTAGTCACTTCAACAAGTTTGGCTCTCTTAATTAATTTGAGTGACACCTTGTTTCAAAGATCTCTCTCTCAAGCAAGGCCTTATTCAAATCCTTCACTTAAATGATCTTTAAGGAATAGGCATAACCTCTCTCTTAAGCAATTTCATTTGTGGATACATGGTGCACATGGCAATGGACTTATTTACTTGAGGATTATGTTCTTAATGTCTTATGGTTTCTTGCCAATGTCTATATTTCACACTTGCTATTGGCTAATGTTCATGGTTCATGTTATTTCATACTCTTGAGAAAACATTTTCTAAGTGTTTGATCGATCAAATATTGTACTTTTTGAATGATCAAATGCTTATTTGGGAAATGAACTAAGTAGCACACAACATACATCTTAATTAAGTTAATCTCATTTCCCTTAGCTCTCTCTAAACCAAATCCAAATGAACCTAGGGAAACACCCCTTGGCCTTGATATATAGCCAGAAGAGTGGGAAATTAGCAGTGTGGTGATAGTGGTGCTTCTTTCCAAAGTTGCTTTTGAAATCACTAGTGAATTAGGACTTTTCCACTTAAGTTCTAAATAAAGTTGTAACAGACCCAACCATCCAAACCATACCATCAATACGCCTCCAAATCATCACCTAGAACTTTGAATGGTCCCACTTTATATGCCATGGGCCCTTTGTTGCAACTACTATAAGATTTAGCCATCATGGTTTGACTATAGCAGGCATTGAAAGTCCACATCACAACTCCACAAGGAGTGTGAGTACAACTCCATCCATCTCCTTGAATTTTAACATCATGGCCTATGACATGTTGACCTACGCTAGGATTTATGGTTTCCATGCCTCATCCAGGTGGTCCCATGAATCTATCAAGTACACTAGTCCCATGCATCTTGAAAGGCTAACCTAAACTCCTTCCATAAACAAACAAGCACTCAACCTCAAGCATCAAAAGTTCATCATCACAACTCCATTGGAAAGTATAACTATAGCATCTTCTTGGAATTTTGGCATCAAATGGGGTTAAGGTAATGCATGCATAGCATTGTTGGTTGAGTTTGTTCGACCCATAAAGTAATGCTTATGCAATAATATTTTCTTCATGGTTATTGGGTCCCATAAGATCTTTAATGCAATAGCCTTCCATGGCCATGGAGTGATTCTCCTATCTAACTCCACCCCACATCATGAAAACAATCATTAGTTGTAGCATTAACATCACTATATCATCATGAATTTCAAAGGACCACAAGTTAACTTTCATCATGAGAACATAACATCATGAATATCAAAGAACCGTATACTAAATATTTTCATGAGACCATAACATCACTATAGCACCATGAATATCAAAGAACTATATATTAATTGTTGTCATGAGAACACAACATCATCATAGAATCATCAATATCAAATCACTATTCGCTAATTGTTATCATGAGAACATACAACCACATGACATAATCGTAAGAAACATAAACACATAATCATCATGAAATACTCATGTCACGGTAAATCATTAAAATAGATAACATATACAAAATTATAATAATCTGAATGCATGATCATGTATGCATGTGAGAACATAAATATTACATTAGATGCCATATTAAAAGACCATCTTAAAATATCAACTTAGCATTCAAAATGATTCATGCTAGGTTAACCAATACTAACATATTGTAATAGAGATGGAATATTTCATACAACTCTCCTTCAAGAAATTTCAACTTGAAGTTATAACATGTATAGGGTCCCTTCCAATTTGAGGCTAAAATGAAACTAGCATAGCATCGCATGCTATCAACATGTCACTAGATGTAACGTAAAATCATCATCATAAGAGATATATTATAAATTATAATAATCACACGCTTTGGCAATTTTTTTCAAATTAAGAATCAATTGTTACATTCAATGGTATGTCCCCAAAATTTATTTTGGCTTAACCAAAACCATTTGATCTAAATTTCAAAAAGATAAGTTATTCTCCTTTGAAATTTGATAGTTAGAACTTATGCCCCTCACAACTTCGCTTGAGCCAACCAGGTATTTTTATGCATGCATGAAGATACCTTCAATTAGCTATCTTGACACCCTAAAACTTAACCTTAACATTTAGATTCTACACATCATCACTTTCCACATAAAATTTCCACAATTTTCATAACACCTTCAAACAATTGGGACTATTTGGCACAAAATTAAGAAACAATGACTTTAATTAACTAATGAAAACTAACAACTCCATATATTTATAATTCATACCAACCATCACATGTTGTGTACCTAACCACGACTTCTTTAGTATTCATTGGAATATGTATAAATAAGCTACTTATATGCAACTTGTAATTTTGTATGAATTTTCTTATAAAGTTTCTTTGTCACTTTTTATAACAAGAGAAATAGTTAAGATTATGTTTATAGTTAAGATATGATTTATATGTTTATAATTTTCTTAGAATATATGATATTATTTTTGCTACTTATTTATTATTAAAAATACTATTAATAAAATCTAATTCATATTTTTATTTTTAAAAGAGTTAGCCACTTTCCTTGAAGTTAAAGTGGTGCTAAAATTCAAAATATGATATATATATATATATATATATATATATATATACAACTAGTTACTAAACTAAAGTAAGCTAAATGTATGTATCTATATTTACCATTTTAAAGTATATATTATGTCATAAAATATATATTTTGTAGAACCATTACACTAGATGCATATTATTATAAATTTCAAGATGTATAATATTTAAAGAATATATTTTGTAAAAATTAAAATAAGTATAAATAATTGTGTGCAATTATATCTTACATGTTGATAAAAAGTAGGTCAAATATATTGTATTCATTAAAAATGGATATTGTTATGGGCTGAGAATTCGCAATAGTTATTGGTTTCAGATCTTGGAGTTTCTGCGATGGAATCATTGGAGAAATCCATGTTTTGTCAACGTTTAGAGTGTAACCATGAGGCTCATCATCAGGACAAGAGCGATTTTCAAAGGGAGGATCCTGCGGGAATGAGGAATAAATAAGAGTTTTCATTATGGATTTTAGCCAACAACATACTTAATCAAATAGATTAAAAGGAATGATATGTGGAAAACCTTAGGACCAAACGCAACATTTGAAGTGAAATCCAAAAGGAGGAGAAAACTGATTATTACCTAATGATGCTTGGAAGCCAAGTTTTGCTAAGAGCTAAGCCATTGTCCATGTTGATGGAGTTAGGGTTCTTAACAATTTCAATTGCCTCCCTAATTCTTCTTTTTAACTAATGATTGATCCTCACAAGAACTTTGGTTTCTTCGATTTTCAAGTGATACTTAGTGTTAAGAACATGTTCTGGAAGAGCCGATTTGTTGGTTCTATTGTGGATGATATTCGATTTGTGCTCCTTGATCCTGGTATTGATAGATCTTCCTATTTCCCCTACGTAATATTTATCACATGTACAAGGAATTTCATACACTCCTTTTTGTGAACGAGGGATGATGGGATCCTTTACGGAACTTGGAAACTTTTAGAGACGAATTGTGGACACAATTAACTCTCTGACTTACAAATTAGCCAAGTTTCTTGCAGAAAGATTGAAACCTCTTGTAGGAAACACCATCTCCTTCATAGAGTATTCATCTTCTTTCGTGGACATGATCTGGGATATGAAGGTCAAAGAACAAGATATGATCCTAAGTTCCGATGTTGTTTCTCTCTACACGATGATTCCCATAGATGAAGTTGTAAATGTGATAAAAGACCTAACTGATCCTGAAACAACACAACTCGTTGAGCTATGCCTAAGATCAATTGTTTTCAGCTTTCAAGAGGGTATGTATGAGAAAACATGCAGAGTAGCCATGGGATCCCCCCTTTCACCAATTGTGGCTAACCTATTCATGGAGAAGTATGAGCATAGAGCCCTAAAATCAATGGATAAGAAACCCGATTGGTGGATTAGATACGTCGATGATACTTATGTTAAATGGGAACATGGTGAAGATGAACTAATGGGATTTTTTGAACATCTAAATAACCAACCCAACCACATTAAATTTAAAGTGGAATGGGAAAAAGACCACTCTCTACCATTATTGGATGTTATGGTTAGCAATAAGAATTATGGCACATTGGTGCATGCTGTGTATAGGAAGAAAACTCACACAAACCAATACCTGCACGCTAGCTCACACCATCACCCAAGCCAGAAAAATGGCGTTCTTAACACACTTATCACAAGAATTATGAGGATATCGGACATGGATCATTTACAAAAGAGAAACAACACCTACGTGAGGTATTCCACAAAAATGGATATTCATAAATGGAGATTGACAGAGCATTCGGTAAAACTGGAGGACAATGAAAAAGGCTCACACAGAACCTAGAAGACAACATTAGAAATAAGCACAAGGTGTTTTTACCGATATAATTGCGTGCCATCTTTTGAAGAAGGACATTAAAACAGTTTTCTCACCACTGTACAATCTCAGAAATTTTCTAAGTTCCATAAAGGATCCCATTCATCCCTCATTCACAAAAAGTAGTGTATGAAATTCCTTGTACATGTGATACATCTTACATAGGGAAACATGAAGATCTATTAATACTAGGGTCAAGGAGCACAAAGCAAATATCATCCACAATATAACCAATAGATCGGCTCTCGCAAAATACACACTCAAAACTAAGCATCACATAAAATTCGAAGAAACCAAAGTTCTTGCGAGGATCGATCATTGGTTAAAAAGAAGAATTAGGGAGGCAATCAAAATTGTTAAGAACCCTAACTCCATCAACAAGAACGGTGATTTAGCTTTTAGCATAACTTGGATTCCAAGCAACATTAGGTAATGATCGATTTTCTCCTCCTTTTGGGTTTCGCTTCAATTGTTGCATTTGGTCCTAAGGTTTTCCCATATCATTTCTTTTCATCTATTTGATCAAGTGTGTTTTTTCTAAAATCCATAATGAAAACTCTTATTTATTCTTCGTTCATGCACAATCCGCCCTTTGAGAATCACTCTTGTCCTGATGATGAGCCTTGGTGTTAGGCTCGAAACGTTGACAAAACATGGATTTCTCCAATGACTCCATTGCAGAAACTCCAAGATCTGAAACCAATATCTACTGCAAATTCTCAGCCCATAACATCTCTTCCCGGTTTGGAGCGGACGTGCTGAGAGACATTAGGCCATTTGAAAAGATGAGGATTAGAAAAAGCAAGAAGTGATCACACCTCTCATTTCTAAAGAAGTGTAGGGACAAACGCACCATCTCGACCTTTGCCAAAATACAACACATTATGAAAAATGATAGGAGTGTGTTACGGTTAATCTTGACTCGAGATGAGTCAAAGGTGGTTAGGTCCAGCACATAGTTTTGGGCACATGGTTTGTTGTATCCCATGGTATTAGCCCAAGGTATTGCATGTAATGAAGCCTATAAAAGGTTTGGCACACTCCATTGTAATGTGGCCTGGAGGTGAGTGGTGGCTATCTCACTTGGCCCAGATGGCCGGTTTTGGCCATGTAATGAAGATCTTCATTGGGTGTTGGTTTTCCCTCATGGGTTTCCATGATAAATTATATGTCTCTATTTTGTGATTGCAAGTTAATTTCTCTTGTAATTATTATTTATGCCCATTGAAAACCTAACATAGTGATCACCTTTTCAAACGAATGAGCATAATGCTAGTCAGATTTCAGTTAAGGAAACTACGAATGGAATTAGTTTCGTTGGACCATTCACTATTAAATTTACACCTATCGCTAGCCAACAAGCTTGATCATACCACATGGATGCACTTTGAGAATTTTTTTTTTCTGCGGAAACGGTGCATGGGAAACCCACCAATAGTTCCCCACATTTCGTGCATGGTAAGGATGATAAACTGTCAGCCAGAAATAAATGGCTGGCCTAACCCCTAAGGACTCAAGGCTCGAACTCGTGACCTCCCCCCGTACCGAGAGACTGTTCGCACGTCTTACCAATTGAGCTAACCCTTGGGGAGCAAGTTGACTTTATGTTCCAAAAAACAATAGAAAAGCATGAACGTAAACTTCTGAAGTTGACCAATCAGCAATCTAACATATTGAAGAATGGAGCAACCACTGACATCGACATAGGGACATCAGAAGGATTAGCCGCAAACAATGGTGAATAAAATAAAAGATGTAACTGCGATCTGGACACACACTCCATCAAATTACTCGAGAAAGGTTTAAACTTTGTCATTGCCCCATCCAAGATTCCAAAAGAAGACATCATATGCAGCATTGATTCCGGCATACAACGCTTACCAGAGCAAGAAGCAGAGGAGGTTAGACAAGATTGATCATGAGTTCCTCGACAGGACAAACCACCAAAACCCAACAGACGAGGAAGAATGAGAGTATTCACTTGTCCAAATATGAGGAAGAATGAGAGTATAGTGATCTTGAAATCCGACAAAGGGGGTGCAATAGTGAGACTACGTGAATAAAATGCACGACCACCTCAATAACACTAGCAGTTACACCAAATTAATAAAAATCTCTTTGAACCACATAGCCAAAAAAGTGTCTAAGGCAATCCAACGACCCTCGATAGATGATGAAACCAAAGAAAAACTAAGGGTGGTGAATCCGGTTATCCCAAGAATCTATGGCTTACCTAAGATTCACAAAACAAGAAAGCCACTACGACCGATTGTGAACACAATTAACTCTCTGACTTACAAATTAGCTAAGTTTCTTGCAGAAGGATTGAAACCTCTCATAGGCAACACAAGCTCCTTCATAAAATATTCATCTTCCTTCGTGGACATGATCCGGGATATGAAATTCGAAGAACATGATATTATCCTGAGTTTCGGTGTTGTTTCTCTCTACACAATGATTCCCATAGATGAAGCTGTAAATGTGATAAACCAGCGTAGATCCATCTCAAACCCAGATCTATCAAGCACCAAGAAGGATCCAATTTCTTGAGGTGTAATTTTTTTGTTTTATCTTAAATTTTTTACACATTAAGAAAAAAATTACCCCTCAAGAAATTGGATCCCTCTCTTTTATTTTTTAATTCGAGGCAATTGGATCCCTTTCTTGCGCTGCTCCTACATGTAAACGTAACGTGACAAACGTGACAAATGTGACAAACCTTACAACATCTCCCCCGTACTGGGTTGTAACATAACGTGACAAACGTGACAAATGTGACAAACGTTACAACATCTCCCGCATACTGGGTTTTAACGTAACGTGACAAATGTGACAAATGTGACATGTGACATGTGACATCCGTTACAAGATCTCCCCCATACTATTACTTTTAACATTTTATTACTTTTGAAAACATTACATGTGACATGTGACATGTGACATCCATTACAGGATCTCCCCCATACTATTACTTTTTACATTTTATTACTTTTGAAAACATTACATGTGACATGTGACATCCATTACAGGATCTCCCCCATACTGGGTTGTAGGCACCTCGTTTACACTCGGTGCAAAGACCTAGCTGATCCTGAAAAAACACAACTCGTTGAGTTATGCCTAAGATCAATTGTTTTCAGCTTTCGAGAGGGTTTGTATGAGCAAACGTGCAGAGTAGCCATGGGCTCCCCCTTTCACCAATTGTGGCTAACCTATTCATGGAGAAGTTTGAGCAAAAATCCCTAAACTCAGCTGATAAGAGACCCGATTGGTGGATTAGATACATTGATGATACTTATGTTAAATGGGAACATGGTGAAGACGAACTAATGATATTTTTTGAACATCTAAATAACCAATCCAACCACATTAAATTTACAATCGAACAGGAAAAGGAATGCTCTCTACCATTCTGGGATGTTATGGTTAGCAGAAAGAAGGACGACACATTGGCGGATGGTGTGTATATAAAGAAAACTCACACGAACCAATACGTACACGCTCAATACCTACACGCTAGCTCACACCATCACCCAAGATATAAAAACGGCATTCTTAACACACTTATCACAAGAGCTATGAGGATATCAAACATGTATTATTTACAAAAAGAGAAACAACACCTACCTAAGGTATTCCACATAAATGGCTATTCATATTTGGAGATTGACAGAGCATTCGGTAAAGTTAAAGGACAACGACGAAGGCTTGAAGCAGATTTAGGCACAGCGGAAGTGAGCTTCAACTCATATAAACACTCATGGACCAAGCTACAACTCTATCACACCTCTCCCCTACTCCAATTTTGTTGTGGGAAGACAATGGAGTGTTGCACACAGTAACAACAGCACTTATGAATCACTGCAAAACCACTTTGACACCTACAAGACAACTTTCAGCAAGAATATAAAGTTCTGCAACTTTTCAGCTAAGTGTTTCAACTAACAGTTTCAGCTAACTGCATTCTATACGATTGTTTCAGCTAACAGTAATCTACAGGACTGTTTCAGCTGACTGTTTCAGCAAACAATATTCAACAGAAAATGAGTAACAACAATGACTTTAACTCAAATTTATAACTCCCCTGCATTCATAAATAATGGTTGATACTTTGTTCAGCAATCAAGTTAATTTCACACTTCCACAACCAATCATATACGCTCAGAAAATTATCATACTACAACAAAATATTAAACTTATATATTCAACAATGAGTTTTCAAACTCATAAAGACAGAGAGGAACATAGTAATAATATTACAGAGCTAAAACTCTGTTTCATATTCAACTTAGAATTTGTATTGCTCAACATGTCTCTCTATATCACAGAACCAAGATTACATCGATATTTATACATCAGAAATATAGTCAGTCATTTACTTAGCTTGACATTTCACTGCATCTAAACCAAAATTGATTGTTTAGAATTTGTGTGGATACTCTGCCCTTTCATGAGCTGCAAGAGGAACGATGGACACCCCTTCAACAATCTAATCGGCTGGAACATGTCAGTGGATGACTCTTAAAAAATGGCTCTTCAAAAAACAATGTAATACTTTGCCCCAATAATTATTCGATGAGCTTTGACAGAGGCTATAACTGCTTCTTCAGAAATCGATGTGGTATGCTTCCCCTTTGAAGCTTTGACAGCATGACAGAATCAAAACAGTGTGGTTGTGGTTGACTCTTCATAGTTTCGGCGGCCACTCAGCAGGGCGGTGAATGACTTTTAGACTTTGTGGTAGTGAAGTAATTAATGTTGATGTATTTGTAACTTCGGAAGATATTCTTCTATGTATTACATTTGTACTTTATTGTATATCCCACAGAGATGTATTATTCCTCTAATTGGAAGTGTCGTCATTTGTATTTGCAAGTGTCGCAGGTTACATTGTAAGTGTCGTCATTTGTATTGATGGGTTATTAGACCACCAGTGTGGGGTCGGCCCTGGTTAGGTCATGTCGTTGGGTTATTAGACTTGATTAGCAAGTCGGCCCCAGTGATTTATTGGTAGGTCAAGTCAGTGTATAAATAGAGAGGTTGTGTCTCTCATTTGATTCATTCACTCACTTCTCAAGCTCGCATAGCTAAGAGAGAAAGTGGCACACTAGTGGAGGAGGAGGAGCATCTGCTAGAGACATCTTATTGAGTTTGATCATTGTGATCTTGGTTTGTGGCTTATCTTATCTTTGAGGAAGTTGCGGGGTTTTTCACCTTCTTGGTTTTCCCCGGTGAAACTCTATGTCTCTTGTGTGATTGCTTTTGTGTCTATGATTGATATGTTGTAGAATGTTGTACATGTTATTCTCTTAGTGATCCTGAATTATAATGGAATGAAATTATCGAAAAATTAACATGGTATCAGAGCTGACCTAAGAAGAAGGCACTGTGCAACTGCGAAAGCTATGGCTTCTTAATATTTGGGTTTCTCTCCACAGATCATCAAATGCATGAGGCTAGATTAACTCTCCTAGCAAGGGCGCATCTTTCTGTCGAGACAGAATTCAATTCTGAGTTGTTTCAGTTTTTGACCTAAAAATTAGGGTTTCTGCAAAAATTGGAATTTTTGAAATCCAAGACCACGGCTAGAAGCTCCTCTGAAAAATTGAAGTTTAGAGATTTGGATCGAACTTTTTGGTTGGGTGAAGCTCCGGTAAAATCAAACCCTAGTTTGGGGTCCTGTCCAGTGAATCCAAAAATTTCAAAAGCAATTTTGAGGGGTGAAAATTTGCAGATTTCAAATTCTGAGTAAAAATTTGCAGATTTCAAATTCTGAGTATACCAGCTTGACCAGCTCAACAAGGTGCATCTTTCTATCCTTTCAGAAGTTTGAAATTCAATTTTTGAATTTTTAGGGTTTCTCTAACAAGCCCTAATCCAGCTCCAGATCCAGTTTTCAGCAAATCAAGTGGTAAGACCTAAAACTTTCTATTTCCATTTGAATTACTCTTTAAGATGTCTCACCACACCAAGCTTGAGGATAAGCTTGATGGATTTGATAACTTTCGAGCATGGAAGTATAGGATTGGGTTAATCCTAGAAGAAAATGATTTGGACACCTACATAAAAGAAGAGGTTCCAGTTCCAGAGGGAGATGAGGCTACAGCCTTACACAAGAAGGACTTGGTCAAGGCTAAGAGAATCATTGTTGATTCTATAAAAGACCATCTCATACCCCATGTGTCTTCCCTAAAGACACCTAAGGAGATGTTTGACTCTTTGACCAAGTTATTTGAAGGAAAGAACATAAATCGGAAGATGACTCTGCGGAACCAATTGAAAGGGGTAAAGATCCAGAATGGAGAGACCATCCGATCCTATTTCTCTAAGGTCTCTCAAATCAAGGAATACTTGAAGCTGTGGATGAAGTAGTGGAGAATGGAGAAATTTTCATGACCACCTTGAAAGGCCTACCTAGGTCATGGGACTCCTTCATCCAAGGAATCTGTGCAAGAAGGAAATTGATCTCCTTCAGTAGACTATGGGAAGAATGTACATAAGAAGAAGCTAGGCTTGTGGCGCAAGAAGAAAATATGGGGAATGAAGATCAAGCACTCACAGTACACACTAAGGGAAGTAAGTTTAAGAGGGAGAAATCTCACAACAAGAAACACTCTCACTTCCATCAAAAGAAGAAAGATCTCTCTCATGTTCGATGCTTCAATTGTGATGAGAAAGGACACTTTGCTTCAGAATGTCCCAAGAAAAGAAAATATTTCAACAACAACAAAAAGAAGAGATATCATGCTCATGCTGCTGAAGATGATGAACCTCCCAAGAAGAAGACTAGAGCAGAAAGTGATGACTCATCAAGTGAAGATGAATATGTTCTAATCTCTGCACTCACAGGTACTATCTCTCATGGATGTGATGATTGGCTTATTGATAGTGGGGCTTCCAAACACATGACTGGGTTTAAAGAATCATTTGTATATCTATCTGAACATGAGTCACCTCATAAAGTGAAACTTGGGGATGACTATCAATATCCTATCAAAGGAAGTGGTGAAGCCTTCTACAAACTAGACTCTGGGAAGTCTTTGAAGATGAAAGATGTTTTATATGTACTTGGGATCAAGAAGAATCTCCTATCCATATCATCTTTGGATGCAAAAGGGATTAGAATTCCATTTGTGGATGGCCAAGTACTCATGTGGCCAAAAGGTAAGACCATAGATGATGTAGTAGTGATTGGAGAGCAAGAGGGAGGATTGTACAAATTGAAGGGACAACCTGAACATGCCATGGTACATGAATCTATGGAGCCAAGTGAACTTTGGCATAGAAGGATTGCACATGTGCACTATAGAGCACTACCAATTGCAAGCAAAGCTGTAGAAGGTCTTCCTGAAATCCAGTCTAAACATGAAGGTGTTTGCAAAAGATGTGCAAAAGGAAAGAACACAAAGAAGGCATTTCCAAGTAGCGAAAGCAAAGCAAAAGGAATCTTGGAGATTATTCACTCCGATGTATGTGGTCCGATGTCATCCATCTCTCTGAGTGGGTATGTATACTATGTTTCTTCCATTGGTGATTTCTCTAAGAAGACTTGGGTTTACATCTTGAAGAATAAAGATGAAGTGTTTGATAAGTTCAAGGAATTCAAAGCCTTGATAGAAAATCAAACTGATAAGAAAATCAAGACCTTCAAATCTGACGATGGTAGATAATTCACTTCAGGTGATTTCAAGAAACTATGCAGTGATTCAGGGATTAAGAGGGAGTTGACTACTCCTTACAATCCACAACAAAATGGAGTTGCAGAAAGGAAGAATAGAACTATCATGGAAGCAGCACGGGCAATGCTTCATGACCAGGATCTGCCTATGCATCTATGGGAAGAAGCAGCTAGGACAATTGTATATGTATAGAACAGAACACCTCACAAGATACTTGACAACAAGACACCAGAAGAAGTCTTCTCTGGTAAGAAACCTGAAGTTAGCCATCTTATGATATTTGGTTGTCCTGTATATACACACATTCCAAAAGAAAAGAGGACAAAGCTAGATCCTTTAGGAAAGAAGGGCATCTTTGTGGGTTACAGTGAAAGCTCGAAGACTTACAGAATATACATTCCAGGGTTCAAGAAGATTGATATCAGCAGGAATGTAACATTTGATTAAGACTCAGTATACATCAAATCAAGAAAGACACTTGTTGAAAATGAAGAACCAAAGGTAACCAGATTTCAAGACACCACTATGAATGAATCAATTCCAGAAGAAGATCATGAAATTGAAGATCCACAAGAACCTATAGATCCACCCCGTGATAAGAACTCTCACAAGAGGAAACCTGCATGGGCTAGAGAGCTCATCCAAGATACGGAAAGGTATGGTATTCCAGAAGATGAACACAGAGAAAGGAAAAGGACAAGGTCACACACTAGTTATGTTGCCTTGCTATGTGATATTATGAACAAAAAACCTTCTAGTTATGAAGAAGCAGCGGAAAAGAAAGAATGGAAGGATGCCATGGTCGAGGAATATCAGTCGATCATGAAGAATGATGTTTGGGAAGTAGTCCCAAGACCAGAAGGAAAGTCTGTTGTGACTTCCAAGTGGATCTATAAGATCAAGCATGCTGCAGATGGTAGCATAGAGAAATACAAGGCGATGTTTGTAGCTCGTGGCTTCTCCCAGAAAGAGGGGATAGATTATGAAGAGACTTTTGCACCTGTAGCCAGATACACTTCCATTAGAACAATACTCGCTCTGGCTGCAGTGATGAAGTGGAAAATACACCAGATGGATGTCAAGACAGCTTTCTTGAATGGTGTAGTCGAAGAGGAAGTGTATGTGGAGCAGCCACTTGGTTTTGAGACACATGACAGGGAGTCATATGTGTGCAGATTTAAGAAAGCCTTGTATGGCTTGAAGCAAGCTCCTAGGACTTGGTATGGTAGGATGGACAATTTCCTATCCAGTTTGGGCTTTACCAAGAGTAAAGCGGATTCCAACTTTTACTACAAGGTTGAGGAAGGCAATCTAGTGATACTACTTATGTATGTGGATGACCTATTTGTTACAGGTGAGGATAGATTGATTGCCGACACAAAGAGGAAGCTTGCTGCCGAGTTCGATATGAAGGACTTGGGGATGATGCACTACTTTCTAGGCTTGGAGGTGTGGCAGAGTGCAAATGGAATCTTCCTTAGACAAAGGAAGTATGCAGTAGAGATCCTGAACCGGTTCGGGATGATGGACTGCAAGGCCGTGGCCACACCTATGGCATCGAAACTGAAGCTTCTGTGTGATGCTTCATCTGATCCGGTTGATGTCACGGTGTATCGTCAGATGATTGGGTCCTTGATGTACCTGACGAACACGAGACCAGATATTTGCTTTGCGATGAACACATCGAGCCAGTTCCTGAGGGATCCGAGAGGTATTCACCTGGTTGATGTAAAGCATATTCTGAGGTACCTGAAGGGTACAATTGATTATGGGCTCAAGTATGATGCGAATCAAAAGTTTAACCTGCAGGGTTATGTTGATTTAGATTGGGCAGGCAATGCTGCAGATAGGAAGAGCACTTATGGGTGTTGCTTCAGTATGGGATCAGGTGTGATCTCTTGGTTTAGCAGGAAGCAATCATGTGTAGCACTGAGTACAGCCGAAGAAGAGTATGTTGCAACCTGTTCGGCTAGTTGTGAGGCAGTATGGCCAAGGAAGCTATTGTCTGAGTTATTTGATCTCCCGTTGGATGCCACTGGTATCTTTTGTGACAACCAGAGTTGTGTGAAGCTGTCTGAAAACCCGATGTTCCATGACAGTTTGAAACACATAGAGATCAAATACCACTATATCAGGGATATGGTGCAGTGAGGAGCAGTGAAGCTCTTGTATGTTGCGACGGATGAGCAGGTTGCAAATGTGTTGACGAAACCACTAGCCATAGTGAAGTTTGAGTACTTCAGAGAGAGGCTTGGTGTTCTTCAGATTGAAGATACTTCGAGGAAGAAGTGATGGGACACATTTGCAGGAGCCATTCCAAGCATGGTGAGAGGAGGATATTTCCCATGGCTGTGGATGTAAGCGTTGTGTGGAGCATCAAGATAATGCTCCAGTTACTGCTTTGGATATGCATCAGGTGGATGCTTTGTATGATCAGTTGGATCATGTATATGTATATGCATCAAGTGGATGTTTTGTATGATCAGTTGGATCATGTATATGTATATGCATCAGGTGGATGCTTTGTATAATCAATTGGATCATGTATATGTATGAGTATCAGGATGATACTCTGGATGATATGCATCAGGACGATGCAGTGACGATGATCATGTGTGATGAGTATCAGGATGATATGCATCAGGACGATGCTATGATGATGATCAGGATGATCATGTACATCAGGATGATGTATGATGAGTATCAAGTTGATACTCCGTGGTCGTGGACAGGTTGTGCAGGTAGCATAGAAAATATCCTGGGAGATCCTATAGTCTGAGCTAGGATACTCTTTCGAGGTTTTGCTACTAAAGAGGCATGTAATAAGTCCTGGAGATCCTATAGTCTGAGCTAGGATTCTCTTTAGAGTTCTTGTAGGTTGCAAGACACTCTTTTAAGGTTTTTTCGAACCACATAGAAAAGATCCTGGGAGATCCTATAGTCTAAGCTAGGATACTCTTTCGAGGTTTTGTCGTGGGAGGTCACATGTAATCAGTCCTGGAGATCCTATAGTCTGAGCTAGGATTCTCTTTAGAATTCTTGCAAGTTGCAAGACACTCGTTTAAGGTTTTGTGACAGTTAAGATGTAAAAGATCCTATAGTCTGAGCTAGGTTTTGTTGACGCACGTAATAAGTCTTGAGGATTCCACAGTATGGCCAGTGATGATGAAGACCTACAGGTGGTGGGCCTACACCCAACATGAAAAAGGGTTGGCTTTGTAGAACTTCCTATGACGAGCAAAATTCAGAGATAGCCCAGTGATTGAGATGTCGAGTACAGCAGCAGTGATGATGATGATGCTCCATGATCCAGTGATGATGATCCTTTTAGGATATTCCTATACTCCATCCTAGTCCTACTATCTTTTTAGTCATTTTCATTTTTAGTCTTTTAGGGTTTGCATGCACTTTTAGGGTTTGCATGCATTCTAGGGTTTGCATGCATTTCCAGTCATCAGTCCCAGCACCTAGCCCTCAGTTAGCTAGCCCCCGAAGCTTCTTCCTGATGAGTTTCATTCCTCCTAGTGCCTAGTGCACCCTCCTTTCACCTACTGCATGAGAGAGGCACAATTCTTCACCTACCAGTCCAGTTATGTTCAGTTAACAAGAGTTCTCTCCTTGATTTTAGGCTTGACTCACTCTTTACTGACCTTGTCACTCTGATGGACCTCCAGTGTGACTAGATAGATTGTTCTGACTCCAGTTAGCTCCATGAACGCCCTCCACTGAGCCTCCTTCACTGCATCAGTGCTTCCATGTGCCAGTTACACCTACCACATTCAATTAGACTTAGTTTGATTGCTGGTTGACTATTACTTGTGCATTGATGACTTCACTGATGATGAGTTGGACTCCTAGTTATGACTTGATGACACTCCATTGATTATGGATCTGTCCATGCGGGCTAATTCGAATCACACCTAGTGTATTCGAATCCTGAGCATTGTATATTTACCTGTTTACTATTCAGATTAATATAACATGTGTAATTATTCTGCCTCTATCTGAGCTCCTTTGGATCTGTGTTCTACTGCTCTATTCTTCTTCTATTATTCCTAAATTCTTTCATTGTGAGGTTTACATCATCTCTTTGGATCTTCTGTGAGCATCTTCACATGGTATCAGAGCCATTAGAGAGTATATTCTACCTCCATTCTTGAGAGTTTTTTGCAGGTATTTCGAAGTTCCAGCAGTTGCAGCAACAGTTTCAGCAGTTTCCTTTTGCACTCGTTCCAGCAATCAAGATGAGCAATTCGAATGCTCCTTCTCCTCCTATAATTCTCACTCCCTTCAATTACTTCGAATGGAAGAGTAAGATGAAAGTACTCTTGAAGTCAAGAGGGTTTTCTAGAATGGTTGAGGAAAAAGATACCATACCACATACAGTTGTAGAGAGAACCAAGCATCTAAATAAAATGGATGAAGCCTTTGGATTCATATGCCTTCAAATGTCTGGAAATCTACTGTTTCATGTTGAAGGATTGAAGTCTCAAAATGAGTTATGGACAAAATTGGAGAGTCTTTTTGGCAAACAAGATGGGCTAAGAGGCCACATTCTCGAAAATGAATTGGTTTCCCTACAACCTAACAATTTCGAAAGCATTCAAGAATTCTTCTCCAAATTTCATAAATTGGTTTTACAATGCAAGCATTGTGGCATCACTAAAAGTGATGAGCCACTGGATGAGTAGAGGCACGTGTGTGAATGCAGAGTAAGACATCTCTATATCATCTCTCCCTCTCAAGGAGGGATACGTTCTCTTCTAATCCAAGTCTTTCGCGAAAGTATTCGAATTTCATCCGACAGATGACCAGACTGCAGATGTTCTCACCAATACTGCAGATAATTCAAATGCAAATCTTCACAGAGATGATTTCCTACTTCACGAGATCTATTGGAAGCTATATCAGATGTTGGACAAAGATTATAAGTGGTTGGCCCAAATTTCTTGCAAAATAATGAATTATGCAATTGGTAAACTAGGATTAGAGTTCAATTTGAGTTCGTGCCCACCTTGGAGAAAATATGGGAGAAAATCAACACTAACGTGGTATCAGAAAATGGAGCAAAGCATTATAGAATGTAAGTTGTTCATGGGGTCTCAAGATTTGGGTTTTCCGACAATTCCAATCATTGCATTTCTTCTGTCAAGAATTATTCTATTAAATTTTAAAAAAATAGTAAGACCCAAAGTATGATTGTAGCTCCCATGTTGAAGGGCTTGGTACAAATTAATGTCTCTATTGGTTTACCCAACTTAATCATTTGTGAATATGTGCCAATCATAAAAATTGAGATATGGTGGTAATAAGGGTTTATAGACAAATTTCAAAACATAAGCTTGAATAGATGGGAATCTCATCATTACAAGTCAAGCAAGAATTGGCCATTTAGTGGGAAAGAAAATCCAACGTGGGAAGAGAAATTCCAACGACATATTTTCCTTATTAAATAGAGACCTTATAACTTTGGTGGTTGTTAATGTTTGGAAGGAGAGTATTAAGAACAATGGTAGATCAAATGAGAAGATGAAAGTTCATCTCACTTGGATGTTGTTTGCGCTAAAGTTGATTGATTCACTAATTTCTTACTTGTTAACCACTTTAAGTCATTCTCGATTTTCAGAAATGTCTAGCAAAGAATTATCAAATTTATGGACTAAGCCTATTTCCTAAACCCCTCTTGTAAACTTGTGAGAAAACTAACTTAGCCATATCCACCAAACCCCATTAAGACATGGAGTGGATTGACAATAATGACACCACTCCCCTCAAGTAGTGGCTTGACCTCTACGTCAGTTTAAGATGGCCACTACCAACTCTTTACATTCACAATTGATAAAGCAAGTGAAGCTACATTGAACTCTTGGCCCTAAGTGTTTCTCATACCTAGTCATGTCATAATTTTCTTATTTTATAATGTATATGTAAAGAGTTCTTATCAAAACACTGTAATTTTGTATTCTCGATATTTATATAAATAAATTTTAATTTTGTAGAAATACTAGTGTGTGTACAACCAATCTTAGCATTATAGTTAGGGTGGCCTTCTATGGCACCCTAATGCCTTTACAACATTATTTATTAGCCCAAAAGATTATAAATATTTGCTTACAATGAAATATCACTTAAAAATAGTGAAGAACATCATCCAAAACCCATAATAAGAGTTAAAATAGAAATGGTAATGAATTTACATGCTTTGCTTATAAGCTTTACAAGTTATGTATGTAAAAAAAATTAACCTTCCATGTTTGGGTTGGCTATACACCAGTATAGATCCAAATCCTAGGTTCTATCAAGCACCGAGAGGGATCAAATCTCCCGAGGTGCAAACCTCTTCTTGAATAGCTCCTTGAGTACAATACCTGAGCCACCTAATCCTAAGCTCTAAAGTCTCTAGTTTAAGTCTCATATTTACTTTTTACTTTGTATTTTTTTTTTGTTTATTTAATTTTTACTTTGTATTATTTTTTTTTGTTTATGGCAAACATAATATTTATTACTTTTTACTTTGTATTATTCTTTTTGTTTACTTTGTATTATTTTGTTACTCGACAAACTGGACAAACACTCTAAAATCTCATATTTACTTTTTACTTTGTATTAAAAATAAAAAGTAAAGTCTCTAGTTTAAGTCTCATATTTAATTTTTACTTTGTATTATTCTTTTTTGTTTACTTTGTATTATTTTGTTTATGGCAGACAATATCGACAAACACTCTACTTACAAGATCTTCCTCATACAAATGTTATTTATGGCCGACAATATCGACTAACATGATCTCCCTCATACAAATGTTATTTATGGCCAACAACATCAACAAACACTTGACTAACAAGATCTCCCTCATACTGGGCTGTAGAGCGTCTCTCAACGCAACCAGCCTAGATCCAAATCCTAGGCTCTATCAAGTGTTGAGAGGGATCAAATCTCTCAAGGTGCAAACCTCTTCTTAGGTATTGCACTCAAGGAGCTATTCAAGAGGTTTGCACCTCGAGAGATTTGATCCCTCTGGACACTTGATGGATCCTAGGATTTGGATCTAGGCTGGTTTAAAATTAGGTAAATAGAACATGGATTACATGTTCACAGCAATGTCCTGGGTTTTATTCACTTGATCATATTCACTCTTCCTCGGATCCCTTTGCTTTGCCACAAATTCACACTGCCTTGCCCCAAATTAAAATTTTTGTATAATTTTTTTTTATGTATATTATCTTTGGTGTGTAATTTATATAGCCATTGATTTGATTCAAATGAAAATACACAACTTTTTATTTATGGCCGACATATAATTATAATATTTTTATTTTATTATTACTTATGGCCGACACATAATATTTATTATTTTGTTAGGTAGGAATGTTACAACATCTCCCCCATACCATACTGGGTTGTAGAGCGCATCTTGGAGCAATGACATAGTTTTCCAATCTAGATATGCTCATGTAATAATCAATTTTAACAATGCCTATGAAATGAGAAGGGGCTTAAGCATATTGGGAAAACAGAAATTTCTTTATGGAATAATTGCACCAAGAGAAGTAAGGTGCTCTTGTTGTGTATGGTGGAAGAGATATCTATGTCCATATGGCACATACATGTGTATGGCTAGTAAAATAAAATGAAAACGGCATCTAATTTTTTAATAACTATAATGTCTAAAAACTGAAAGACCCAACCTTTTATTTCTTTTAATTAATTACCATAACAATTGAGGACGAATAATATTAAAAATAAAAACAAGCTTATAGAAATAACAAAAATTTTAAAAAAATGAAAAAATAAACATTATTATAGATCCATCTTAACCTTTGAACTTTTAAACCTGGATTTGTATCCCTCAATACTTAATAGATCCGAGGTAAAGATGGATCTATGCCAGTTTACTTTTTGCAAGTCACTATGTTAAGAAATTAAGAAATTAAAACTTTATGACATACAATGAAGATTAAAAGAAAATGAAAATGGCAAACATCTAGCCTGACAGCTTTGCCTCTCACAAATGTCTAATATCAAACTTAAATAAACTGAATGGCCTCCCTCCTCTTTACTCCCCAATAAATACAAAAGATGCACATAGTTTACCAGAAATAAATGAATGGCTACTATGATAACCTGATTAATGATTTGACTTTCAAATAAAGAGGTTCATATATTGCACCAAAAGAAGCACGGTGCTCTTACAGTGCATGGTCGAAAAGATCTCGGTGTCCATGTGTCATGTAAATGTATACCATTAGTAAAATAAAGACATCTACTTTTTTTAAATTAGTATAATAATGTCAAAAAAAATGAAAGCACTGATCTTTTATTTCTTTTAATTAATTACCATAACACTAGAAAAAGAAAAGGAAACTAGCATTGATCCATCTCATCTCTAAGATTTTTAAACCTGGTTTTTTATCCGAGATGGGTCTACGACAGCTTACTTTTTTCCTACTCACTATATTATGAATTTTTTTTTTTCATCTAAGGGACTAGGCATAGGCTTTACACAACAGAAACTAAGCCTCAATATACATCCCATGACATACGAACCTTGCATAGACTAGTAAATCTTCATGATAGAAATTGAAGATTAGAAGAAAATGACAGGGGCAAACATTTAGCCTGACAGCTTTTCCTTTCACAAATGTCCAATATCGAACATAAATAATTAATAAACTAAACGGCCTCTCTCCTATTTACTCCTTCCCAATATATTCAAAAGATGCATACAGGTTACCATAAATAAATGAAAGGCTGCTGGCATAACCTGATTAATGATTTGACTAAAGAGATTCATATATTACTGCCTTAACAACCTTGCTTGGAATTGATTTTTCATGGGGACTAATTCCATGCTCGTCATAGAAGCCCCTCTTATTTAATGACACTGGACTTCTTTGAACTATCCAGGCTTGATTCTCCTGACAATTTTATATGCGAGATCTTAGATTACCATTAGGTGGTACATGGTAGGAGTAGACACCCTTCCCACTCTTCCGACCAAGGTACCCTGCATCAACATACTGCACAAGTAGCGGGCATGGAGAATATTTGCTCTCTCCAAGTCCATGATAGAGAATCTTCATGATTGAGAGGCAAACATCTAACCCAATGAAGTCTGCAAGTTCTAGGGGTCCCATGGGGTGGCTTGTACCCAGCTTCATCCCACAATCAATGTCTTCTTTTGTCGCCACACTTGTATAAAGTGTGTAAAATGCCTCATTGATCATTGGCATGAGGATACGATTTACAATGAATCCAGGATAGTCCTGCGAACATATGACTGTCTTGCCAAACCTGCAAAACTTTTCAAATCAGTGACTCCTGTGGAATATAATGCTTCCTTAGTTCAGCCTTTTCTGCATTCTAATATGTGATGGATGATTAAAGGTAGCTAAACACAGTTTATGACAAAAATTAGTAAATATTAGTAAAGGCAGTTCCCCATAGGAGAAGACAAACATTGCATTTAACTTCTTTTCTGCTAAGGAATTGCAGTGCTAACTCGAGATAAAAAAGGAACTAAGTCCATGGATGATAGAAATTTTCATGTGAAGATAAGCAGACAAAGTATGTCAACTGTCTCTGGTGACTTTCACTTTTTCCTTGATGATTGTTTATTTCAAATACCAGAGTGTCTTGAGATGAAAAAAACAGGAAGCCACACAGTTCTCACACATGCAGTGATATGGGCGTGTGCATACCACCCATGTGAAAGAAAGTAGAATGAGAAATTAGAACATAACAAGATCCCACATGGAGATTTGGCAGGAGCTTGGGAGAACATAATGGGATAATAATAATAATATTTTACAGATCACGAGATCATAGTTTTTACAAGATTGGCCATGAAAATGGTGACCAGACAAGAAAGAAAATTCTACCTGTACAATACCAAGAAAGTAAATATTACTTGTGTTATTCTTGTTTCTAAATATTTCTCAAGCTATTTTCTCACCTAGACAGCGACACATGGCTCCCAATATTGTCAAACATGCATGCATTCAAATGCGAAAAATAGGGGGAAAGGACAATGAAATTTATAGTAGCACCTTTGTACAAACAATCTTCATGAACAGATTGTTGATGAACAAAGAAGACGGCACTAACCTCTAAGTGAGATTAGAATTTAGCATATATGATTCAATCAGGCTGATTAGAGCAAGAAGCTAAGTGTCACCTTTCAGCCAAGGCTTTGATAGTTGCAAAGACTCCATCTGCTGTTGCTGATCCTCGAACAATTTCAACTAGCTTCATGATAGGTGGAGGATTCATGAAATGCATACCAATCACCTGTTAAAAGACCAAATGCAGTCTGCATTAATCATGGCATATAGATTTGCTCAACTTTTCTCAGATTCTATCAAACCTGTCCAGCTTAAGCTATCAAAAATGCATTTTTAGGTGAATTTAGTCTCACAGAAGACCCTCCTCCATTGCCCCTCAGGCCACAGAAATTAGCCTTCAAAATTAATGATTAACCTTATGAGTTTAGCAATGTACATGCACAAAATAGCCCATTTGCACTAGCATAGCTTCTGTATATTTACATGACAAGCTTCCATGAAATGTGAACCAGCCCTAGCATTTTTGTTTCTCACGAGAATCCTCAAAAACATTCCATTCCTCAATGGCCACATACTAAAGTCAACAAAGATCTGAAACCAAGCAGACTGAGCTCTAAATCCACTTCTTTTCACTACTATCAGATATTATTACCAATTTACTTGACAGAGATAGATCTAGGTTATATAGCCTTTACTCGATCTCCCAATAACCTTACAAGGATAAAGAGATTAAATCCCAATCAAAGCACTTTAAAGACCAACACATACCTTCTGACTGCTAGACTCTCTGAAAAAATATAGTATTTTACAAAGTAAGAGCACCAAGTATTGTAGGACGAATTTCAACAGAACGTTACCCACCAAATTTGACAGAAGATAAGTCAGCCTTGAAAACGCAGAGCCTATGGAGCCAATGGGGGCCCTTAGTCCCCCATGGAAGGATAGATCTCATTGACAATAAAAATGCATATAATTTCAGAAAAGATATCATGACCACTTACACTAGGCTTAAAGTGATTTCGGTGAGAGCAATAGGTTAGCTGCAAAATTTTATTCCAATATCATGGAGGGTGTTACCCCCCATATTGCATGGGTGTCCACATGTGACTTTATCACAATTTTCATGGGGGATGACATGTTGAAGATGCCTTGGATGCTAGCTTATGAATATTCATGGAGATTTGATGCCTTGTATTTTTAATGGTTGATGGGAGTTTGGATGCTTAATGCCATGTGATATATTGACGTTGTTCCTCATTCATGCATCATGGATATTTCTTGGTAAGCGCTTTGATGATTTGAGTGCCTATCACTTCTATGGAGGGTGTATGATGCATTTTTCCTTGAGCAATCAAGCATTTTTGGAGTAATTCATGATATATGGCATGTTATGGATGGGTTCCTTTGGAGAACCCTTGTATTTGTCACTTGATGTTATACAGTGACCTCTGGAAGCCTACCTAGTAGAGTGCCCTCCCTTTTGATCACATAGGTATTTTCATCTCAATATTGGGTATCCATTTCAGCTGAACACCCTCTTGTATGGGTTGATCCTCGACATGTGTGGTGCACATGCATGACTTGTTGTGGGGTGTTACTGGGCAAACTAGCAGGACTAGTTCCCGATAAGCAAAAATAAGAAAAGTGATCCAATGTCACCTCGATCACAATCCTAACTTCTTCGGAAGCCAATAACATCCAAGGAGAAATACCCTTGTAACAACTTGTAGAACACTAGGACAACCACAGAACTATATTCTCTATGCAATTTTGTAGTTAGACCAGTGCCTAAATGAAGTCAATATAAAGATAATATTACAATTAATCATCAAATGTTAGTGGGCGCAAATTAAGCTAAGTATATCATCAAATCACCAAAATGGCAAGTAGCAAATAGATTTATTCAATGAAATGTAGGCCAATTCATTCACCAATTAAGTATAAGCAGGTATCATTAATCAATATGCCACTAGTGATAATATTTGAGAGATCACAATGCAAGAATTCTCTACCAAAGTTGGGTCTATGATCATTCATTACATTTCATCAATTAGAGATAGCGATTGCATACCATTCAATAGCAAAGTTGGAACAAGTGTATACCAAGTGTCATTCATAAGATAGCCATAAAAATTTAGGGCACCAAGAGTTAATGTATGTCAATATATATGTCCAAAACTAATGTTTCTGAAGTAGCTAACCAACCGACGTCAACTTTCAGATCTGTATGTAATTACAGTCAACACATTATAGCAGCAGAAGTAGAGAAGGAGTGCAATTGATACCATTCACCAGTAATTGTTATGCAAAAAGTGTCAACAAAATGTAATGCAATAAACCTCAAACATTAATGATTAGCATAAAACACTATAATGACCAAATAATTTATCACTTTTCAGATCTGTGTATAATTATAGAACTAAATGGTAAACCAAGACCACTTACTAAGCAATGTAAGATAGAAGAAAACTCGATGTTCTAGATAGCTCCCAGATTTTATACAAGTTTTAGATCAGCAGAACGTAGCTTTGACCAAATGAGATGGCCACATACAAAACAGAGATAAGAAGTACTTCACTAACTCAAAAATACACCACAGCTAACATAAATTAAAATACTAACTTAACTTTCTGTTATGTGTTTGTACAGGTGAAGGCAAGGGATAACACATAGGGTCTGCAATATTTATTGCAGACCTGTGTTAGGTGAAGGAGAGACACGGACTAGGCTGAGAAAGTGAGGAAGAAGGGCAGCGAAAGGAATGGGGAATGGAGATGGAATGGAGAAGGGATAAAGAGGATAGCCAAGGAGGCCATCAAGGAGAAGACAGGTCTGCAGCTCGGACTTGGAAAGTGGCCAGCGAATGGGGAAAGGGAGAGGCCGAGGGTGGAATAAGGAAGGAAAGGGGAGGTCGAGTAGGATGGAGAGGAGGGCAAAGGCAAGAGATGAGGGAGGAGAAAAAGGTTAGGGATTTTAGGTCTGCAATTAGGGCATAAAACAGGAAATTAGGGTTTAATTTTAGAATTTTAAATTTAATTTTATGAAAAAGTAAAAAGCTTAAATTACAAAAAATTAACAAAACTAACCTAACATAATATTTACAAAAAAACAACTTCAGAAATTTAGGTTAAAAGTAGGAGAACAACCTAGGGTTTGCATGAGAAATTCACTCTAATGCCAGGCATCAAGGAGGACGGCCTCCCCTTGAGATGGCACTTGCCATGTTTAGAAAACTAGGGCTTCCTCAACAACTACAAGAGTTGGTTGATGATGCCCTAGCTAAGACAAACTTTGGAGACCTAAAGCTCAAGTTGACAATGCTAAGGTAACTAAAGGCTGAAAATGACTTATGCTAGGGCAAAATGCAACATCAATGGCTACCATTCAACCTTAGACAAGCACACATCCAACATTTAACAAAAAGACATCAAGAAAAAGACTTAGATACCTTCTTGTGCATGTGTCAAGCAAACAACTTTTAGCATTACCTTAGCAAAGTGCAAGAACAAAAAGATCTTCAAAGAAATGTCCCCAAATTAGCAAGCATATCCATCCTCAAGAGGTGCACATCACTCCATTGAGCCCAAGAAGGGTAAAAATCAGAAAAATAAGTTTTATCCCATAAGTTGATGTGTAAAAATGAAGTGAGGAAAAGTTATTTATACCTTTTCACAGTCACTTTACAAAAATAAAATAAAATCCAGGCCGACGTGCCTTTTTAAATGTCAATTTGAAATTAAAACAAAAATAATATAAAATAATCATAGTGGGTAAATTGGAGTGTTTTCCCCATATTTGACCCATACTTGAGCAAAATGACTAAAAAAGAGCATATTGATCTGTTCTGAAGACCAAACTGCGGAGGGGGGGGTCGCCATGCCCCAACTAACCCCATCAGCGATGAAAAACCCTCAACGCCGCCCCCCTAATCAAGTATCATAGCCTGGCTCAAGGATGACATCATCATCAGAAGAGGGGCCCAGAGAGAGGGCGCTGGTGAGCTGGAGGGCCAGGAGGGTGCTGGAGGTGCTCTGAAGGATAAATATGCGCCTCAGTGCTGAAGAAGTTGTCGCTGGAGTGATAAAACAAAGTCAGGGTTATGTGACCCAGTGATCCATCCCTGGAAGCCCCGGACACCAACCTCAGGGCTTCAAGCCCTTTCATGAGGCAGTCAGCGATGCCACTAAGCCATAATACTTCCAAAGGAGAAACCAGAGGGTCTGATCATAACCCCTACCTCAGAAAAAGCTGGCTAAACACCTGTCCTGGTCAAAAAAATGACACCCTCTCCCTGGGGCACCTCTGCAGGTGCGTTGGTACTGGTACCATCGTAACATGGGGGATGTTGGTTTCTTCATGACTTCTCTTTGTTTATGATGCTTCTTTCATGGATGGATGGTCTTCTTGGATGGTATATTGATGGTCTTCATCATGGTGTAGAGTTCTTGGCCTTTGCTCACATTTTGTAGTTGGTTTTCATACTTATTCTGGAGCGAATTGAGCAAAACAGGGCCCTGTTTTCATACCCTTGGTTCTCCAATGCCCTAGCTCAGATGGGGGCTTATGATATATGGATGGAAAGCTCTTTTTGAGGGCTATCTCATGGTGGTAAATGCTCAATCTAGTTCTCTAGAGCGTTAGAGCAATAAAGCAATCTTTCTAGGCGTTTTTTCTGATTTCTAGGTGTTTTTTCAACAGTTTGGAGTTCTCCAGAGCGTTAGAGCAATGAAGCAACCTTTCTGGGATTTGTTTTCTGGTTTTAGGTGTTTTTTCAACAGTTTGGTACCATGTCTTAAGGAGGGTAATTCTCAAATTCCCTAGCTCTGTTGGGGGAGTGTCATATATGGATGGAAATCTCTTTCTGGGGCCTTTCCAATGATGCAAAACGCTCAGCCTCACTCTTTGGGGAATTAGAACAATGTAGACATCTTTCTGGGAGTCAGATTCTTGTTTTTGAGCAATTTTCACCAGTTTGGCAGCATGTTTACAGGAGGGTAGTTCTCTTTCACCCTAGCTCAGATGGAGGCATATCATATATGGTTCGAAAGATCCTTCTGAGCCCTTTCCAATGGTGTAGAAAGCTCAACCAAATTCCTGAGGGCATTGGAGCAATGTGGTCATCTTTCAGGCCATTTTTTCACCTTTTTGGAGTTGTTTTCCTCCATGCTAGCTCACCCACCTTTTCTCTTTGAGCATTCAAGCCTTTCATTATTTAGATGGCATTTTGGTCCAAAAAGGTATCCAAAATAGATAAACACTCCACTCTTTTCTCTTGGCATGTGTGGATATTTGTGGATGGGACCATCTCCTTCACATGGGTTTGATTGTCTATTGTGACCTTTAGTCTTGGGATTGATATTTTTCACATAGATGGACGATCTCCTTGGATCTAGCACATGGATTGATGAAATGGCATAGAGGTTATGAGTTGGTTGGGTGCATTTGTTACGAATTTGACCACTGATGGGGTCAAAATGGAGGATTAGCCCTACTTGTTCAACCAATTTGCACATTTATTCCTATATTTATTGAGGAATGTTTAGTTTGGAGGAAGTATATCCTTCATTTATGATGTTATCTTCTACTTTGGAAAGGTCAGATACTCATTTAGTGGAGATTGTTGGATATTTGAGGTTCCAAGAATCCAAACCCTAGATTCAAAGTTGTTCATTGTTGTTTTGACCATATCTATTGGAGCACTACACTTGGAGCCTTTGGAGGCCACTTCATTATGTTTTGACTTGTCTATTCCCTCATCAATGGAGGCATGCCTCTCAATCTTTATTGGAAACATGTACATGTAGCATTGACCACCTTATATCATGGTGTTTGTCAAAATTGGTTAAATTGTATTGGAGAAATATTCATTGTTCACTCCACCCTAGATTAGATCTAGAATTATATTCATATTTTATTATAGAGGAAAATGAGTTGAAAGCTATAAAAGGGTTTGCTCTCTTCTCTGTTGATGTATATGTAACTTCGGAATGTATTTCACATATATGTATATTGTATTCCTATAGAGATGTTATTATTCCTCTATACGGAAGTGTCGTCATTTATATTGTAAGTGTCGTAACTTATACTTGATGGGTTATTAGACCACCTTGTTTGGGGTCGGCCCTGTATAAGTCATGTGGGTCAAAGGGTTATTAGACCACCCTATTGGGGGTCGGCCATGTGGGTCAAAGGGTTATTAGACCACCCTATTGGGGGTCGGCCCAGTCAGCATTATATTATGTGGTTAAGTTCGAGCCTACATGAGTTAGGTAAAAAGGCAAGTCAAGTCAAGTATAAATAGAGTGCGGGAGGCACTCTATTTACTCACTCACTTCTCACACATGCACTCAAGGAGGAGTGGCGCACTTATGGAGGAGGAGGATCTGCTACTAGGTTGTGTCTATCTCTTATGGTTGGTTGTATCATTGCTCTATCTATCTCTGAGGAAGTTATTGGGGTTTTTCACCTTTATGGTTTTCCCCAAGTAAATCTTTGTGTCTCTTGTGTGCTTGCATTATTGTCTCCATGATTGATATGCTGTAGATATGTTGTACATGTTGTTCTCTCAGTTAAGATCCTAGATCATATTGAAGTAAATTCTGAAAATTTAACATGGTATCAGAGCTAGCCTGAAAGAAGGCATGATATGGCATGTATGACACTTGTTGCACTTACGATGCTAGGGCTTGATATAGCAAAAACCAGTCATCGTAGCACTTTCGCTATAAATCCGTTTTGGCGAAGTTTTCGGATCTGAAATTGTTACAGGACGAAGCTAAAATCTCCAGGTACCTTGTGTCCAAAGGACAACCTCTAATTCGTTGTACTTTGTGATTTATGATCTGTACTGTTATCACACCATAGTAGCAGGGCTACTATTCTTGTACAGCAGATATCTGCACATTCCAGAGCTTCCTTTATTCCAGAGCATGGCTATATATTTTGGATCACTCATGATCAGAGTAGTACATTATTCAGATTTTATGACCTTGTGTCAAGGCTGAGCCTTGAGAGTTCAGATTTGATGACTGATGTGACCACTTATCCCATTACAGTTTCAGTTCAGTGCCTAGAGATTGTATTTCAGCAGTGTTTCAGATGATGCATGATGATTATTATTATGATGATGTTGTATGATCTATGGATATGTTCTCACTGACTGTGGATTATTATCTTGTTGATTTAGTCATGATCATAGCATGTGCTTGGTATATTATTCCTGATGTGGCAAACTATTTAAAATGAACTGTAAATCATAAAATGGACAATTGCTTGCACTTTTAGGTCATTTAACAAAACTTACTGGTTTTTCACCTTACATAGACATGGTCTTTCCCCGACACCAGTTGTCTGCTAGTGTAGGCTCCATATTCACTTGTCTCCATCCATACATGACCTTCCTATTTGACTTTAAGCCCTGACTTGTCTCATTTGACTTTCTGATACCGAGGACTTCCCCATTTTTCTACCTCTGTGTTTGTACCGCATCCCTATTTATCCAGTGTCTCGGCTCTGAGTTGGTGACAGAACTTACCTTTGGTGAGTTGGATTGTAGGCCTAAATCATTCTGGTCGGTTGTCCCGATGTTTGGCATTGGCTCGAACTCCCCCTAGTCACTTGAGATGTTGTTGGCTAAAACTGAAAGCTCATGTTCTACCTATGGAAACTAAAAAATTCGCCCATGGAAACAAAAAAAAGGGAAAGAGCAATGAAAAGCTAAAAATACTCCTCGAAGAGTATAAGAAAGGTCCAAAAAGCAATGGTTCTTAAAAGTTATATCTAAACAATTGTTGACCTTATAAATATGTGAAAAACATGCCCTGGATGCAAGCTGCAACTAGTTGTGCTTCTCAGCACATCTGAAATCCGAAGGGTTATGTAGGCCAAAAAGGCCATGGAATAAAATTGAATGATCCTAATGAACCTGGATCAACTTGATGTAGACATGATGCCTAAGTTGAATAAACACTCTCTAAACAACTTATCCATTTGTGAGGCACAGCCATCCCCCGTGTTATTTTGTCCAACACAGAGTTTGTAGCTTCTCCCTTCTCCCAATCCAAAGTATTTTTGAGTTAAGTTAGACAAGTCAAACCCTTGGCCCAACCTTGCTCCTAGCCTTCATCCTTCACTAGCAGTCTGACCATGTCCAATGGGTGAGTTTGTCATTTGAACTATTGTGCAAGTAATTTATTATAACAACGGAATATGTTAACTCGATCAATGCCACTGAATGGAATTTATACTTTGAGCTTAGCTATGGGAATGATTAGAGAAGCATTGTCTTAGTCTACTGATGTGATTTATCCTTGATTATATATATTCTTGGGATCCGTGATGATGTGGACCATGTATGGATGATTATTGATGATGATTTATGGGCCCACATGTTTGATGATGATATCATATGATGGACATATGATACAGATGATGTTTGATCCAGTTCAGCAGGTTTATTATTTCTTCAGATCAGCAGATTATACATTGTCCATATATGGTGGACCCTACAGCAGGCCCATTAGGGCAACCCAGGGTGTATGAGTACTCATTCCTAGTGGATTTGGGTCTTCTGGATCCATTGAGACACTTCTCTTTCAGTTCCGGGCACTTCTGACAGTGATTGATGCAGTTTTACACTTGTTGACCAGATTAGGGGCTGATTTCCCAGCCTGAGCAGCAGGGGCCCCGAGAGGCCAGTTCACCCAGGGCGCTGATGATGGAGGGGGTGGTCCAGCCACTTGTTATTACCATTTATTCCCCCTTCCGGAGAGCCTGGTGGGCTCAGATGGACAGCGCTAGCACCCTAGGAGGCAGTTTTGGCACTTTCACAGTTCCCGAGGCAGTTAAAAAATGGGATAAAGTGGTCACTGAGGAAATCGATTTGGGCAATTGAGGCAAGGTTTTGGCATTTGGTTTTCACAGAGGTCTTCCAGGATGGCATCACTATCTTCCAGTCAGTTTTCACCATGTGGGTATGCCCGGATTGATCACAGGAGGACATTTACTGCTTGACTGTCATGGATTCTGAGGACAGTTTTGGTCATTTTTATTATATTGGACATATTTTATTATTTTATTGTGCCTTGGGGATGAGCTAGTAAGGATTAATACCTCCTAGCCCCACCATGAGCTTATTTTATCATGTCCTAGTCATCATGAGGTGGATTATTGTACTTTTTACCCCTCTAGTGGGATGACGTCACCCTCCATTGTACCATTTAGTGAGGGCGCTATTGTTATGTTGAGTGATCCATGTGATATATTGTTATGGGTCATCTTAGCCATTGATTGTATGATGAGATCTTTTAATCTCAACCACTCATTTGATGTAGTATTATGGAGTGGTATAGGGTTTTGGTCTTTATTATCCTATATAAGGAGGAGACCCCCCATTGTAAAGCTCACCTTTGGAGCTCTGGAATATTGGAATAGAAGATTTTTTGTGGAGCACATCTCTCTTGCATTGTGGATTCTCTTGCATATTGAATATACAGTATCTCTTCTATGTATCATTGTGGATTTTGGTGCTTTTGCTAACCTTTTGACAGGAAAGTCGAATTGGAGAGAGGAGGGCGACTTCATGAGGGTTATTGTTGGAGGGATCCACATATTCTCTCTTGGGTTGATCTTGTGACAGGGAGTATCATTATTGTATCTTCGTGACATAGTTGATGCTTTCTATTACATCTTTCTACCATTTTCATAATCATCTTGCTTGACTTGTTTCTTTGATCTTGTCTTGTAGGAGGAGGACGATTTGGCTATCTTGGAGAAGGGCGATCTGGTTGGAGCACTTGGATCTCACTCTTGAATATACACATAGGAGAATGCTATCAACTTGCAAGGTGGCCATAAGCAATTGAGGTAAGATCTACAAGGTATGTGCCTCTTTCATCTATTCTATCTTCATTGGTCATAAAACCCTAATTAAATCAAAACCCCAATTTTGGTATTTCTTAGATCTACTTAGATCTAGCCTTGCCATTGAAAAGATATTAAAAACCCACCTCTATAGGATCCACCCCTAGTTGGATCTATAGTTTGGTGGTGATTGGCTAAAAATTGACACACTTTTCAATGCAAAAAGCCCTCTTGAACCTAAATCGATTTTCCTAAGAGAAGCTTGTTGGGTTAGATCTAGCACATGGGTAGGTGAGATCCCACTTGATTTGAAATCTAGACACTTGATAACCCATACCCATGTCTTTACTTTGGTGAAAAATACCTTGTGGACATCTCTCCTTGTTTTAAGGGGTTAAAACCCCCTTTTGATCTCATTGGGATTTTTAAACTTAGATCTACTAAGATCTAGCCCTTGGATTCATTTGAAACTTTGAACATTGATAGATCGGGGTGCTAGCATCCCGGATCTACGTTTTGGTGGCCATTGGACTTGATTTGGTCCACCAAACCCATCTTTTGCCCTTCCTTGAGCAAGTCGCACTCCCTTGAAGTTTTGAGTTGGTCCACTTCTAGGAAGTGGGTGTTGGAGATTTTCGTGGATTTGGAATGCCCATGCCTTGAAACCTAGGTCCATACTGTCCTTTCGTCAAGATCCGCCTTGGGGATTGCATTCCTTGTTTTAAGGGATTGTGGTCCACTTAGGGTCTTCACTTAAAAACCTAGATCTAGTAAGATCCAACCATTGGATCTCATCCAATCCACTTGACTTGGCTTCTAGGTGTCCCGATCTACACTTTGACATACTTATTGACCCCATTAGCCCACTTAACAAGGCACTAGTCCATCACCAAGCAAGTCGCACTCCTTGGAATTTGTGTCAAACCCTAGATCTAGTACATGGGTACTCCTATAACCAACTCAAACTCATAGATCTAGCCTACATCTAACCTATAGTACCAACCTCACACCTAACTTCACCTTGTGGGCCTACCTATAACCATTTCACACTTCCCAAGAACATTGGACCCACTTGTGTAAACACATGGTACTACACCTAGTTATCATACCCCATCATGTGGCCTAAACCATACATAGGTTGAAACACTAACAATCTCTTACATCACCCTCAACCATACCTTAACCCTTAGGTCCACTTAGCCTTGCATTGGTTTCCGTAACTCATTACTTATCTACCCTTAGAAACCCTTGTTTGGATCCAATCAACTGTGATCGGGGTATAGGGTCTCCCCCTTGGTCTAGTTACACCTTGACCTAAAGCGAAGAGTGCCTCGGTTGACGTGACTCCCAACTGCATTGGGAACCGTGGCATCTCTTGGGTCACCTCTTTAGTTGCCTGACTCCTCTACTGTCCCGGATGGGATACCTCTAGGGGCAACTACAAGTTGTGTGATAACATGTACAATATAGGGTTTCTGCCTCTTCCAGATCTGAGTCAAAATCAGGTGACCTTGGGAAAAAGGTCATAACTTGGGCTAGGAAGATCCAAATGAAATTTCGTGAAAAGTGACAGGTAGTACACAGACTGTACTATCTCAGAAAACTTTTTCAGAGTCCGAAGTTGAACCAGTGACACGTGGCACGCCGTACAAGTTCGCTCTCCTGTATTATCCCATAAACAGGTCACGTTGCGACACTTGGCATAACTCTCTCTCAGAGAATCCAATTGAGGTCAGACCTATCAGGATGGAAAGATAACAGGTCGAGCTATCTCAAAAAACTTTTTTAGAGGCCGAAGGTCAAACAGTGACACGTGGCACGCCGTACAAATTCACCCTCCTGTATTTTACCAAAACAGGTCACGTTGCGACATTTGGCATAACTCTCTCTCAGAACATCCAATTGAGGTCAGACCTGTCAGGATGGAAAGCTAACAGGTCAGGCTATCTCAGAAAACTTTTTCAGACCCTGTGGATCAAAAATTTCAGAGTTACACCAGAAACAATCAGGTACATATTTCTGTCAAAACAAAATTATTTTTTAGTACCTTCATTCATGGCTTCCGGAATTTAGGCTTTGAAGAAAGTTGGAATTTTTGTAATGGGAGACCACGGCTGGATGTTACTCATCAAAATAGAAATTTAGAGACCAAGATCAGAATTTTTGGTTGGGCAGAAGGCCGGGCTTGATCAAACCCTAGTTCGGGACTTTGATCAGAAAAGTGAAAAATTAGGGCTTCTGTAAAAATGGGAATTTTTGAAATCTATGACCATGGCTGGAAGCTCCTCAGAAAAATAGAAGCTTAGAGCTTTGGATCAAACCTTTTGATTGGGCAGAAGAGTGGGCTTCATCAAACCCCAGTTCAGGGTCACGTCCAGTAAATCCAAAAGTTTCAAAGGCAAAATTGAGGAGTGAAACTTTGCAGTTTTCAAATTCTGAATATACCAGCTTGATCAGCTCATCAAGGCGCATATTTCTATCCTTTCGGAAGTTTGAAATTCAAAGTTTGAATTTTTGGGGTTTCTCTGACAAACCCATATCCAGCTCAAGGTCCAGTTCTTGCAAATCAAGTGGATTGGGTTAATCCTAGAAGAAGATGGGTTGATCATCTGCATGAGTGAAGAAGTTCCTGTTTCAGAGGGAGATGAGGCTAAGGCCTTACATAATAAGATTACAAGCGATCTCGACAGGTATGACTCATCGAGGTATGTTTTGAGATTTGTTCATGATTAAGTTTATGGTATGTTTGTCTTCATGTTATTACGGTTAGTACAATCTTGATTTTAGACTTGTCATATCACCTTAATAAAACTATGTATGCACAATAGAAAATATTCATTGATTAGGGTGTTGACATTTATGATTGTACTAATGCATTATGGTGTTGTATGAGGTTTATGTTGTCTACTAACATGAAAGGTACACCAAGAAAGACAAATCATGTTCTGGTCCAAGAACATATGGTCATGATAACATGAGGACAAAGATTCATCCATTGTCATGGATCTCATAGAAGATCCATTTACGAGGTATGTATAACTTGGTTTTGTAATAGTTAACCTATGAGATATACAGGTTACTAGCACAAGTCATTGAAGAAGAACAAGAAGACATCATGTGAGTGTGTTAGACATAAATAGCTAGCATGCTAATCCAGGTATGTTTTTCCTATATCAAGATAGAATCCTACCTTGTGTTAGGATCTTATACTGTTGTTGATAATGATTATTCATGAAGTCATAGGTTTGAATAATCATGATTATATGCATATTATGTTTCTTACCATAATTGATGATATGACTAACCAGAAGAATCATGATGGTATAGGTTTGAATAATCACAGGTTTTATGCATTTTATATCTCTTATCTTGATTGATGATTCAACTAACCTGAAGAGTCATAGGTTTGAGTAATTACAGGTTTAGACATGTTATGTTTCTTATGATTTGAATAACCATAAGAATCCTACATAAACCTTGAATGCTAATGCTTATTATTTCTGTTTGAAATGATCATGACTATACATGCTTGAGATTATTGTGTTTTAATAGTATACTAATGAATGTATGATTTTATATGAGATCACAAGAATAACACATTCATGATACTAATAAGCATGCATAGGGACCAAGGATGAATATGAGTTCAAGAACAGGTAATCTAGGGAGCAAAGATCAAGAGGGAGTACACTCCAGTGGTTTATGCAAGGATGTAGATATTCAGAGGGAGTTGACCATCTCTCTACATCCCACAACAGAAAGGTGTAGAAGAAGCTACTTCAGATTAGGACTCCAGCAGCTCCTGCAAGGAAGCGAAGACTCAAAGGGAGTCCACCCAACGAACAAACAAAGATAAGTATTTGAATTGTCATTTCTTAAATAATACTGTTCAATAATGTATATACTGATGTTCCTAGAATTAGGTTGTGTATTATGCATATTAGAATAATTGCATTGATGAACAGTATACTCCTAATATGCATGGGTAAGTAGCCTATGGCACTGTACAACATTCCATTGCTACTTATCTAGAATGAAACCTCTTTGCTGACATGTTGGGAGTTGTGCACACTCTTAACAATGTTCTGGTAGAGATTGGAAGGCATCTAGAAAGTTACGGAATATGGATAAATGTTGTATTGAAGCATTGGCTAAGATAATTGCATGACTGTATGGCATATTTCTTTATGTGTAAGAATTTGTTCTGAAAATTATGAGATGTTTCTAATCATGCAATTTAACCTGTTTTGTAGGAAAGACCGTATATCTTCACCTACAAAAGGACTACAGCATTTGTTCCAGCAACAAAGATATCTATTGAAGATATTGAAGTTCCCAGGATCTGGGATGAAGAAATGGAATGCCATGATCCGTCGATCATGAAGAATGATGTTTGGGATGTAGTCCCAAGATGTGAAGGGAAGTTTGTTATGACTTCCAAATGGAACTATCAGATCAAGCATGTTGCAGATGGCAGCATTGAGAAATATAAAAGTGATGAAATAGAAGATGCACCAGATGGATCTCAAGACAGCATGGTGTAATCATATATGTGTGCAGAACTTGGTATGGTAGGATAGACAGCTTTCTATCCAGTTTGGGCGTTACCAAGAGTAAAGTAGATTCCAACCTTTTCTACAAGGTTGAAGAAGGCAATCCAGTGATACTACTTTTGTATGCAGATAACCTGTTTGTTACAGGTAAAGATAGATTGATTGTCGACACGCAGCGGAAGCTTTCTTCCAAGTTCGAGATGAAGAACTTGGGGATGATGCACTATTTGTTTTTTGGCATGGAGGTGTGGCAGAGTGCATATGGAATCTTCCTTGGACAAGGGAAGTATGTAGTAGAGATCCTGAAGAGGTTCGGGATGATGGACTGCAAGGATATGGCCACACCTATGGCATCGAATCTGAAGCTTCTATGTGATGCTTCATCTGAGCCGGTTGATGTCTCTTTGTATCGTCAGATGATTGGGTCCTTGATGTACCTGACGAACACAAGACCAGACATTTGCTTTGCTGTGAACACATTGAAGCCAGTTCCTGACGGATCCGAGGAGTGTTCACCTGGTTGCTGTAAAGCATGTTCTGAGGTACCTGAAGGGTACAGTGGATTATGGGCTCAGGTATGAGGAGAATCAAAAGTTTAACCTGCAGGGTTATGTTGATTCAGATTGGGCTGGCAGTGCTGCAGACAGGAAGAGCACATCTGGGTGTTGCTTCAGTATGGAATCAGGTGTGATCTCTTGGTTTAGCAGGAAGCAGTCCTGCGTAGCACTGAGTACAGCTGAGGCAGAGTATGTTGCAGCCTGTTCAGCTAGTTGTGAGACAGTATGGCTACGGAAGCTACTGTCTGGGTTATTTGATCTCCCATTGGAGGTTACTGGTATCTTCTGTGATAACCAGAGTTGTGTGAAGATGTCCGAGAACCCAGTGTTTCATGACAGGTCGAAACACATAGAGATCAAATATCACTATATCAGGGATATGGTGCAGAGAGGAGCTGTGAAGCTCCTATATGTTGCGATAGACAAGCAGATTACAGATGTGCTGACGAAGCCGCTAGCCAGAGTGAAGTTCGAGTACTTCAGAGAGAGGCTTGGCGTTCTTCAGATCGAGGACACTTCGAGGAAGAAGTGATGGACACATTTGCTGAAGCCATTCCAAGCATGTTGGAAGGAGGATCCTTCACATGGCTGTGGATGTAAGCGCTGGATAATGGGCATCAGGATGATGTTCTGGTTTCTACTTGGATATGATCAGTTGGATCATTTATGTATGTACGCATCATGTTGGATGCTGGATATGATCAGTTGGATCATTTATGTATGTACGCATCATGTTGGATGCTGGATATGATCAGTTGGATCATTTATGTATGTACGCATCATGTTGGATGTTGGATATGATCGGTTGGATCATGTGTATGTATTTTGTATGAACGCATCATGTTGGATGCTGTTGGATACATTGTGTGGATCATGTATCCTTGTATGATCAGGTAGATCATGGATGCTGTTGGATACATTGTGTGGATCATGTATCTTTGTATGATCAGGTAGATCATGGATGCTGATGGATACATTGTGTGGATCATGTATCTTTGTATGATCAGGTAGATCATGTATGTTGATGGGTACATTGTGTGGATCATGTATCTTTGTATGATCAGGTAGATCATGTATGATTGATGGATACATTGTGTGGATCATGTATCTATGTGTGCATCAGATGGATGCATTGTATGATCAGGATGATCGTGGATGACGAGCTTCTCCAGATGACATGCAGCAGGATGTTGCAGTGATGATGATGAGTATCAGATGATACTTTGTGGCCGTGGATCAGGTTGTGCAGGAAAGCATGTAATTTGTGCCCTGGGAGATTTGCAGATGGTCTTTCGAGGTTTTGCCTATGGCATGTAATTCGGTGCCCTGGGACATCTGGCAAATGCTCTTGCGAGGTTTTGCTTGGGAGGACATGTAATTTGTGCCCTGGGAGATCTGCAGATAGTCTTTCGAGGTTTTGCCTATGGCATGTAATTCGGTGCCCTGGGATATCTGGCAGATGCTCTTGCGAGGTTTTGTCCTATGGCATGTAATTTGCTCCTGGGAGATCTGGACAGGATGAAAAAGGCCTCAGATGCTTCAGCTAGGTTTTGCCATGACCACATGTAATTTGCTCCTGGGAGATCTGGACAGGATGAAAAAGGCCTCAGATGCTTCAGCCAGGTTTTGTGGTGGACCACATGTAATGTGCTCCTGGGATATCTGGACAGGATGAAAAAGGCCTCAGATGCTTCAGCCAGGTTTTGTGGTGAGATCACATGTAATGTGCTCCTGGGAGATCCGACAGGTAGAGCCGCGTGCTCGTAACAGCCTGGGATGCTTCAGCCAGGTTTTGTGATGGGTCACATGTAATGTGCTCCTGGGAGATCCTACAGGTAGAGCTGTGTGCTCGTAATAGCCTGGGATGTTGCAGCCAGGTTTTGTGACGCACGTAATAAGTCCTGAGGATTCCACAATATGGCCAGTGATGATGAAGACCTGCAGGTGGTGGGCCTACATCCAGTATGAAAAAGGACTGGCTATGTAGAACTTCCTATGACGAGTAGATTCAGAGATTGATTGAGATAGCAGCAGCAGTGACGATGATGATGACTCGATGATGATTATCCAGTGACGATGATCCAGAGAAGATGACTTGTGCTAGAAGAACTGTGCTGAGAAATACCTTCCTAGTTAAGAGGGAGTGTTGATGTATATGTAACTTCGGAATGTATTTCACATATATGTATATTGTATTCCTATAGAGATGTTATTATTCCTCTATACGGAAGTGTCGTCATTTATATTGTAAGTGTCGTAACTTATACTTGATGGGTTATTAGACCACCTTGTTTGGGGTCGGCCCTGTATAAGTCATGTGGGTCAAAGGGTTATTAGACCACCCTATTGGGGGTCGGCCATGTGGGTCAAAGGGTTATTAGACCACCCTATTGGGGGTCGGCCCAGTCAGCATTATATTATGTGGTTAAGTTCGAGCCTACATGAGTTAGGTAAAAAGGCAAGTCAAGTCAAGTATAAATAGAGTGCAGGAGGCACTCTATTTACTCACTCACTTCTCACACATGCACTCAAGGAGGAGTGGCGCACTTATGGAGGAGGAGGATCTGCTACTAGGTTGTGTCTATCTCTTATGGTTGGTTGTATCATTGCTCTATCTATCTCTGAGGAAGTTATTGGGGTTTTTCACCTTTATGGTTTTCCCCAAGTAAATCTTTGTGTCTCTTGTGTGCTTGCATTATTGTCTCCATGATTGATATGCTGTACATGTTGTTCTCTCAGTTAAGATCCTAGATCATATTGAAGTAAATTCTGAAAATTTAACATTCTCATTCTTCATGGTTGGATTGTGAAGAGTTTTTCCTCCTTGGAGTTTAATGGACATATTTTCCTTGGTGTAAATTGAAGTATAAGATATCCATCCCCTATTATGTGTGGTGATATTGTTCATTGTCCTTCAATTGTTGTTAATGACTTGTAAAATTATTAGACTTGTTAATTAAGGCCATAGATACACAAAATTGTCTTATTGGAAGGGTTGTGAGAAAAAATCTCCTCCAATCCTCTGTTGATGTATGCATTGTTTGTATTATTATTGCTTTTATCTTTAAGAGTGTTGCTTTTTAATACTTCATTGCATAAATCACACCTTAGTCACAATGTTTTATACCAAAATGCGACCTCCTAGTAATTTCTGCAATTATTTTTCAACAATGTTTTAGGGTTCCTTGTGTCATGCTTGGCTATCCTTCTTCCCTTAAACCTTCGTAATTTCAAGTGTTATTTATGTCATGCTTCAATGGAATCTTAGCCTTGAAATTCTTAGAGAACTCACACTCTTTGGACTATATCCTTGATTCTTTTTAGCCCTTGTCGGATTGACTCCATTCACCCTAGTTGGATTGGCACTAGTCTCTTGGTCCTTTCATCATCCCTTTTATTTTTCATACTATAACAATGACCCATTTTGCTAAGCATTCTCTTCACCTTGCTCTTCACTCAAAGCCTTGGCAATCCTATCATTAGGGAATCTCCCCTCGATTGGAGAGGAACCAACCTAAATTGTAGGGAGGTAGTTAGTGAGGCGACAATGGATAACACCTCGAGGTTATAGTTAAGCTACCCTTGATCTTTGGGGCTTTAATCACACATGCTAGTTCAAGTTGTAAACCCATACAAGAAGATACAAACAAAAATAATAGCAAAGAGTCATTTACTAATGTGTTTTAAATCTATTTATGATGCAATTTTTAAAATAGAACCTAGCTATCTTAATTACATAAAGACTACCTATGGAAGTATGGTCTAGCAACAAGTAGTGAGGTGATCGAGCTTGTGTTAATGTGGAGACCTAGTTCAAACTCCTCAAGTAGGTGTGGATGGGGCTAGCTGCAAATCCTGGGTGATTTGATGACATAGTAACACCCGTCGTAGCGCAGAAGCTTCCCTAAAGGGAAGATGTAAGTCACTATAAGCAATATTTTCAAAAAAATAAATTACAGAAAGATTATCAAGGATGAGACATCCTTGAGTTGGATTAAAGGTAATAAAGAGAGTAAACATGGAACCAAATTCATGGAAAAGGCAAGGCTTATGTTTCTGTGATGCTCCACTTCATTCAAGCATTCAAAGTTGTTCTTCAATGATGCACTTAAAGATCAACCATTGATAGGGACAAATGACACAGAGAAATCAAGAGATAAACATTGAGAGAGAAACGTTGACAAACTCTTCGAACTCTTCTGATGATTTATATTTGCCAACATAACAATTTGTATAACATATTTTGGTAACTAAAATATACAAACTACTTGAAAATCAAAACTACATATCCAACTAATTACCAACTACCTTGGCATGTGTTCCCTCTTTATGAAGGTGTAATTAATTATTAACCAATGCTTCCTCTGGACAAAAAGTACCAACCAAACTTATTCCCCTTGAACAATAAAACACTAAATAATATTCCTCACCATGTAAAGTATTGGCAAAGTGTTTCTTACAAGTAACGAAACTCTAGCTACATCCAATGGAAAGATATTCAATGAGTTATGCAATGTTACATGGGAAAGCATTCCCCAAGGTCAGGGATGCACCCCCCTCGCTCCCCACGCCCCAAGGACTTAGGGGCTCCTAGCGAAATGTTTCTCCTCATCCCCAATTTGGCGAAACTTGAGGAAATGCAGAGGGGAACTCATCCCCCTATTTTGAAGCACGCAACGGTGAAAGGGGGGGGAGCCTAGGCGCTTGGTCCCAAAAATGGGGGGCAGTTGGAGACCAAATAGAGCTCAAAAGAAGAACGAATCAGGGAATATGTGGTTTGTTTTCCTGCTAGAGGTGTTCAGTAGTAATGTTAATATTAAATTCTTAAAGTAAAAATGGTATTTTCCTTATCTTTCATTTTCTATCCTTTACTTAAATTTTTAACATCATTAATTGTTTCAAATTTTAACCTACTATAGTTTCAAAATAAACCATTGGCTCCAGGATCCAGGAAAGGAACTAACATCCAACCATCACACCTCATCTCTTAAAAACAATTGGAAGGGTCACAATATTCGCTATATTTAATTTGTCGTTTGAGAGTGGTTCCAACCTCATCGGAGTTCATATGCAAAAAGTAGAATTTAGATCCCATTCAGAATTCAACAGACTTAACAGTTTTCAAGATTTCAAGATTGCAACGTTTCCACTAGATTCTATCATGTATGAGGCAATGTTGAAAAAGTCGGACTCGGCAAAAAGTCAGCAAGGGTCCCGAAGACAATTTCTCGGCAACATCGGCAAAAAAATCGGAAAAAATCGGAAAAAGTCGGCAAACATTAAAAAATACAAAATACATTCATTTTTTCATAATTTTAAACATATAAAGCAACAATAACATCAGATAAACACATTGGAACATAAATATGTAGAAAGCACTAATATATAGATGTAGTGGATGCAAATAACTCGGAGTGGTTTGATTTCAATGACTCGGACTGTTAAAAATACATAAAATTTTACAATTTTAATGAAAAAAATATATATTAAAGATTCAAAGCTATGATTCCAAACCATTAGAGACAAAATATTATCAAAATGGCACCAAGCGCAATACATATCTAAATCAAAATTGAAAAAACATAATCATCAAAATCATTGTCTATGTCGAGATCATATTCATCAATAGCACCATGTTCCCCCACCTCTAGGCTCTAGACTTTGCCTCTGCTTCCAATCTCGAAGTTGATCCTCCAAGGACATCAATTAACACCCTACAATTTTGTTCAAACTTCTTAATCCAAGCGTTAAAATAAGGTAGAAAGAGCTTCCCATGCTTAATAAGTGATTTTGCTTGACTAAAGGGTACATTTTTTTATTAAGGTCACGACAGTGGAATTCAAACAACTTTAACAATCAGGCATCGACACCAACAACATCAAGGTACATAGAGAGTTTGATGTACTTCATTATATTCCAATCCCTTACCCACATACATGATATAATCCACTAGAAACGTTGGAATCCTGAAATCCTGAAAACCATTAAGTCTGTTGAATTCTAAATGGGATCTAAAATCCTACTTTTTGCATATGAAGTCTGATGAGGTTGGAACCACTCTCAAACATCCTGAAACAATTAATGGTAATGTTACAAATTTAAGTAAAAGGATGGAAAATGAAAGATAAAGAGAATGTCACTTGTACCATTTAGTATTGTTGACATCAATGTTACATGTACAAAACTCATCAAATTTATAAAAAAAAACCGAGTTTTTAAAACTGTGAAAAAGCTTGGGCGATTTTTTCCTTCGACTCGCGATTTTTTCAAAAAAATCGCCGATTTTTTGAAAAAGTCGGAAATCGCTGATTTTTTAAAAAATCATGATTTTTAAGCCTCGATTTTTCGGCGGAGGTAAAACCGCGTGATTTTTTGAAAGAAGCGCAATTTTTCGGCGATTTTTTCAAGACTGTACTATGAGGTTAAGGGATTGGCATTAATCAAGCACATCAACCTCTCTATGTACCTTGATATTGGTGGTGTTGATTGTTGAACTCCTCTATCATGACCTTAATCAAAATGTACCATTTAGTAAAGCAAAATCACTTATTAAGCATGGGACATTTTTTCTAATTCTACCTTATTTTAAAGCTTGGTTTAGGACGTTTCATCAAAATTGTAGGGCATTGAGTAATGTCCTTCGAGGATCAACTTTGAGATTCGAGGTAGAGGCAAGGACTAAGAGCCTGGAGGAGGGGGGCACAAGGCACTATTGATGAATAGGATCCCAATATAGGATCAATATATCACTCTTGCATAATTGTATGTTGGACTTCAAAGTCTCAAATAATGTGATGCCCTCTTGAATCGTGAAGAAATAGGGTAATTAGGTCACATTTTCCCATTACAACATATATGCAACTGATTCACACAATGTAGAAGTGTGTTGAATCATTGAAGAATTAGAATTAAGTTTTGCTACTTTTCCAAAAGCATCCATGGTTATGGATGTTATGGTTGCTAATGTACCAGAGGCTTGAGGCATATTGTTGTCGTGTGAATGGGCTGCTATGGTGGGTGGTGTTGCCACCTGGATGCACACCTGGGAAAATGCGGTAGAAATCTTCAAGTCGCTCGATGTGGCCTTAGGGGAAAGCCAAAGTCAAGTGTTGTCACCTGAAACTAGACTCCTCCGTGTTGGCTTACTCCTAGCGAAGCCAAGGGGGGTGGACCCTAAAAAGGGAAAAATCTAAGTTGTTTAATCTAAAAGCTAAAAAATCTAGGAGTTAGAAATTTGATCACAAGAACAATGCAATATTAAGCTTCATATCATTCGTTATCCAACATCATCATTGAAAAATAAATATCCAACATCATAAAATATTCAATGATAAGACAAGTGTCGAAAAGAAATGCTTGAATAAAAAAAAAACAATGTTTTGCAAGTGTTCTTGGTAAAGTTTATTATTATGGGTGATGGTGATTAATGGTTTTTTTCTTGTTTGGCCCACTTAACCTTCCTTTCGCAAACTGAGCGCATAAGCAGCTTTACCAAGTGTCCAACGAGGAGAAGGCGAACCTCATTAATGAGTATCCCCCTGACTCTGTGGTAGTCACTCTCTGCGACATCCCGAGTTTTTGAGATTAAGCTTATGTGGATTTTCCTATTAATCTAATGCTTACCTTCATTTCTGGTTGACAAACTAATCCAACTGTGCTGTAGTGGTCCAGAGCATACGAAAAGATAAGCGTTGGTTTATTTTAAAAGAAATTAGGATTTTCTAGGTGATTAATCTAATCCAAGAGTCTCTTTTCTGGATGAATTCCATTACTCGAGGAAGCTCTTTCGTGGCACCGTACTTCAGGAAAGCAAGGATAAAGTTACTCAAAACTGGAAATTGTTAAAAAAATGTGAAAAAAGCTAGGTCCTGAGTGAACTTGTGGCCCACCATTGGAACAGACTAACAAGGTCAATTTTAGTCCTAGTTAAATTTTATTACGTGCGAAAAATGAAATCTAAACTAAAAAAAATCACAAACCACAAAATTTGAGTCGATGTAGTCCCCCCCTGGGGGAATGGGATGTGGGCACTGGGTAGCCCACTTGCTCTCGTTTAATTTTCTTTTACAATGTAGAGAGAAGTGCCTTGGTCCTTGAAAAATGCACTCAAAGGCTTACAAAATTCATAGAACAAGTATCTGGTTGAAGGGGAATGGATCTAGGGTGCTCCGGATGGTCCAATTTGCCGAAAATCGGCCAAAGTTTCCTCCTACCTGTTCATGAAATGCTGCAAAACAGCAAGCGAATGTTAGTAACTAATGCCCAAAAACACTTTAAAAGTGTCTTGGGACTTACAAAAAAATTCCCAAAAAAATTCCGAAAGAAAATCTAAGTAAAAATGTAAAAAATGAACTAAGTGGGACAAGCTATAAGGCTTGTCTCCTTAGGATCTTTGCATACTCAAAGAGAAGCAAATTAAAATCTCTTATAGCAGCCAAATAAAATTTAAACCAATCTAAACATACTACTTGTTCAGGCCTTGAAATATTCAGAAATCAACTTATAACAAAAGAATGCCTATACTAGATCTAGATTTGAGATTTATAATTTGAAAATAACTAAGATCTAGTAAAAAATAAATCAAATATATTTATAATATTGCAAAAAGGAGTAGATCTGAGTTACGCAAACCAAGGTAATCGAGAAAAGTTTGAAGTTTGGTGATGAAAAGAAAGAAGAGGAAAACGCCTTCGAACTTGGGCAATGGGGTCCTCGAGAGTGGGGATCATAGGGATTAGTTCTCCATAGATCTATTCTGAAAGAAAATGGTCGCAAACAAGCTCCAAAAAATCTTCAAATTGGCAACCTGTAATCACAAAAAAGAACTCACACAAGAAAGATCAAGAGCATCTAGTGTAGACTGACATAGAGATTTAGAGACAAGCATTTAAACAAAATTGACTTTGTAAATCTAGTATCTCTATAATAACCTGACATAGAAATAATGGATGCAATCACACTACTTCACCTTACTAAGATGTAAATCTCCTTCAAAAGCCATCATTTGATCAACAATCAAATGCGAATAAAAATGTAAAGAAACATATTACCTCATGCATAAAACAGAACATCATTATCCACACACCATAGATCCACACACTAATTTTCCTCCAAAGCCTTTTATTCACCAGCATAGATCCATCTTAAACCCGTATCTATCAAGCACCGAGAGGGATCCAATTTCTTGAGGTGTATTTCTTTTTTTAAATTTAAACTCAAGAAATTTGATATCTCTTGATTGATAGACCCGGGTTTAAGTTTTAAGTTTTTATTTTATAAACGAACATCGATTTTTTAATTACTTTTCATAATATTTTATTTTATGAGCCAACATGGATTTTTTTTAAATACTTTCATTAATTTTTTATTTTATGAGCGGACATGTATTTATTAATGGCCGACATAATATAATTTATTACTTTTTACTCTTTTTTTACTCGTGTAACGTTACAACATCTCCCTCATACTCATGTGTAACGTTACATCCATACACGTTACAACATCTCCCCCATACTGGGTTGTAGAGCACCTCGTTTCACTCGATGCAATAAACAAAATTCCTTACAGAAATATACAATGTTTGAGAGCAGAGGTTCCACCTTCTCATGCCAAAGAATGGAGAAGGGGCATGCTTAAATAGAAAAACCAAGAGAGGAGGGCACACTTTGTGAAGGAGAGGGAGGGCACACTTGGTGAAGGAATCAAGCCATAACCCAAGGCTTGATTTGAGGGGAGTGATTCCATCATTATAGCTGCCAACAATCATCCCAAAGGCTGCCTTAAACCGAGCTGTGCATTCCTTAATTTGTTCTGACCAAGACGTCTTCCAAATCCCACTAACTTAGGATTTGAATTTTTCTCATTTTTCACTTTTTTGGCATTTTTTCTCACTTTTTTTACTTTTTTGGGAAAAGTGAATAAATGAAAAATAAAGTACAAAACTACTTAGGAAAGTGGGTCTTGGGGTAAAGTAGGTGCTCTAAGCTTGAAAATGAGCACCCCCATGGCAGAATTGGCCCCTAGACCACACTTATACAACATTTTTAATTTTTTTAATTAAACCATAAAAAATGGCTTAATTTTACGGGAAAAATATTTTTTCTCAGAACTTAAAAAAAAACTAGGGGGAACTAGCACATGTTCATACGACTCAATTATAGTCTCTAGCATGTTCATATACATTGACCCATGGATTTTAATAACCTCCTAAGGCCTAACCACCATGCCAGGCATTCCAGCTTTGGAGGAGCAGGAGAAAAACTCAAAAATTATGTCCTGCTAAAACGCAAGACACAATTAATAAGTGAAAAAACTCCTTGGAATACCTGACTTGATTGACAAATCCTAGGAAGCCAAGTCATTTACATAAAAATAACATGCGAGTACACTTTATTACAAACCCCGCAGGGCATGGACATGTGAAACATAAATAAAAAAAGGGCCCTTAAAAAGGCCCGATGGACCTCAAAACACTGATGATGAACATGTAACATGTTCAGACTTTACTCACTCACTTGAAAGTCCAACTAAGTACAACTTCGCTGGTGACAGGTGGATCCATAGAGATGGACATATCTTGAGTTGCAATCACTTTGCCTAATCCTCAACAAGTGAGGCTTTACAGGGAGCATCTTAAACTGTATTTACACGAGATGAATTGTTATTGCTGGGATTTATAATTTTTATGATTTTTATGACCTCGACGTCCCCCCCGAATTTACGTAAAATTTGGGCGTGGTCTCCACACATCCCCAATGTGCATTTCCCCACTCCGCACCCCCGCGTCCTGAAAACTTGGGGGAACATTGTTTATTACACACCTCACCATTGGAAACATGCTCTTTGTATTCCTTTAGGCTAGTTCAGAGTATGATCTCATTGTCTCAAAGTGGAAACGGATCACCAGATCAATCAATCATACAAGATCTGCAAGGTATGTCGTCTTCGAGAGGTTGAGACCGAGGAGTATTTTATCTTTCATTGCCTATATACTAAGAGATCCACGGGGGATTCCATTGTCTCTTTAGGGACCTTTTTCTCATAGAACTTCAAACTCGTACTAGCCTCCTCAAATATCTTGATCAAAGATGTCTAGCCTTATACTTGTAGGGGGTCCTTCGACTTCACTCTCTCATCCTCCAACGACATTCCCAATCGAGATGGACCTCCACTCAACGGATCACTTCCTTCTTTCTAGTGCTCCCCTCTCTTAGGGGGCACCAAGAGGTTGATAGACAACGACACTACTCCTAACCACAGATCACAATGAGACACACAGATGCATTGATAGGCATTGGGCAATAGCTCAAGAAGTAAGAACCATATTTCTCATTAAGTCATCAAAATCAAAATGTATTGCATAGATGTCGGAATGCCACTGAGCACTAGCAAATGCCAAATAGACTAATAGTAAATACAAAAAGGGGTAGATCAAGATGGAAGAATCTCATCTGTCAGGTAGTCCTCCTCCATGCTTGAATCAACAAACTCATCACTTCCCTCTTCCTCCTCCTCCTCCACCTCCTCCTCCTCTCTTCCCATCGGACGATTTGCATCTGTTGGTGTGGAGGATGACCCCTCCAAAGGATCACCATCATCAAAAGTGACCGGCTCTAGCACTGGATCATTAAGATCCATGTTGGTTAATGACAACTCAGTACTGCTATCCAAACCCATATCATTAGGAAAGAAATCCCACATCTTTGTATTTCCCTTCACCCACTCCTCCCTCTTCCTATAAATAAGACGAAGGTTGGAATGCACATACACCATCGTCTCTGCCCTGGACTGCTAAAGCCTTCTTCAAAATGTACAAGTTCCCATATGTGCTCCAATTCCTCTCACAACAAGAGGATGATGTAACTTGAGAGATGACCCTCAAGGTTAACTTCTGTAGAATAGGGCATGTTTCCCCATGATTTTCCCACCAAACATAGGGTTTCTTAAACCCTATCTCTAAGCACATCATAGCCTCCAAATCTCCTAGTGGCAGTGGAAAACTCTACAAAGCTCTCCTCCACCTCATCAAGCAAGTCTCTATCCTGAAATAGCCATCTAAATGCTATCTTCCTCCCCTGTGAAATCTCTCCATCCATGTGAGGAGGGACTCTGTGTAACAAGCCTCGGCCCACCATTAAGCCATTCCTGACTGTAGAACTTGGGGTTCAAGGAGTGGGCCAAGTAATGCAAAGGTGTGCAATTCTTATCCCACCTAGAGATAAGAATACCTTGAATCGTGGACCATAAGTTCTTTGTCGATGTCTCATACTCGAGACACTCATTCTCCATAACAATGATCATCATGGACTCAATCATGGAATCCCACCCCTCATAAACATTTGCTACAATGGGTTGGTCCGTGTCTGCAAACCGCAACAAAGAAATTCTTGCGGTTTGCAGCACTAACACCGTGTCCTTCACCTGTTTTGAAGCACTCTGATCTGTCTTTCTCCAAAAAGACCAAAACTCTGAAATCACCATGGACCCAAGAGCGATTTTGACCTCCCTCAACCTCTTGAGCATGATGAATGAGGAAGCAAACCGAGTATCTGCAATCTTCAGCAATGAAAATTGTGTGTACTCTTTGTAGATGGTGAGGGCATTTGTGTGATTTTGTACAAAGTTACGGATATGGTGTGCATCCTCAATAAGGTTGCCAATCCATGTCACATCTGAAGCAATGGATTTCAGTGCTAAATTCAAGGAATGGACAATGCAAGGTGTCCAAAATACCTGTAAGAGCAATAAAAGAAAGTATAAATGACTCTACAACACTAACAACTCAAATGAGTCAAAGACTCAAATCTATAAAATGACCTTACCCTAGATGAATCTTGTGATAAATTCAAACAATGAGCAAATTAGCAATGAAACTGATCTAGGAGGATCTCCACAGTCGAAGAATGCAGAAGGTTTTCATTATCACCGAAGATATTCAAACAATGAAGGTTTCTAATGCAATTTGAACAGGGTTAAATGGACTTCGTTTGTGAAAGAAATTGTTTGTTGAAATTACGGACAAAAAGGGGGCTATTCCCCTTTCCAACAAAAAAAGTTCACAAGACATGTTGAACAAGTGTTTTCACACATCAAAGTTGAAGGTTCAATGGAACTTAGTAAAAGGGAATAAAAATTAATTAATACTTAAGGAGCATAAAAATGCTCATGTATTTTCATTGAATTTATAAAAAGGAAATTAAAAAAAGGTGTGAGAATCCACCCCACCCTTAGTTTCCTAGTCTTAAGGGAGTATTGAGATCTTTATGGAAATGATGAGATCTTCATGAAGAAAGTTGAGATCTTCATGAAGAAAGTTGAGATCATTTCTCCACCTATCCCTTGATGTGTCCCTAGATCCCAATTTAGAGGATCATGAGAGAGATATTCTCCTTAATATGTGTAATTAGCTCTTATCCATGGAGGGCAATAAAATTCCCTCGTGAGGAGAGGGAAGGAGGAGGAGCTTTTGGAAGCTTTTCTTTGTTTTGGATAGAATAAGCTCATGTGAGAGCTTTAGAAGAATGCTGCCCAAGATGGGAGAAATGCCACATGATTCTGTCCAAGTAAAATGCATGCATATTTTGAAGGAGAATTAATAAGAACGGTTCGGAGTTTTGACGAACCTGGAGATGTAGTCAGGAGGCCTGACAAACTCCATTATCATTTGGTTGTCGTCATTTGGTATGCATATATTTGATTATGTTTTCACTTTGTTAAGTAAAGATGTCATTTCAAATTACACGCATAATTTTGTCCAATTGTTTGTGTTTAATGATGGATAAGAATGCTCCTGTTTCACAAGCAAATAAGTGTCAGTAAAAGATATTTTGTCGAAAATTTTTATTAGAGAAAGTTCCTAGTAAAATTTTCAGATCAAGTGGTATCAGAGCAGGCTGACAATTTTGCAGGTTGTGGATCTAGTATGGAGAGTCCACGAAACACGAATATATTCTGATTATGTTTTTGTCAATCTTTGTAAAGACTCAGTTTTTGTCAAGGAATTCTTAACTATGGAGAAAAAGGTAAAAGAATTGTATAATGTGGGAAGGAAAAGTGTTGAGTTACGAAGACAATTGAAAGTATTGACGGAAGAGAAGCAGCAGCTTCAAGAAAGGCTCAAAGAGATGCAGCTCGAGATGCAAGTTAAAGAGGAGTTGTTAGCCAAGTATCAACAAGTTGACAATTCAAAAAGTCCTTCTACAAGAGAAGATGACTGAATTTCCATTTTTTGCCCTCATTCAGAAGAAGATTTTCTGGACACTTCGTCTTCAACATCTTCAAGCAAACAAAAAGATGATCCATCAAGGATTAAAGAAGACTATTTGAACAGTTTTGTTCCCCAGTCAAAAGATAAGGTAAATAGTAATTCCGCTCATCCAGTTTCTTTACCTACAAATGTTTGTTTACAATCTTTTGAAGAACATACTCGAGGGATTGGCATGAAACTTTTGACAAAGATGGGATTCAATGGAGGAGGTCTTGGCACTAATGGCCAAGGAATTGTTCATCCAATTGAGGTTGAAGAAAGTCCCCGATATCAAGGATTGGGATATCAGGAGACAACATCTAGTGAAAGCTCTTGGGAAAATTGTTCTTATTGCCAGAAGCAAGGACATGTTGAGGTCCATTGTTGGGATTTGCATCCAGAGTTGAAACCAAAATGGTTTCAAATTCAAGAAGGCAAATGGAAAATGAATGCAAGTAGTGATTCGGAAAAGAGTAAGCGAATCACCAAGAAGCAGTTCAATCAAAAAACATCCAAGGTATGATGATAATTTTAATTGCATGAAAGATGTAAATTTCTGTACTTTCTGTGGAAGAAAGAATCATAACATTGCAGAATGTTGGAAATCTAAAGCCTATGGAAGAAGAATTGGTGCAATTAAAAGTAAACAACAAAAAAGAAATCCTTCTCTCCGAGTAAAGAAGGAGGATGGCTCTGTTCGTCGACAAACGTGGAAAAGAATTGTACAATATCGACCAAAGCAAGAGGAAGCAGATACACCAATATTTCAAGAGGCAGTCCATAATGAAGCATCTTCATCTAAAGAAACTGCTGAAAAAAATAAACAAATCAGCGAAGAGTATTCGTTCGAATGGTTGGGTAAGAAGTGGTTGTCATTTCTGCATAAATGAAATATTTCTAAATAATATTTCTCATGCAGTCGCCTTTTTGCAGCTCTGCTCTTCTATTTCCACTTTGGTGTATTATTGGCAGGGATGAAATGTACGCAGTAATGATCCATTCTATTATGGATCTACAGTTATTACTAGAAAGGATCCGAAGCCTCTGGTAGACAATATACTTGAGGAATTGTTGGTTGAATATAGTTCGATGAAGGATTTCCAGAGTATCTAAATTCACGTTGAACATATTGAAAGCAAGGTGCTTTTATTTTTTTTGATGTCCAACTAAAGATTCGGATCTGGGCGTGCTTGCGAATTTGTCCAAATCTATCATTATAGCAGTGACTTCAGAGTGTAGCCTTGGGCATCGATGATATAAGTCTATGTTCCATACCTTCAGATCATGAGTAGTTCTTGATTGATCGGGTGCCTTTTTGAAGATTACCAGTGGAATGAGAAAATTGCAGTGGTTATTCATCTTGGTGTGTAGAAATTGAATTTTTAACACACATGTCATGGTTTGTCAAAGATGACAAAAGAAAAATGCCATGTCGACTTATGATGACATTTTAGATCCCTAACAAACAGGGATCATAGCGGATTCAAGTATGGAGAAAAGGGATATTGTTTTTGTAGCTTCAACAATATGCCAAACTGTTGCTGCAGTCAAACGTCAATCCCTTAATAGTCTTCAAAATTGTCCTACAATGCTGTCGAACTTGTCTTTTTTGCCGAACTTGGAGATGATGAACATTGCTAGAATGAATATGGTGTCGCTTACAGAGGTGCCGGAGCCAGGGCCGTTCACGTTGAAGATTTTTGATAAAAATTACAAAACTTTCTTATTGGACCTTTATCAAACACTTTGACTGTAACTCTGATTTGTGACTTTTCTGAACTATAAATTATTCTTATAGTTTAAGCATAAATACCATACAATCAATCTTTCCTGAATGAAGATGAAAGTAACACGGGATTTTTAGGGCAATGCCCAGGGCCAAAAACCTCAACAGAGGAAAACCCTTGAGAAAAAAATTTATTAAGAGAATAACAACTCAGAAATTCTATCCTTAGAATTTCATTTACAGCATCAAAACAATCTTCAGAAAATCTGTATTCAAATCTGAACTGAATAAACACAGTCAAACTCACACGTATGTACAGCAGATGATTCTTGGGTACTGTACCAGCGAACGGACTGTACTTCTGTATGGATGTACGGATTTACTGTACCAACGTACGCACTGTACTTCTGTAGGAATTTATGGCTGCAACTTTCTTTAAATCTGAGCCTGAGCCTGTACGATCAATATTTTGTAGCAATTCTTCTGGAAAAACTGTGCCCTCAAATTGTCTAGATGTTTATCCTCACATAATCTGAAATCTCTCTCTCTTACTGTCTCTGTGTATTTTTCTTTCATTCCCAAGCATGTATATGTACTTACACTTTTCCCTAGCTTACATAACCAACTCAAACTAACTTTTGATCTGATGGTTATTCTAAGTCTAATTTGAGGGTCTTTATTAAATGCACAACTTAAATTCACTTTATTAAATAAAGAGCACATTTAATAATTTTTGGGTTTAAGTACATTCACTTTATAAAAGGTACTTTATTAAAAAGTAACTTTACAAACATAACATGCTAGGAAATATGACTTGTGTCCCCCCCATGACAAAAATACAAAAACATGAAAAGGACATCTCTCGTTACAATTTTCAACACTCCCTCTTAACGAGGGAGGTCCTTTCAGCACCACATATAACTGCTCCACCTAGATCATCATTCTCAGCAACTTCCTCTTGCTCTGGAAACTGATCTGGAGATTTGTGTCTAAACACAACTCTGAAGGCTGAATTCTGAGAAGACTCCATTCTTCTGTTCTCTATCTGCTCAATCTTACTATACTGGCTGAGCCTCCTGCCAGTACTAAGAAGAGATCCACTCTCTTCTTCTGAAGGTATCATCTGAGTGTTTGCAACCACTATCTCATCATCCTCTGTTTCAAAATGCCAATCTCCGGACTCTATATATACTAGCTCTCCCCGTAGTACATAGATCTTATCTCTTCTGTCTCCCAATAGAAATGAATTGTCCGGTCTTCCAGCTGGATACACAAAAACTTGGCCTGTTCTGAACAAGGTACTGTAACCTTCATCTTCCAAGGCTGAAACTGATATTAAGTTTGTTCTGAGCCCTGGAACAAATTTGACCCCTTTCAATACTAGGGGTTTTTCTTCTAATTGGAATTTAATAGTTCTTATACCTCTGATTTCCTGAACTTGACTTATACTGGTCTCAACAAACCAGCATCCTGGTCCAATCTCAACAATTTCCTGAAAGACACTCTACATACCGGTCATATGTCTGGTAGATCCACTATCCACTATCCAAAAATTTTGCAAACTGGAATTGTTCGTACTAGAAACAATCGAAACAAGAGAGAACTCTTTCTCAAACTCCGTAGCAAATTCTTCAATAGATGTTGATGCTGCTGTTTGTTTCTTATCTTTGTTATTTGGACAGTTCAAAGCAAAATGCCCATACTGATTGCGTTGGTAACATCTAACTTTGTTGAGATCTCTTCCAAATTTCTTCTTAGCCTTTCCTTTGTTCTTAGTAAGAAGAGCAACATTTTCCTCACTATGTTCATTCGGTGACTGTTTTTCAAGAGCTTCATCACGAAGTTCTTCTTGGACAAAATCGTCCCACAACCTTTCCCAACCAGGTAGATTTTCTCTGGATACAACACCCTTCACAAAGCGTTTCCACTTCCCAGAGAAACCGTTTAGGGTAGTCCTTACCATCTCTGCACTAGTCATGGCTTCTCCAATTGCACTCAATTCATCTCTAATCTTGGAGATTTTAGTAAGGTAAGTGGAAACATTCTCCGTGTCAGTCATTTTCACATTCCTCGGTTTCTCCCTAAGCATCATCTTTCTATTCTCATTTGAGTTTTGATACAGGCTAAGTAGTGAGTTCCACATTTCATAGGCATGTGTCTTCCCTGCAGCATGAGGGATCACATGATCCTTGACAGAATCAAGGAACATCTTCTTGGCTTTCATACTCTTCTTGTTAAAGGCTACATAACCTATAGCATCTGTAGTTGCATTAGTAACAACTGTGGGTTTAGTTTGGGTACTCTCTACTACTTCCCACAGATCATCTCCCTGTAAGAACATTTTAATTCTTTCCTTCCATGGACAAAAATTAGACTCACCATCCAACCTATCTTCATACCTCAACCCAGACATATTTAGCAGAAATAAAACTGATTTATAAAAACTAACAAGAATTTGATGTGTTACTCAATAACACTGTGCCCTCTGCTAATGTTAACTTCCCTTCAATTAAAGCTCTGATACCATGAAGATTTTTGATAAAAATTACAAAACTTTCTTATTGGACTTTTATCAAACACTTTGACTGTAACTCTTATTTGTGACTTTTCTGAACTATAAATTATTTCTTATAGTTTAAGCATAAATACCATACAATCAATCTTTCCTGAATGAAGATGAAAGTAACACGGGATTTTTAGGGCAATGCCCAGGGCCAAAAACTCAACAGAGGAAAACCGTTGAGAAAGAAATTTATTAAGAGAATAATAACTCAGAAATTCTATCCTTAGAATTTCATTTACAGCATCAAAACAATCTTCAGAAAATCTGTATTGAAATCTGAACTGAATAAACACTGTCAAACTCACACGTGTGTACAGCAGAAGATTCTTGGGTACTGTACTAGCGTACGTACTATACTTTTGTATGGATGTACGGATTTATTGTACCAATGTACGCACTGTACTTCTGTACGAATTTCTGCCTGCAACTTCTTTTAAATCTAAGCCTGAGCCTGTACGATCAATATTTTGTAGCAATTCTTCTGGAAAAACTGTGCCCTCAAATTGTCTAGATGTTTGTCCTCACATAATCTAAAATCTCTCTCTCTTACTGTCTCTGTGTATTTTTCTTTCATTCCCAAGCATGTATATGTACTTACACTTTTCCCTAACTTACATAACCCACTCAAACTAACTTTTGATCTGATGGTTAGTATAAATCTAATCTGAGGGTCTTTATTAAATGCACAACTTAAATTCACTTTATTAAATAAAGAGCACATTTAATAATTTTTGGGCTTAAGTACATTCACTTTATAAAAGGTACTTGTTATCACATATATACTAGCCGGGCTACCACACATTATTTTTCAGATTCCAGAGCACTTTTCAACAAGTTCCTTTACATTGAGATGATGAGATGAGCATCTATCTATGGATCACTATCAGATTTTGGACAGCATATATATTTCCCATGCCATGACTGAGTCTCAGGACACTCAGAGAGATGACCGATGTAGCCATTATACCATTTATGCAGAGCAGTCAGTAGTGCCCAGAGTTACAGTAGCAGTTTCAGAGGACAGATGATGGTTCAGAGGATGAGCATTCAGGTATATGACTTAGCAGGTATATCATGGTGTTATGGTTATATTGCCTTTATATTCATTCTTATGGCATGTCTTAGCACTTAGTGTCACGATCTGGCAATCATATAGATATGTGGACCTAGTTTATCTTATTATATATATTTTACTGTCCTTACTCAGACTTAGAAGTTCACTACTCATACTCAGTGGTCTTACCCTCCCTAGGGAGAATAAGGTGATCATTCCACCATACCTTGGCTTGCTAGTGTTGGTTCCACTATTCATTGTCTTCATCCATCCATTACCTACCTTTTAGTTTATCACCCTGACTTACTACTTGACTAGTGGCATGGAGGATCTTTTCCCCACTGTAGCCTCTGTATTGGATGAGCTTCCCTGTTTATTGTGTCTCGGCTCTGAGTTGGTGACAAAACTTACCTTTGGTGAGTTGGATTGTAGGCCTAAATCATTCTGGTTGGTTGTCCCGATGTTTGGCATTGGCTCGAACTCCCCCTAGTCACTTGAGATGTTGTTGGCTAAAACTAAAAGCTCGTGTACTACTTATGGAAACTGATAAATTCGCCCATGGAAACTAAAAAGGGCAAGAGCGATGAACTGCTGAAAAATGCTCCTCGAAGAGTATAAGAAAGGTCCAAAAAAGCAATGATTCTTAAAAGCTATATCTAAACAATTGCTGACCTTATATATATGTATAAAAAAAACATGCCCTGGATGCAAGCTGCAACTAGTTGTGCTTATCAACACACCTGAGATCCGAAGGGTTATGTAGGCCAAATAGGCCATGAAATGAAATTGAATGATCCTAATGAACCTGGATCAACTTGATGTAGACATGATGCATAAGTTGAATAAGCACTCTCTAAGCAACTTATCCATTTGTGAGACACCGCCATTCCCTGTGTTGTTGCTCAATCAGTATATACTATGGTGTATATTCCCTTTCCCATATCCAAAGTGTCACAATGTTAAGTCAGTCAGTCACCCTTTAGCCTAGCCATTTTATTTTAACCTTCACCCTTCACTAGCAAATTGATCACAACTATGAAGTGAGTATGGTCCTGAAAGTCTAGTCTGAGTCATATAAATAATTAATGACAATATATATTTGGATTTAGATCACCAGTAATGATTAGTTTGTGTTATAATTGCTATTTGAATGAGTTGTAGAGCATGCATTAACCTTTGACCTTTGACCTAGTTAATGAGTTGCTGCATTAACTTTGCAGCAGCTTTTGATGGTAGTCTGAGTTATATTTGGTCAATATTGACCTAGTCAACCCTAGTTTGACCAAGGTCAATCACAGGACATGAGATTATTGGACCTTATGATGACACAGGTAGATAATATATGGTCTATGTACATGTACATGATGGTTCTATGCATCAGATATAGGTTTATGATGATGATCTATAGTTTTCAGCATTATGTGATCATTTATAGGTTATTATTATTTCACCTGTTCCGGTATATTGGGTATATTATATGATCATGCAGAGAGCTATATGGTGTATGAATACACATCTTGGATAGTTTTGGACCTTCTGAGTCCTATGAGACAATCTATTTTCAGTTTCGGGCAGTTACAGTGATGATTTAGCCTCAGTAGGCTGTCCTAGTGCAATTTTGGTCTGTCGGAGACCCTGTCAGAGCAAAGATGATTTTTATTTGGTTCACCTAGGGCGTTGATGATGGAGGGGGTGGTCCAGCCACTTGTTTTTACCATATTACCCCCCTTCCGGACACACTGGTGCCCCTCACCTTGACAGTGCAGGCACTCCAAGAGGCAATTTGGGGTAGGTACACGCTTCCCGAGGCAGTTTTGGATTGGTAGAAATGGCTACAGAGGAATTCGATTTGGGCTACTGAGGCAAAGTTTTGGCATGGGATGATCAGTGATGATGAGTGGGATGTCTTCCGCACCTCCAGCAGTTTCAACTTCATCGAGGCCCACATCCATCACTTATGGCACTTTCTGATGATTTATGAGGTCTTTTGAGGCCTACAATTTGTCCATAGAGGCACGATTTGGTATATTGATGACTATTTTATTATTATTGTGCTATGGGGATTGACCAAGGGTGGCTAAAATTACCCCTTGGACCCACCATAAGCTTATTGTTATATTTTGTCATCATGATTTGGTGGGATCCCCTCTCCTAGGGCGATTTTGTCCACTTATTGTTATATTTTATGGTTGATCCATGTATTTTATTGTTGAGCTCATCTCAACCATCGATTAGATCTTTTGATCTTTTAATCTTAGCCACTCATGTAAAAAGTGGTTAGGATTATGCTCTCTCCCCATCCTATTTAAGGAGGGAGCCTCTCATTGTAAAATCATCTAGAGATTTTTGGCTCTTGGCTCTTGGAATAAAATTTCTATCTTTTGGAGTACATGCTTGGGTTGGAGTGGATGTTGGTTGTTTTGATTGTAAATGCTTTTGTCCATTGCACTGGAGGATCTATTGTAGCTATCTTACATATTTGCCATATCTTTTTACAGGTGGAGAAGACTTCTTCAACAAGTGCGAATTGGTGGGGAGGCTTGCCCTTCAAGCTTGGAGGAGGACGTTTTGGGTTAAACAAGGAGTGGTTTTGTCTTTGCACCAACTATTCTTTGCTTATCTCTTTCTTGCTTGTATCTACCTTCAACGTGTTAAACTGATTGATGCTTTGCTCCTTGGTTTTGACAGGTTAGAGGGACACATATGTGGCTTGGAAAAATCGATTTTGCAAGAGGGCTTCAAAAATTCTCCATTTGATCTTTGGCAAAAGTAATCCTCATCTCAACTTAGCATTCATCTCTTCATCCAGGTATGCTCCAAAGGTATGATCTTCTTCTTCTTTGAATCATCCATAATTTCTAGATCATAAAAACCCTAATTAATCAAAACCATCATTTTGGTTTTTCTTAGATCTACTTAGATCTAGCCTTGCTTTTGAAGAGATATTAAAAACCCACCTCTATAGCATCCACCCCTAGTTGGATCTACAGTTTGGTGGTGATTGGGTTAAAATTGACACACTTTTCAAGGCAATAAAGCCCTCTTGAACCAAATCGCACTTCCTTGGAGAGGCTTGTTTGGTTAGATCTAGCATATGGGTAGGTGAGATCCCACTTGATTTGCAATCTACACACTTGATAACCTAACCCTGGACTTTTACTTGGGTGATTTCTACCTTGTGGGCATCATTCCGCATTTTAAGGGATTAAACCCCCCTTTTGAACTATTTGGCACCTCAAAACTCAGATCTAGTAAGATCTAACCCTTGGATTGTCTTGATGTTCTAGATCCATATAGATCACTGCATAAACCAATTGGATCTACAATTTGGTGGCCATTGAACTTGATTTGACACACCTTATCCACATTTTAGCCCTCCTTGAGCAAGGTCGCACTTCCTTGGGTGAGTGAATTTGCCCACTTTGAGGACGTGGGTAGTTGAGATTTTTGTGGATTTGGAACAAGCATACCTTGAAACCTAGGTCTAGAGTATCTTTTTGTGGCGATCTGCCTTGGGGTAGCATTCCTTGTTTTAAGGGATTGTGGTCCACTTAGGGTCATATCTTGAAATCCTAGATCTAGCAAGATCCAACCACTACATCCCAATTAGCCCACTTGTCTTGACCTCTAGGTGCCCCGATCTTCACTTTGACATATCTTTTGACTCCATTAACCCATCCAACAAGGCACTAGTCCTCCTTAAGCAAGTCGCACTCCTTGGGAATTGTGTCAAACCTTAGATCCAGTAAATGGGTACTCCTAATTTCAACTTAGATCCATAGATCTACTCATTACATATCCTCTAGTGCCAATTGCATCCCTTAATTTCACCTAGTGGGTCCACATTAAGCCATTTCACATATCCCAAGAAAATAGGACCCACTTGTGTAACACATGGTACTAGATCTTGTCATTATACCTAATCATGTGGCCTAAATCATACATTGGTTGAAACAATAATCATCTCTCAAACCACCTTCAACCATACTTTAATTTCTAGGTCCACTTTACCTTGCATTGGTTTCCGTAACTTACCATTTACTCGTCCTTAGGAACCTTTGTCTAGGTCCAATCATCTTTGATTGGTTATAGGGTCTCCCCCTAGGTCTTGATTTATCTAGATCTAAATTGAAGAGTGCCTCAGTTGACGTGACTCCCACCTTGCATTGGGAACCGTGGCATCTCTTGGGTCACCTCTTTAGTTGTCCATCTCCTCTACCATCCCGGATGGGATACCACTAGGGACAACTACAAGTTGTGTGATAACAGTACTGTTATCACACAAACTCTAGCTGATGGATAATGAATGTCCCAGCAAGGATGGTAGAGAGTGGTCAGCTAGAATGGTGTAACCTGCAATAGCCAGGTCCTCCGTTCAGGGAACGGAAGTCACACCGGACAAGGCTACTATCACTTCAGACGAGGCACATAGGCCAAGTCAAGGGGAGACCCCACTCAACCAGTGATGGTTGAGACTCAACAATCAAACACCCAACCCAAAAGATAAGCAGAGCAAGACACAAGGTGAATGCCTAAGTGTGAGTTTTCTTCCAGCCTAGTGAAATCAAGACTCAGGATTAGGAAAATAGACTAGATGAAACGATCTCAGATCTGATTACAAGTGTTAAATGATGAATTCTTTAAAGATTAGAAGGCTGGAAACTAAATCAGAAAATGGAAATCGACTAGAAAAGTGACCAAAATTTCTGCCTATGGGAATGAAGCTCACTATGACTACTCAAACATGGCAGCAGCAAATTAGGTGATTGAAACACATCTTCTAGCAATCATACATTGAATAATAACTGATTTAGAATGAAGAAATACAAACCAGCAAGAAGTGAAGTCAAACTGCCCAAGGGAATGAGTGGACAAACAGACCTAGGGCAGTGGATAATTAGCATTTTTAATCACTTCCAGCCAATGGTACTTGATTTCCTAAGGTAAAATGACGTTCTGAAACCAAATCTGAAGTACCCAGAACCCAAAAATTTACCCAACAGCGTGATTGGCCAGTTTGCCCAAGTGGGGCGAATTCAGTGAAAGACTAGTGCCTGGTTGAGTGGGTAGATGGAGTCGAAATCAAATGAAATTTGAGATATGGGGTTTTAAGCACATTTCATTAGTGGGTTTGCAAGAAAAACTAATTCTAACGATTGATTTTTAAGATTTTAATGTTTAGGGTTTTAACGTAAATTTACTCTCTTCAACAAACTAGAAATGGAAATACAAGAGAAGAAGATGAGACACCTACTTGAAACCAGCTAATATCTCTGATTTTGATGAGGTTGTACGTCCCGAAGATCAAATAGAAGCAGTTGTAGAAGTTCCCAGGTGAAATCGACTTGCTCTCTCCCTACCAGCTCGTCCTCCTTGCTTGCCAAAACCAATGGACAATAAATCAAATTAGTATGATAAGCAAGTGAAATCTATAGCAATACAAATAAAAGATGAGAGAAAATGCTTGGCTGAAATAGCAAAAACACTTCCCTTGTGTTACCAATCCGGAGAATGGAGCAGCAGTGGCAGCCAAATGGTGCGTCCTCCTCCAAGACTTTGTGCTTGCTGCAAACAATGGTGAGGAATACAATGCTGGAAACATCCACAATCTACAACTAGTCCATCAAGATAGTATGGCAATCAACAATACCAAGAGAGTATCACACAAGAACCAAGCAAGAGCAGCAAAATGTTTCTCTTCTATTCCAAGTCCAAAATGCCAAGAGAGAGTGATACAATGGGTGAGTGCCTTCTCTTATAGAGAAAGGCCACTCTCACAACAAGTTCCCCCCTAAAATGCAGGGCTGGGATTTAATCCCCAATGATCAAATCGAATGGAGGAGATGCCTCCTCATGGGGGTGCGAATTGGCCAAGGAGAGCACACATGTGGAGAGGGGGTCCCCTTGTGGGGCCCTACAATACATACAATGTGGTTGGGGGGTGTCTATAGGGTGTTTTATCCCCCCAACTCACTATACCAAGGTCCCACATACACAAAAACCATCAAAAACGAATTTGCCGAGGAAAAAACGATCCCATGGGGAAATTAAACCCATCTAGTGAGCTGGTCCAATGGAGGGACCCACAATGTACAAATACCAAGTCAAACATTACCAATTTACCACAAGGTCACCCTTCCATGCCAGGCTTTGATATGAGCCCATTGAGACAGTTGCCTAGTCTTGTTTTGATTGAGACTATCAGAGAGTATTGCTGGTTTACTATTTGTGTCCGGATTCAGCAGAGATCCAATTCAAAGACAGCCTCAGCAGCAGGTATATGGTGCGGCAGGTATTGCATTTGATGTATATTGCTCAGGATTGTTGCTTAGACTTGTTTATACATGATAATACACTAACTCTACATATGATGATTGATTTGGTGATCTAGCTATTTTTATGAAATGTGATTGGGATATGTGATTGGGACCTTGGTGATGTCAGTCCACCCCTTCCTAGTAGGCTCCTGTTATATGCACACCGGGTTACACCCCTACTCTTGGTATAGACTTGGTCATTTAGTCCCCCTAGGCAGCTGACTTTGGATCCACCTTCACCTTCTCCACCCATCCGACTCATACATGATATACTTTCTCGACTTGGATTCCGATTTGTGACCTTGAGGATCCCTTTCCCCACTGATCTCTGAGTATGCCATGATTCCCCGTCTATTGTGCCTCGGCTCTTTAGTGTGTGAGATGCACTCTCAAACCTGGGATTTGCTCCTGCCGGTTGCCCCTGATGTTGCAATGCAGTTAGGATTGTGTAGCCTCACCGGGTGTTCCCCATTGGTCATTGAAGCATGTATTGAGATATCTATGTATGAGCACCATGATTATATCTATTGAGATATGTATGTAGCCCAAAAGGGCCTTGATGTAAATTGAAGAAATGAAAAAATGTAAAGCAAGCCAAAAGGCTTTTTGTAAATGTAAATCTAGCCAGAAAAGGGCTAAGTATGAAATTCATTGTAAAATCCATGCAATGTGTTTGTAAACACACATGGACACAGGTCAGCCATACATGTCAGCATTTGTAGTGGTTATTTCCTCACCTTGTCTTGCGGGGCAAGGAGGTGAGAGGGAGCAAGGGACAAGCTCAAGATTGTCCCCTAGAGTCTCAAGTTACGATTTGTCGGACACCCAGTTTGGCGGCTCTAAAAAAGAACCTCACAGAGTCTTCAGACACGGATGTGAGTTGTGAGATACCTGTTAGATGACTAGTGGCGGTTTCCCTGCACTATACCCATTTGTGAGGCACCGACCTTCCCCGTGTTTCGTCATGGTATACTTATCTTAGTGGACCCTACTTTCCTGAGTTATCCGAAAGGTCACATGATCCTCATCCTTGTCATCCCTTATCCTTCGCCATGTATTCCACATCACCCAAAGTCAGCTAGGTGGTCAAGTCTATAGGATGTGCATAGCAGTTGAGTCTTTTGGATGTGGTGGGCCCACCTCAACTGGGGCCTTGTATTTTTTCCGAGATTTAATGCAATTTTTTATCACCATATTATTGTCATATAGTCTAGTAATGTACTAACTTGTATAAGGAAGCCTTTCACCTCGTGATTGCATACAAGTATTCAGCTAGCACCATTGTTGACCAGATTTGACTTGGTCAAGATAGGTTGACCAGGCCAAAAATGGGCCCGAAAAAAAAGTTGCGATCGGAATTTCGATTTTGGTCAATTATTATCTACAGGGGACCCATATGAGCCTCCAAGTGACAAAATGCAAAAAGATAGAGGCGTTTGTGAAATTTTTAATTATTATTGGTCATTAATGACCTGTTTTAATTAAAAATCACGGATTTTGGGCAAATAATGCCTAAGTGATGGATCGGGGTCGTTCGAGTGGTCATTCCTACTATTTTTGGGGTCCACGATCACATTGCAGCAGATGGTTCGACAATCCAGGCACTCTAGGTGGGTCAAAAGCCCAAATTTCATCTTCAGCAATAAAATACATAGAAAATAAAAAATTGACAAAGGCAACTATAGCAAAAGGAAAAAATCAATGGTTGGCAAATAAAAGGGTGATTCCTAAGGTAAATTAGTAATGTTTGACATCTATTTGTACATTGTGGGTCCCTCCATTGGACCAGCTCACTAGATGGGTCGAATTTCCCCATGGGAGCATTTTTTTCCTCCTTGGCAAATTCGTTTTTGATGGGTTTTGTGTATGTGGGACCTTGGTATAGTGAGTTGGGGGGATAAAACACCCTATAGACACCCCCCAACCACATTGTATGTATTGTAGGGAACCCCCTCTCCACATGTGCGCTCTCCTTGGGCAATTCGCACCCCCATGAGGAGGCATCTCCTCCATTCGATTTGATCATTGGGGATTAAATCCCAGCCCTCCATTTTGGGAGGAAACTTGTTGTGAGAGTAGCCTTTCTCTATAAGATAAGGCACTCACCCATTGTATCACTCTCTCTTGGCATTTTGGACTTGGAATAGAAGAGAAACGTTTTGTTGCTCTTGCTTGGTTCTTGTGTGATACTCTCTTGGTATTGTTGATTGCCATATTATCTTGATGCACTAGTTGTAGATTGTGGATGTTTCCAGCATTGTATTCCTCACCATTGTTTGCAGTAAGCACAAAGTCTTGGAGGAGGGCGCACCATTTGGCTGCCACTGCTGCTCCATTCTCCGGATTGGTAACACAAGGGAAGTGTTTTTGCTATTTCAGCCAAGCATTTTCTCTCATCTTTTATTTGTATTGTTGTAGATTTCACTTGCTTATCATACTAATTTGATTTATTGTCCATTGGTTTTGGCAGGCAAGGAGGACGAGCTGGTGGAGAGAAAGCAAGTCGATTTCACCTGGGAACTTCTACAACTGCTTCTATTTGATTTTCGGGACGTACAACCTCATCAAAATTAGAGATATCAGCTGGTTTCAAGTAGGTGTCTCATCTTCTTCTCTTGTATTTGCATTTCTAGTTTGTTGAAGAGAGTAAATTTACGTTAAAACCCTAAACATTAAAATCTTAAAAATCAACCGTTAGAATTAGTTTTTCTTGCAAACCCACTAATGAAATGTGCTTAAAACCCCATATCTCAAATTTCATTTGATTTCAACTCCATCTACCCACTCAACCAGGCACTAGTCTTTCACTAAATTCGCCCCACTTGGGCAAACTAGCCAATCACGCTGTTGGGTAAATTTTGGGGTTCTGAGTACTTCAGATTTGGTTTCAGGACGTCATTTTACCTTAGGAAATCAAGTACCATTGGCTGGAAGTCATTAAAAACGCTAATTATCCACTGCCCTAGGTCCGTTTGTCCACTACTTAACTCATTCCCTTGGGCAGTTTGACTTCACTTCTTGTTGGTTTGTATTTCTTCATTCTAAATCAGTTATTATTCAATGTATGATTGCTAGAAGATGTGTTTCAATCACCTAATTTGCTGCTGCCATGTTTGAGTAGTCATAGTGAGCTTCATTCCCCATAGGCAAAAAATTTGGTCACTCTTCTAGTCAATTTCCATTTTCTGATTTAGTTTCCAGCGTTCTAATCTTTAAAGAATTCATCATTTAATACTTGTAATCAGATCTGAGATCGTTTCATCTAGTCTATTTTCCTAATCCTGAGTCTCGATTTCACTAGGCTGGAAGAAAACTCACACTTAGGCATTCACCTTGTGTCTTGCTCTGCTTATCTTTTGGGTTGGGTTTCTGATTGTTGAGTCTCAACCAGCACTGGTTGAGCGGGGTCTCCCCCCTAACTTGGCCTACATGCCTCGTCTGAAGTGACAATAGCCTTGTCCAGTGTGACTTTCGTTCCCTGAATGGAGGACCTGCTATTGCAAGTTACACCATTTTAGGTTACCACCTGTTGTCCGCCAGATTGCACACCGGCAGCGGAAATCTTTCGAAAGCTGTCTCTTCACTACAAGTGAGAGAGGTGTAGCTTTGGGGGTAAGCAATGAGCCAGGTACTGTCACCTGAATCCCAGCTCCTCCGTTTAGGCTAACTCCTAATGAAGCCAAGGGGGGTAGTCCCTACAAAGAGTTGTCTATGGCTCAATGTTTTTAGTATTAAAAATGTATGGTGATGCGGACGGATGTTGTGTAGGAGTTGTTAGTGATGAAAGACACACGACTTACTTTTAAATGAAACACAAGATAAGATGCAATCCACGTTGCGAAACAGTATATAAAGACTTGAGATAATTAAGAAGCATCCACAGATAAAAATTAAATGATAAAAGGACCAGTGCCTTATCCAATGGGTAACGAAATCAAAATAATTGAATTGTAGTGCTGGGGGATGCTGAAAAGTAAGTCTTGATAGTAACTGTTCGTGAGATCGTTGTGCAAATTATCTTGGTAAATTTCAAAGTTTTAAGGGTCTTGATTATTATGGCTTAAACCAAGGATATCAAAGAGTGTCCGGAAAGATATTCTAAGCAGCTCCTTTAAGAGACATGTCGGAACCTGTCTGGAATCACAGCGAGGCGCGCAATGCTAACCAGCCACCGTGTCGCAGATTGGGCACTCCGGCGCCTCCCCTGAGAACTGATTAAAATACTTTTGAACAACGCCGGTTCGTTGGTTATGGGGGTGAAAATTTTAATTAGTTATCACTTATGAGATTATCAAATCCTTCACCTTTCTGAGTACTAGCCCAACCGTTTCCGGTTGGCAGAGCATACGGGTGTAGGACAAACGACCAAGATAAAGTAATTAAAGGGGAAGTGTGGATTGAAAAGTTTTATTTTTAGAGCACTTGTTCAACTCTCCAACAGAGAGCGCTCTTGACTTGATCTTATGACCACAGTTCAAGAGACTTTCTAATTTAAAAAATGCCTAATGCAGAGGGAACATGCAAGTCTATATGCTCTCCGACAGAGAGTGCTCTTGACTTGGATTTGGCCAAGTTCAAGAGACTTTGTTCGTTTTATTTGCAAGAAAATGAAATAATAGTGGAAATAATTATGGAGCTTTGCAGAATTTAAACAAGTGATAGCTCAAAAGAAATATAAGGACAATTAGTATGCTACTTGCAAAGATGAAATGAAGTAACTGAAAGATCTAGTGTTCTACCAAACAAATTTATTCTAAAGGTGGGATCAACCTCCGAACAAAGTCAACCACTAGAAACCGTTAGTCCTGGAAACCTTCCAGCTAGCTGGATGTCCACAAGAAGCTGATGGGGGAACGAAAAGCTACCACAAAACTATGTAGCCTTTGGGATACAATCCCAAAGTTAGCTTACTCTGGTCAAAACTTGGAAGAGAAATTAATCTAAGTATGAAAATGAAAACTAATCTATGAACTTGAAAAAAGATGAGATCTAAACTAAGCATGCACAACACTCTTCCGCAAATGGGGAAGAAACCCAAAGGTGGAGGACTCCTCCACTAGAAACTTTTATTAACTTTTACAAGTGCCTTAAGGAAAATTCCTTGAAAGGTCTTAGATCTGACTTGAGATAAACTTTGAAAGAGAGATATTTAGAGCCCTTAATGGCTAGTTACAAAGGATAATCGTTTTGGTTCTTTTGCTTGGTTTATGCTTCTTTCTTGAATGTGACTTTGGTCACTTTTATGCCTTGCTCACATAAGCACTTCTCTTTCCTTTTTAAAGATCTACACAAGTTCAACAAATCCTCAACAAGCACCCATTAAGTGTTAACGAAAAAATTAAATCAAATAAACTTGAACTAGATACAAACAACTAAGATCTAATGCATGTGCAAAGTGCTCTTTTAAAATGTAACTTTTGGGATTTACGAAATGAAGTCTATTTTGTCAAAAGCATGAGATTTTGGAATTAAATTATAATTTTAACCAAACGGACCAGCAAGCTAAAATGCCCCAAAAAACGATGGGAATGAGAATGCAACCACAAGATTTCACACTACTTCATATGCCAACTTATCTACTTTTGGAATGAAACTATAAAACTTTAAGAAAGAGACTAAATGCAAGCCCTAAATGACCTTTTGATATCCCTAAAATAACCCCTCAATGCATGAAAATTGATTTACAAAAGAAATCTAACTACTAACTTTCCCAAGAAATGCAACTAGCTAACCTCTAACTTAACAAATTTTGATTTTTAATGTTTTGTTGTGATTTTTTGAAGGTGGACGAATGGGAAGAAGGGAGGACAAGAGGAGCAACTGGTGGATGGAAGAGGAGGAACGAGAGGAAAATAAGGTAGGGGCAAAAGAGGAAAACGAATGGGAGAAGGAGAGACAAAAGTAAAGGAGGAGCGAATGGAAGAGAAGAGGAAACTTGAAAAGGAGATGGGTTTCAAGTGGAACACTTGGGGGTTTGAAACACTGCTATGGAAATCCTCCGGTTAACCGGTGATACGCCAAAAACAAGTGTTGAAGAGAGCACAAGGGAACAAATCCCAAGTTATTCCCCAAGGTTGAAGGAGCTTCAACCTTATGGCAAATCCTAAGCTAGGCTTAACAAGAGAAATAAAAGAGAAGGGGATAAGAGATAAATGGGTGGAAAAAGGTAAAGGGAATGGACTAGAAAAGGGAAGTTTTAGAACCAAGTAACCAGTTTGAAATTTTGAATAATGGATGGATTTTTCATGAACTTCTCAAGCTCAACCTTGAAGCACGGATCGATCTTTTGAAGACCCCTGAAATGCACAAAAGTTAGCAAAATGATGGCAAAGGGGAGGAAGAAGCAACCAAGCTCAAGATCCCACTTTGCACTTAGGAGATCTGCAAAACCAAGCCACTTCAACAACGATTTGATCAAGTCTAGTATGATTAACCAAAAAAGACAAGAAGAGCATAAGTATAACAGATTACTGTTTGCTACTTCTAGATCTTAATTAACCAAGCATAAATGAATAAGTTGAACCCAAATATTCATTCCATGGAATAAAAAGGACTTCTAAGCTAGAATGATCAAACAATTATATATGAAATAGCATTAATAAAACAACATCACCTCATTGAAGCTTTAACAATTTCTCATGGACCAATGTGCACATCAATAGACCTCCAAAGTCGATTTATTTCCAATAGCAAAAAGCTAGAACACGATTACAAATTGGCGGAGTAAGTTTGCCCAAAAGATCCATGAAGAGAAAGCCCAAATGGCCTCTCTTATATAACAAACTCAATTCTAAAACCCTAATTCGAATTGGTGATGAAGAGAGCCAAAAACTCCATCAAAAACCAATCAAATCCATGTCAACACCAACCAAATCGAGCTTGGAGTCTTAACTCATCTTTAAACTTGAGTTTGGAGCCCATAATTTGAGGAAAGAGCCCCACATGCATTGATTTCATAATCCAACAACCCATTAATCAATTGCCAAATCACAAAAACGAATTTGCATGAAGGTGGGCGAATTTCTCAACTGTAGATCACTCCCAGTGCTCCGAAACTGATCTGAATCAGGTGGGTGAAGATTCCAATCATCATAAATGCTTTTTGCCATGTCATTTTGACTTTTACTTTATTCAATTTGGCCTTTTTTGGAGAGATTTAAATTATCTCCAATTTATTATTTTTTGAATATTCTAACTAATATTTCTCATTTTTTGATTTTTTGAGAAAATATTAATTATGAGGCCAAATAATTGTCTGAAACTTAGGGTTAGCTGGTCCGGGGATCATGAATGATTTTTGGCTTAAGTTTGGAGCCTTCAATCACTGAAATCGGATCCCGGATGACTGACATATTACAAATTGAAATTTCTCTATTTAAACTATAGAGAAATTTATTAAAATTTAAAAAATAATTAAAAACCCAAATTCGACGGACCCGGTAAAATTTTTTCGAAATTTTTTCTGAGGGGCCTAAAGACTTGGGACATGACCAAAGCCTATTCTAATAGTGTCTAGTAGGCTTATATACATTAGTTGCACTCTAATAACCCCCCATGGCTAAAATTTTCAAAATCGGGCATTCCAGCTTTGGAGGAAGCGGGAGAAAACCTCATCGATTATAGCTCAGCTATAGGCAAAGTATAATTGACAAGGGAAAAAACTCCCTGGAATACCTTAGTTGCTTAATCAAGTCATGGGGAACCGAGACACTCAGATCCTACTAGCACACTTCATTACAAACCCCCATGGGGCCATGGTCATGTCGACTCAAAAATAAAACTGGCTAGCCAAAACTAGCTAACTGCTGCATTCTGAAACCCAGATACTCTGGAAGTGAACACTGATGTGTTCCAACACTGGCGGCTCAATAAGGTTTCAACTATTTGTACAAAATAGCTGATAACACCACCCTCTACCATCCCTGTTGGGACATTCATTATCCATCAGCTAGAGTTTGTGTGATAACAGGTACTTTATTAAAAAGTCACTTTACAAACATAACATGCTAGGAAATATGACTTGTGTCCCCCCCATGACAAAAATACAAAAACATGAAAAGGACATCTCTCGTTACAATTTTCAACACTCCCTCTTAACGAGGGAGGTCCTTTCAGCACCACATATAACTGCTCCACCTAGATCATCATTCTCAGCAACTTCCTCTTGCTCTCGAAACTGATCTGGAGATTTGTGTCTAAACACAACTCTGAAGGCTGAATTCTGAGAAGACTCCATTCTTCTGTTCTCTATCTGCTCAATCTTACTATACTGGCTGAGCCTCCTGCCAGTACTAAGAAGAGATCCACTCTCCTTCTGAAGGTATCATCTGAGTGTTTGCAACCACTATCTCATCATCCTCTGTTTCAAAATGCCAATCTTCAGACTCTATATATACTAGCTCTCCCCGTAGTACATAGATCTTATCTCTTCTGTCTCCCAATAGAAATGAATTGTCTGATCTTCCAGCTGGATACACAAAAACTTGGCCTATTCTAAACAAGGTACTGTAACCTTCATCTTCCAAGGCTGAAACTGATATTAAGTATGTTCTAAGCCCTGGAACAAATCTGACCCCTTTCAATACTAGGGGTTTTTCTTCTAATTGGAATTTAATAGTTCTTATACCTCTGATTTCCTGAACTTGACTTAAACTGGTCTCAACAAACCAACGTCCTGGTCCAATCTCAACAATTTCCTGAAAGACACTCTACATGCCGGTCATATGTCTGGTAGATCCACTATCCACTATCCAAAAATTTTGCAAACTGGAATTGTTCGTACTGGAAACAATCAAAACAAGAGAGAACTCTTTCTCAAACTCCGTAGCAAATTCTTCAATAGATGTCGATGCTGCTGTTTGTTTCTTATCTTTGTTATTTGGACAGTTCAAAACAAAATGCCCATACTGATTGCGTTGGTAACATCTAACTTTGTTGAGATCTCTTCCAAGTTTCTTCTTAGCCTTTCCTTTGTTCTTAGTCAGAAGAGCAACATTTTCCTCGCTATGTTCATTCGGTGACTGTTTTTCAAGAGTTTCATCACGAAGTTCTTCTTGGACAAAATCATCCCACAACCTTTCCCAACCAGGTAGATTTTCTCTGGATACAACACCCTTCACAAAGGGTTTCCACTACCCAGAGAAACCGTTTAGGGCAGTCCTTACCATCTCTGCACTAGTCATGGCTTCTCCAATTGCACTCAATTCATCTCTAATCTTGGAGATTTTAGTAAGGTAAGTGGAAACATTCTCCGTGTCAATCATTTTCACATTCCTCGGTTTCTCCCTAAGCATCATCTTTCTATTCTCATTTGAGTTTTGATACAGGCTAAGCAGTGAGTTCCACATTTCATAGGCATGTGTCTTCCCTGCAGCATGAGGGATCACACGATCCTTGACAGAATCAAGGATCATCTTCTTGGCTTTCATACTCTTCTTGTTAAAGGCTGCATAACCTATAGCATCTGTAGTTGCATTAGTAACAACTGTGGGTTTAGTCTGGGTACTCTCTACTACTTCCCACAGATCATCTACCTGTAAGAACATTTTAATTCTTTCCTTCCATGGACAAAAATTAGACTCACCATCCAACCTATATTCATACCTCAACCCAGACATATTCAGCAGATATAAAACTGATTTCTTCAAACTAACAAGAATTTGATGTGTTACTCAATAACATTGTGCTCTCTACTAATGTTATCTTCCCTTCAATTAAAGCTCTGATACCATGAAGATTTTTGACAAAAATTACAAAACTTTCTTATTGGACTTTTATCAAACACTTTGACTGTAACTTTGATTTGTGACTTTTCTGAACTATAAATTATTTCTTATAGTTTAAGCATAAATACCATGCAATCAATCTTTCCTAAATGAAGATGAAAGTAACACAGGATTTTTAGGGCAATGCCCAGGGCCAAAAACCTCAACAGAGGAAAACTCTTGAGAAAGAAATTTATTAAGAGAATAATAACTCAGAAATTCTATCCTTAGAATTTCATTTACAGCATCAAAACAATCTTCAGAAAATCTGAACTGAATAAACACAGTCAAACTCACACGTGTGTACAGCAGAAGATTCTCGGGTACTGTACCAGCGTATGAACTATACTTCTATATGGATGTATAGATTTATTGTACCAGCATATGAACTGTAGTTTTGTACGAATTTCTGCCTGCAACTTCCTTTAAATCTGAGCCTGAGCCTGTACGGTCAATATTTTGCAGCAATTCTTCTGGAAAAACTGTGCCCTCAAATTGTCTACAAGTTTATCCTCACATAATCTGAAATCTCTCTCTTACTGTCTCTATGTATTTTTCTTTCATTCCCAAGCATGTATATGTACTTACACGTTTCCCTAACTTACATAACCAACTCAAAATAACTTTTGATTTGATGGTTATTATAAGTCTAATCTGAGGGTCTTTATTAAATGCACAACTTAAATTCACTTTATTAAATAAAGAGCACATTTAATAATTTGTGGGCTTAAGTATATTCACTTTATAAAAGGTACTTTCTTAAAAAGTCACTTTACAAACATAACATGCTAGGAAATATGACTTGTGTCCCCCCCGTGACAAAAATACAAAAACATGAAAAGGACATCTCTCGTTACAATTTTCAACACATGTGGAAATGCTCACAGAGATCCATTCACGAAGATGTCTCTAGTATGGCAACATGTTTGCCAGTTGTTGAAGAAGGTAACAATGAGATTGTTACAATGATGACAAGTTTCCACCTGGCCCTACGATGATTGTTGACTTGTTTAATCAATTCATGAGGTATCAGATTTAATTCTCTGCTGGAAGCCAAAATCTGAGAATCAAGCTGGAAACGTGCAAGCACATAAAATGAGGGCATAGGCATTGGCCGTGGTGTTAGATGCAGAAGAGACCACGTTTCCGCGGAGTTAGAGCTCGATCTATACACCTGTTTCCAGATCTATGGACGGATAAGTTACATCAGAGGAATTGTGACAGATATCATTGAGGACCCTGACTGCGACGCTCCTCTCTGCAAGGTAGCTTCCAGGCATGCATTCCGTCATAATCATTAGAAGGAGCGCTTCATAGCAGCCAAGGGTATGTACACGGGCTAGTTCCTTTACTGCGGGAAAAAGGCCAATTTAACTGTGGGTAATGTGTTCCCATGGAGATCTATTCCGGAGAGAGCTATAGTCTATAACGTGGAACAACATGTCGAATATTAGGGCTTGTATTGCAAGTGAGAAACTATGTAGAGAAGCCAGCAGAAGGCATTCATAGGTGGTCAGAGCTGCTTGGAGAAGTCGTCTTCTGTTGTCAAAGGAAAAGCCACAGTCCAGGGCTTCATCTTCCCTTACGACTGACAATTGGGAAGCACACAAGAAAGGAAGTTGTGATTTGTTGTTGTACATTCCAGTGGACAAGATCACGGATCTGTGGAGATTGAGAGGCAGCAGGTACATTCGCGTCGGGCTTGATGTCAGGTGCACGACCAACAGAGGAGACAACGTGGAGAGAGCCAGGTTGGAGATCCATGAGGCTAGGAGAGCCAGGTTTGAAAAGCGTCAACAGATTTGTGCGAGGAGGAGAAACACAAGTGTTGTTTGCGTATCTTGTAGAGCTGGATCAAACCGCAAAACCATAGTTGACATGTTTTTATTTTTGCCCATATTTTATATATGTTACATTGTTGTAAATGGCTTGTTTTACCCACTCGTGAGTTTTAAGAAGTGAGAGGCATTTGTGTTTTATGCCTAACCCTTGGTTGGCAACATTGTAAAATTGGTTCAAGAGTATTTCTATAAACTCTTGAAAGAAGCAAGTATTTGCTTATTTGTCCTTTGTATGCAATAATTGCAAGTAAACCAGTCCAAGTAGGACAGCCATGGACAAAGCTTTGAAGAAGGAGAAGACAAAGACCCTTCTACAATCTTGAATCAAGACTTTTGGTGGACCAAAAGTTTCATTTCTGGGAAGATTTGATCCTGGAGGAACTCCACAGTCGAAGAATGCAGAAGGTTTTCATTATCACCGAAGATATTCAAATGACGAAGAGTTTATAGAGAGCTTTCTAATGCAATTTGAAAGGGGTCAAATGGACTTCATTTGTGAAAGAAATTGTTTGTTGAAATTACGGACAAAAAGGGGGCTATTCCCCTTTCCAACAAAAAAAGTTCACAAGACATGTTGAACAAATGTTTTTACGCATCAAAGTTGAAGGTTCAATGGAACTTAGTAAAAGGGAACAGAAGTTAATTAATACTTAAGGGAGCATAAAAATGCTCATGTATTTTCATTGAATTTGTAAAAAGGAAATTAAAAAAGGGTGTGAGAATCCACCTCACCCTTAGTTTCCGAGTCTTAAGGGAGTATTGAGATCTTTATGGAAATGTTGAGATCTTCATGGAGAAAGTTGCGATCATTTCTCCACCTATCCTTTGATGTGTCCCCAGATCCTAATTTAGAGGATCATGAGAGAGATATTCTCCTTAATATGTGTAATTAGCTCTTATCCATGGAGGGCTATAAAATTCCCTCATGAGGAGAGGGAAGGAGGAGGAGCTTTTGGAAGCTTTTCCTTGTTTTGGAGAGAATAAGCAAGGAGGTCTTGTTTGTGCTATTTCATGTGAGAGCTTTAGAAGAAGGCTGCCCAAGATGGGAGAAATGCCACATGATTATGTCCATGTAAAATGCATGCATATTTTCAAGGAGAATTAATAAGAACGATTCGGAGTTTTGAGGAACCGAAGACGTAGTCAGGAGGCCTGACGAACTCCATTATCATTTGGTTGTCGTCATTTGGTATGCGTATATTTGATTATGTTTTCACTTTGTTAAGTAAAGATGTCATTTCAAATTACACGCATAATTTTGTCCAATTGCTTATGTTTAATGATGGATAAGAATGCTCTTGTTTCACAAGCAATAAGTGTCAGTAAAAGATCTTTTGTCGAAAATTTATATTAGAGAAAGTTCTCAGTAAAAGTTTCAGATCAGAAATTTGAAAGGTGACTAAAATGAAAATACCTATGGATATTTAGCTTCCACAATCATGCCAACAGCCTTACAAACAGGTGCATTGTCCATGATGATTTGTACGCAAGAATCAACACCTACTTCTTCAATGATTTTGATGAATAACTCACCCATATATTGTACATCCTTGTATTTCCCAAGAGCATCCACCACTTTCAAGAACACCGGTCCATTTTGGGAAGATACCATGAAATTGATGAGTGGATGGCGTGCTGGATCGTCCATCCATCAAAAACAATACTCACACTGGATGAGGGCCATGTTGATCTAATTGGATCAAGAATTTTATCCACCTCCTTCTTTTCCTTAACCAATAATGTGGTTCTAAGCTTCTCTGAACCAGGAGGCACATAACCAATTGGAGCTCGATCAATGAGACTTCGACACATCTCAATAAACAATGGTAACCGTGCAACATTGAATGAGATGAAGTTGAGGTAGAAAAAGAATGCAATGGTAAGGTCCACCTCTTCTCACGCCTCTTGTTGGAAAATCCTATCCATTGGACCACTTAGAGGTGGCTTCTTTCTTGTTTGATGAGTATCAAGCCCACTCCCATATCTGCTAGGTGGAACTAGCGATCTAGTTCTAGAGGATTTCCTCAAGAATGGAATAGGATCCTCATCTTTTTTCTTGCTTGTTGTTGCCACCTTCCCTAAGCCAACATGATCCTCTCTTTCCATATCCCTTCTTTAGGTAACACTCATTGCTTTACATGAAGAAATCCCACAAGAAGGAAGAGCCAAAAAATGGCCCTTAACCCAGTAATATGTGCTCTTGAACTCATTCTTGCAAAAATTGCAACTCCAACACACATTGCCTCCCCCACCAAGCTTTGCCCCCGGCCCATTTTTCCTTGTCACATACTTCCACAAAGGGTATTTTTTCTTGTGGGCTTGTTGTCTTTCTAAAACAGGGTTAAATGGAGCATGATCTCCACTAGCAGCAAATGGAGCACTAGAAGGAGTAGAAGAGCTTGTGCTTGGAGGAATAGGAGGGGAGACACTAGATGGGGCATTTCTCCATTTCCTTTGCCCTTTAGCTCCTGCCCTAGCTGATTGAGGCATTCTTCTACTTGTTTGATGCTTAAGCTCGCAATCCTCTCAACAAAATCCACCCTTAATGCACTTGGAAACCCTTGGAAATCCTTCAAATCTTCTTCACCTAAACAAAAAAATCACATGAGAGGCTTCTCCACACTTGCAAATGATAAAAAGAATGACAAATTTTTATTTTTAAATGGGCCCAAGCATCTTTTCGGCGGTTTACGTGTCCTGGAATCGGGACACGATCTGCACAGTGCGGGACACGAGGGCGAATCATGTCCGACACAACCCCATGGGACATGGATGGGGTTTTGAGCATGTCCGGTATCTTAGTTTTCTGGTTGTTTTTTCGTAGGTTTCCGTCCAGACAGCTTCGACATCCGTGAATCTACAGTTTTAGGGCAGTGGCAGGCATGTACGCAATTTTCATATGGAAAAGGCACGCACAAACGTGACCGGCCTTCATAGAAGGAGCATACCCATGCAACTTGTCTTCTTAAAAGCATGTACACTCAGATCCAAAGTGAAAACTATTAAAATTTCACTTTGACTTATGTTAAACACTTAGTAAAACATTGATTTCAACCTCCAATAAACTCAATAGTAATGCAACAAACTGAACAACAATTAACAGTAGCTTAAGAGCAGAAATACAATTACTAAGCAAACTGAAACTTAGCGGCGGAAATAAAATGAACAGTAGACAGCATTCATTCATACATTTAACAAGTAGATTTTCGGGCAAAGCCCCTAGAAAAACCCCGAAGGGAAAACCAACCAAGAGAGATCCTTTTTATTATGAGTTCATGAAGAATAATTCTCATAAATTACAGCAATATATAATAATATATCAGCCTATTAAATCACTGTATCTATCCCAAATACATAGTCCAAACACCTAGAAATTTGTGCCAACTTACACCTTGATTTCTATGCAACAACAGTAGTGTATTGTACGGCCCCTCTTGTACGTCCGGCTACTCATTAAATGTTGTAACAGCAATCTTGAAAACAACACCCTGCTACAGGTACAAATAGTACGGATTTTCCTCAACTAGATGCCTCAAAATTCGTGTCATTTCCACCGAAACACACACCTTTATTACAATTTGAAATTTTCCAATTAAACCATTAAAAAGTGGTCTAATTTTATGGAAAATTTTATTTTTCTCGGAACCGACTCAAACTCCTAGGGGACCTAGTGCATGCCCATACGATTTATTACTGATGGCTAACATGTAAAAATACATAAACACTTAGGCTTTCATAACCTCCTAAGGTTTGACCACCATGGCGAATACTCCATCTTTGGAGGTGTGAGTGAAAAACTCAGGAATTATACGTCACTGAAGCGCAACGCATAATTCCTAAGGAAAAAACACTCTAAAGTATCCCCTTGACAGCTAAACCTAAGGTAGGCCAAGCCTTTTACAAAAAGATCATGCTTAGACCAACTTATTACAATTCCCCCAAGGGGGTATGGACATGCAAACTTTACAAAGGGCCAAAAATTGGCCTGATGAACTTCTGAACACTGATGATGAACATTGTAAATGTTCACAACTCTGGCGGCTCACAAGAAATCCACCTAATGTACAAATTAGGAGGTAACAGGTTCTCAACTCATAGTTTCCCCTCAAGAACACACCTAGTAGTTGGGAGACTTTTCTACGGTTAAGTGTGTTTTAGGCGGAAACACCTCCTACTAATAGTAACCAACCACTTCTATTCTAAACAACAAGTAAGCATCAAATAAGATAGAGCCAGCAACCATCATAATATACCCAGTCATAAACTACCTAGATAAGAGGAAATGCACATCAACAACCCATATGCTATGTCACATGGTTTGGGTTCGAGTTCGAGTTCGGCAACAATTAAGTTCGGTTCGAACTCGAATTTTCCGATGAAGTTCGCCATGAGGTTCGTCTATATACATTTTTCAAAATATAAATAAATTGCAAAATGAAATATAACATAATATATTAAAAAAGCAGCATATATATATATATCATGATGTTTTAAACATGAGTGACTTAATGATAAACCCAATCATCAATGACATTATTCAAATTTAAAACTAATCCCCCACTAACTTGGTGAATTTCTAGAATGCCCGAGTAATAAGTAATCCCCAAGTAATAAACCTCTTTCAAATTCCCCTCAAAGCTCCAGGGTTGTTTTCTCTCACCACATACAAATGGATATTTTTATTGAGTGGGAGGAAGCTGATATAACCCGCAGCCGCAGGTTGCATTTTGACAGTCGCAGCCACTACTGCAGGTTGCATTTTGACATTGCATTTCAACAGGGTTCAAGGGCGGCGGTGGTTTAAGACTCACTGCGAGTTGGCAACAGGATTCACAGGTCGGGGCGGGTTTAATACTGACGACAAGCGGTGAGAAAGATTGAAGTCGAGGTGTGAGTAAGAGTTATATGGCAGCAGGGTTTGCGGCAGTAAGGATGGCGACGAGCAGTGACAGAGTTCGCGAGAGGACCACTCGCGATGAGCAGTTACAGGGTTCACGGCAGGACGATTCGCGATGGGCAGTAACAGGGCTCGAACCAATTTGACGAATTCCAACGAAATTAATTATTTTTAAAAGGTTCGTCGAATTTCGAACCTCATGGTTCAAATCCGACGAACCCTGTGACATAGCCCATATGTACCAAAATATACCTGCTGGATCATACAACTGAATCCCTAATCTGAACTAATTGAATCACATTGAAGCACTGCATCTAAATATAATATGGGCACTGCCATCAATCTGCTCTAGATGATAGAGGAATGGTTATCTCAGTCACCAACCTGGTATCATGGGGCTCAGTTGGCATGAGACTGTGAATGTACAAAATCTGGATCCATTGAATTCATAGGAGTGATCAACAAAATGTTGCTCATCATCAACTTATCTCATCAAAATGTGTAAAAGATTGGCTCAAAAATATACCGAAAACTATTCTACAATCATGGTAGCCCGGCTGCTATGGATGTGACAACAGGACCCACAACTTAAATAATGAGGTACAATCTTTTATTTATTTACATAAAGTCACTTTATATATAAATAAACACTAGGAACAAGACTTTGTCCCCCCCATGACTAACACACCCAAAAACTCATGAGGAAGACCTCCAAAGTTAAGATTTTCTAACAAATTTAAAGTTAGATTATTATTATCATCATCATCATCATCATCATCATCATCTTGGATATGCACAATGACTTCAACTAACACCAACATCTGAATGGTTGCAAGTACTTGCAACACTTCATTATCCTTTCTATAAAGTGCCTTTTGTTCCTTTATGCCTTTTCCAAGTCTTGGTTCATTCCACATGCAATGTCCCACAATTCTCTAGACACTGGAATATTCTTTATTTTAGACTTCCAAACAACATAATTTTTTCCATTATACTTTGACCACTTCCCACGATTAAAAATAATTCCAATAAATCCAAGAAAACATCTCTTCAAAATTGCTTAGGGAAAAACCAACTCACTTTAAAAAAGCAGCTCTTTCGGAAAAAAATACTCTTTAGAATAACACTGCTTAACTTTTCACCCACAAATTGACTTTAGGAAAAGATGACCAATTTAAAATATTCTTAAGTATATTCTCCTTTTAATATAACCCTTAACAAAAAATTATTTCCTTGCCAGTCTGAGACTAACATTGAGGGCACTCTTTTCCCCTTGTACTCCACAGCAGTCACCCTTAAAACAATTTATCTTCTAGTTCGAAGCTCCTTTGAACCCACAATGATTTTTGGCTCCCCAAAATGTAGATCTTCATAGCTAGGGATTTTTAATAGAAACAGTTTTGCTGCATTTTATTCCCGTTATCGATACCATCGGCCTTCAATATGGATTTGATCAATCCTGTGCTACCGGATCCGCTACCCCAGTGTGTAGGATCTGCGAATCCCCAGATCCGACACGTATCCGGATCAAATCCACCTTGGATCTGTCATGGAAACGGATCCCCTACAGAAGGAAACGTATCCTGGTCCTATGAAACGGATCCTGTGAAAAATCAAACAAATTCTAAAATTTTCAAACAGATCCTGAAACTTCCAGTGCTTCTTTGACCCATTGATCCCCCAAAAAAATTGTTTTTTAATGAACTTAAAAAACCCTAATCAACTAATGACTAAAAGTGTAAAACCCATTCCTACTCAATGTCTGATCTATTCTTGTGTCAAGATCTGCTCTTGAACTCTGACATATCAATATCAAGTTCTGCTCTCAATGTTTTTATTTGATTTATCTTTATGGTCAAGGTCTGCTGTCAAGGGCTGATCTATCTTTATGTGCTATGTTGTTGCTCACTTCTTCACCTACACTGTTATGTAGTCTTGCCATAGCCTTCAAGAAAACCACTTTATTCCCTGTTGATAGGGACATGTAGATGTGGCTCACAAGAACACTATTATGATCTGCTTCAAGTTCATGCAGAAATGGTTTTTAAAATTATCAATATCAATCATGGTTACAACTCATCAAATTATCAGTTATGGTACATGAACTCTCTTTTTTGGCAATAACTTATAGTTCTACTCTTGAGTTTCATGAATAGTTTTGATTCTTCACTCTATATTTTTATTTATTATATAAATATTTTTATATTTTTTTGTACTTACCATTTCCCCGCCATACCCGGATACTAGGTTTTAAAAAATCTGGTGAATCCAGATCCGTATCCAAATCCATATCCGTATCCTGGTAACTTAGGATCAATCCTCCTAGATATGATATGGATCCGTACCATGTCTTTAGGACAATGATTCTACTTATATATAATGCTCTTCCTTTGGGCAAATTAGGGAGATTCATGAAGTAGGCATCTAGACTGCAAGGTCTAGAATCTAGTTTGTTCCCATTCGAAGATCTGCTGAACTTTGGAACAAAGATCTTAGTGTCCAACTTGAAGAATTGTTGGATGAGGGGGATACCCGTAGGTATATTGTGTTGTTGCAGTGACCATTGTTGCAGGGCTTGCTACTGTGTGGTGATCAGCTGCTGGAACATGCCCAACATGTTTTGCAACATTTTGACTTGCTCTGCTGTTGCCATTTTGCAGCAACCCGCTCCATCAAGAGCTGGTTTTGTTGGGGTTCTTGTTCTTGGTTTTGTTCTACCTAGAACTGAGCAAGGGTGGAATCTTGAGAGTCAGAGGAGTCTCTGGAAGAGTGACGGAAGGGCATCATGTAGTATAGAAAGACAGTCTGAAACCAAAAAGGAGCAAATCACATGTAGCAATCACAGTATGGGGCCAATAAGAAAAATATCACAAGTATCAACCATACTGTGAGCTTAATTAGTGATATTGCAAGTCTGCAGTGGTAAAGATTTCTACCTAGAAACCCGCAGGACAAATGTGCAGGAATACACAAAATGCTTGTGGTGCCATCAGTGGCGAACAGAAAAACCGAGACTACAGAAAAACTGCAGGATGTCACGGAAAAATGTGCAAAAGCAAAAAGTTGGGAGCAAAGTTTGAGTAGTAATCAGTTACCTTAATGCCAATGTACTAAATATAGAAAAGGAGAATATCAATACCCCTGTAAATCACTCAAAGCACTTGGAATTGAGAATTCAAGGAAAATTTTGAGAAGGAAAGTTCCCAAATAGGTCAAATTTGCAGAACCATGAAAAGCCCTGATTTTTAGGCTCTGAAAACACTTATATAATATTATGAGCACAGTTAACAGCAATGGTAAAATAGTTAATACTCGCATACAAGTATTCAAACAAAGGAGCATGTATGCAAGCAGAATTGGAGATTTCCGAACTGTGCAGATGTTGTACACTATGACTGTATTTACTATTAGGTATATAGGAGTAAAAAATTGGTGGAGATTGATCATCTTTGTGTCTTTATGCAAGTCTTTGAGAACAAATATAAAATGCATAGTTGGGTGAGTGATCAATTTAGACCAATTCACCCATAAACAACATGTGAAATGGAATAAAGTAGAAAAGAGACTACATATTTGGACACATCCACTAAGCTAGGTCTCATCAGTTTTCTCTATGCACATTTTTAATATGACACATACATTTACAAATACAACAGCTATTAAAATTATATGACTGCAGAGTGGACTCGTGAATGAACTCAATTCCTGGAAATATCAAACAAGAATAGTTATCAATTTTCTTCTAAGCAATATCTTTAGTGCAAGTCAAAATCAGCAAACATGCACAATCAATAGAAAGTTAACTAGCAGCAATGGCATAATTACAGCATAGACCACATACTTCTGAATTATAAGCAAATGAAGCAGAATAGAAAAAACTAGCAAACTCATGATCTAAAAAATCAAGCCTCTAACTAGAAATCTGGTAACTTCAAGATACGCACATAAAAATGCTCAAAGGTTTTTGACAATTAAAACCTGGTGAGGGCGTCGGGTTGCAGAAGCTAGACGGTTGATAGAGATAGAACTGGTATTAGATGCTAATATTGTGTGTGGCTTTATAATGTGATCCAACTCAGAAAAGACACGCTTCTTTACATCTTCATTCTCCACAATGGCCTCAATTATGACATCTGCAGAGCTCATTTCATTGAGTGATGTTGTGTGCTTTACTTTTGCCAGTGCATCACTTGCTGCTTCCTGCATATATCAGTAAAAAGGTTTTACTTTGGTATATACACCAATATCAGCATTCACTGAAATATATAGATATTTCAAAATTTAGTTTGCCCACCAAAGATATGCTAAAGTTCCACATGATTACTGATCCTGTGAACTATAGTTGCAAATGTTTTATCCTTTGGGTTGGCATAACAAATAATATACAACCGAAGATTGCTATACTATATATCACCATGAATATTTAGCATGAAATACTTCCTATATTAAAAGGGAAGCCATTTTTTATTATGTGCCACGAATAGAATTTATCTCTAGTTCTTTTGGACAGCACTTTTTCTTACCAAAATTTGGTAAAAATATTAAAATCTAATTTCACCATATCATTTCTTCTGAAGCAGTTTAGTGTCTTTGTGATCTGAGTTTGGTTTAACTGACCCAAGAAAGAGGCATTAATAATGAGGGACAAAGATTAAATGAAATATTTTATTCCATGAAATCAATCAGGTCCTTCCACAAAATTTAGACATACAACTTGAACACTTAATTTATTTTATATCAATAGAGGAATATTTTTCCAAAGAAGGAAGAAAATAGAAGCAGACCATAGCTGAGGATTAAATACTTTTTCACATGTTATCTGACCTGAATGCAACTAGCTGAAGTTTTTGGTTCACAAAAGTAAGCCAATTTCCAACGGCATTCAAAGCATCCAACAAGAACACTACTAAAGGTATAAAAGTTACATTAAGCCAGATCCATATACGTAACTGTTCTTAGTGCAGATAGGAGACTTTGCTGTCTTCAGAGATACTTACCATGGACAATTACCTGTAGCCACCCAATTTTGGCTTTAAATAGGTCGCATTTATTTTCATTTATACTAGTCAGTTATTTTCTCATTTTCTAATCTTCTACTTCCAAAAGTAGTACAATATTTGGAAAGACTTGTATTACATTGCATGGCAAACTTGTTCAATATATTTTGTATGGTTTGAAAAATTGCAGGCTAAAGGCCAAGCTGAGTTTAGATGGAATAACCTCATGTACCATCATATTTTCACTCTTGCAGCCTGTTACCCCTCGGCATGTAGGTGTGACTTGATGATCATTGCCTATGTGATCTTTCATCACATCCAGCAGATCCACAGATGAGATCTATGGTATGACAGTTGACCATGGATATTTTACAGAAACACCTTCCGCTTGCTCAGTCCACCATGATATGTTCCAGAGACATATGGGGAAATTCAGTTGACACCAATGTTATGACATATGATCTCTAGTTGACTCATGGTAAATGCTTTCTTATGTGTGGACATGACCATAGGAAGTCTATGGTGTTACTCTATAACGGTTCATGTATCCTAGATTGTTGTTTCATAGCTAAGGATGCATAATTGTGTAGTTATAATTCTTCATGAGATTAAGTGTATGACCTTGCAGATTAGGTGTATCCCTAGGAATTTAAGTGGGACACTCATTTCATGCCATTCACAACATTTTATCTAGCCATTTTTCATCCCATGTCATTTTGCTAACCATTTCACGGTTCACCCATTTCCATCATGTCCCCCTTTTCACAAGTAGCTTATCATATGTCATTTTCTAAGGTTTCTATACAATTCCTATGTATGGTACCTGTTGCCACCAAAAAGCACACCTGGGGGGAAACGCAGCAGAAATCTTTCTAAGCTGCTAGGTGCGTCCTTGGGGAGAAGTCTCGAATCAGGTGCTGTCACCTAATCCTGAATCATCCGTTTAGGCAAACTCCTAACCGAAGCCAAGACCCTACTGAAGAGTTTCTAAGGCTCTTAGTTTGTGTTAATTGTTACAAATGGGAATGAGTGTTTGTTTAGGAGTTTTTGGATGAAATTGTGAACAATGACCAAGTTATTGCAAAATTGTTCAAGCACATCAACAGCATAACATCAGCATAAATGAAACAACAATTGTGAATAATAATAAGCAAACAAAGAGATTGTTGCTGAAAAGGTAAAGACCAGTGTCGATGGAGTCACAAATTGAAATAGTGTTGCTTGTAAATCGAGATGTTTTGCAAGTGTACTTGGTTTATTTTAATTTAAATGAAAGGATGAGTTGATTAAGGGGGGAAAAGGGAATTCTCGATAGACCTTGCGGTACAGGGAATATGTTCGGATTTTGGTCTAAGTGGCTTCACACAAGAACATCTACGCTAGAATGGAGTCTCAAGGGGATGTTCAACACTACACCAACAAGGATGTAACCTAACGGGACCCCGAGGTTGCTTTCCAGTGGTTCCTGCTTCCTTTGCAAAATTTGCCCACTTTTGATCAAATCGAAGTAACACCGGATTTTCATTATGGGAATTAATTTGAAATGTTGTTAAGCTAATTACTAATCTTGAATCTTTTAAGATTTTTATCGATGCTTGCTTATAATGAAAGATAGATGTTATCTAATTACCTAATGACTATGTATCAACTTTCTGATCAGTCACCACTAATCGGCAATGCCTTTAGGTGGTGACGAGAGCATACTTCGTGGCAACGAGTCGATTTATTTGATTGTAAAACGGAAGTAAAAGATGTAAAACTAACCAAATAATAATGATGCAAAGAAGTAAAAGTTTTATAATTATCTACCTATGAATCTCTTTCCGGTTGGTAGACGGGCAAGCCCTTGTCCAAAACCGTAACTCGAGAATGCATAGGGGTTAGTATTTAGTTTTTTCTCAAAAATAAAGTAAAGCAAAAACAAATGAAATTAAGTCTAGATCTAATTATGAAAGCTTGAAACTAACCTAGCAAAAATACTACTCTAAAGCATAAAAGTAAAAGGGGTAGACACAGGCTTCCCCCAATTGGGGGAAAGGGGTGTGGGAGCCTTAAATCCCACCTACTCTTTATTAGTTTATTACAAATTTTAACTCTCCGAAAGAGAGCGCTCTTGATCCGTAAAAACGAGATTCAAGAGACTTTAGAAAGCTTTAAAAAGTTAAATAAATACAAGGAATTGAAAGGGTCTTCTTTGATGGTTCAAAATTCCCAAATTCGCTTAACTCCTTTGCTTTTCTATGACAAAAAGACAAAAAAACCATCGAACAGAAAACTTATTAAAATGTTAGGGGATTAGCTAAAATCACAATAAAATACAATATTTAGTATTTTCAAATGATAGAAAATAATTTACTAGTTCAAGTACTAGAGATTCATGGCTAGATCTAAGCATGAGATAACAAATTTAAAGCATTTTTTAGATCTAACATGTAAACAAGTAAATAACTAATGATGAAACTTTCTTAAATCTAATTTACTTGTAGTAAAAAGGTAATCGAGAAAAGAAGAGTTTAGAGTTTTTAAAGGGATGGAAGGAGGGCTTCAAGCCCCAAGCTTGATCTTTATCGAAGACTCTGGAATGCCTGCAAACAAAATATTAGCTCGAAAGTGCCAAAGAGGGGAGAGGATGCAACTGAGCTCAACTCCTCCTTCAGATCTATAACCTGCACAACTATAAGAAACATTTGCCAATAATGGATTAGATCTAGTGTGCATGCAAAAATGAGATCAAGAGAGCCTCAATACAATCGAATACAGTTGGCTACTCTTGTGTCTCTTGAAAACAAAACACAAATAAAATACTTAACAGTCGTAAATGTTTTACTCTATGATCATGAACAACCTTCTAAGCTAGATCTATCACCAATATTGAAGCAAGAGAAAACAAGTGGTACAACAACACCTCAATAACATAGCATTCATCAAATGGCACAACATGGACCTCCAAAGTCTTTCAATATTACTCATCAAATACAACAGTGTTACAATGGGCAAAGGTTCCGCCATCCATCCTCGAATGAGTCTATAAACCTTGCATTTATAGAGTATGAAGAAGAGGGAGGGTGCAATCTAGAGGGATTTAGGTCAAGAAGGGTGCATCCATCGATTGAGGGATGAGCTAGGCTTGATCTACACTCTAATTATGTCATGGTTGTTATGATAGGATGAGGTGGCTGTCACCTCAAGAGAGGGGCGCCCCTCTTAGCATTGAAAACATCACCAATGAATAACAAGCCTCCAAATAAGAGAAGTCGCCCATCTCAAGAGGAGGGCGCATTCCCAATGAAGAATCACTTGCAGTGCTCTAAGCTTTGACGGAAAGTGTTTGGAATTGATTGATTTGGCCTCCAATAGTGATTACAATCACAACTGGCACTTTATTTGGACCAATTTCCTCTTTTGGGGGAAAATTGATTTTCTCCGTATCATTATTTTTTGAATTAAATAATTCTCTTTTATTATTTTGGAGAGAAATTTTATTTAAGTGAATAATATTCACTCAAAACTTAGGAAAAGTGGGTTTTGGGGTTTTGTGGATGATCGAGGTTAGAAAACAAGCACCCCCATGGCAAAAACACCCTCTAGACCACACTTTTATCATATTTTTTGGATTTTTTAATTAAATCGTTAAAAACGCCCATAAAACGGGAAAAAATATTTTTCTCGGAACTGACTCAAACTCTAGGGGACCCTAGTGCATGTCCATGTGACTCATTACTAATGGCTAGCATGTAAAAATACATACACACTTAGACTTTAATAACCTCCCAAGGTTTGAACACCAAGGTAAATACTCCATCTTTGGAGATATGAGTGAAAAACTAAGGAATTATACGTCACTGAAGCGCAACGCATAATTCCTAAGGAAAAAACGCTCTAAAGTATCCCCTTGATAGATAAACCTAAGGTAAGCCAAGCCTGTTACAAAAGATCATGCTTAGACCAACTTATTACAATTCCCCCATGGGGGTATGTACATGCAATTATTACAAAGGGGCCAACAATGGCCCTGAAATGGCTTCTAAACTTCTGAGAATTGACGATGAACATTTGAAATGTTTACAACCCTGGCGGCTCACAGGAAATCCACCTAATGTACAAATTAGGAGGTAAGAGTACCTTAGTCAAAGTCAAAAGAGTCGAAGAATTCTAAAGGAATGGAGCTAAATGATAAATGTGAGTTAAGCCCCTTTACAAAAAAGCCATGATCCTTGTGTCCCAACTCCCAACTTATCAAAGCCAAATCCAAAGAAAGGGACTTGCTAGAAGGAAAAGAAAAAGAAAATATTAATAGTAGAATAATAAAGGATCATAAAAATGGCGCACGGAAAGGGTAACTCAAGAAAAAAGTATCGCCTTCCAAGGCACACATATGGAAAAAAAATCATCAACCCTAGCTCTTGAAAGCGAAGGGGTAGACCTCGTACTAGGACACATTCCAATGATAGTTAATTCCCAAACACCTTTCCCTAACATCACATTCATCTCATTATCCACACTTTGCTTAGAAACTTAGGAAATGCACTTAGTCTTAGGGGTGTAACATGAAAATAGGGATCAATTAAAATTGCACGGTAATTCTAAGGTTATTGAGATTGTTACCAACTGAGTTGCATACAGTTGGACTTCAAGTGAGTTGCCAAAGTTTTCACAAGTACCTGTGCATTTCAGTGTTCACAAGTTCAAATCAGGGCTTTTCAGGGCCCCCTTTTTAATTTTTTCTCACATGTTCATGCCCCATGGGGTTTGTAATAAAGTGTACTAGCATGGTGGTTATGTAAGAAACTTGGCTTCCTAGGACTTAGCAACCAATCTGGGTATTCCAAGGGGTTTTTTCCCTTGTTAATTATGCTTTACGTCTTAGCAGAGTATAATTTTCAAGTTTCCTCCTGCTCCTCCAAAGCTAGAATGCTCGTCTTGGGGGTTAGACCATAGGAAGTTATTAAAGTTCATGTGTCAATGTATATGAACATGCTAGATAGTATCCTAGAGTCATATGAACATATGCTAGGTCCTCGTAGGTTTTTTTATTGTTTTGAATAAATAAAATGTTCCCGCAAAATCAAGCCATTTTTTAATAGTTTAATTCGGAAAATTAAAATTGTAATAAAAAAGTGGTTTGTGGGTGAAATTTGCCAATGGGATGCTCATTTTCTAATCCAGAGCACCCATTAAACCCATAAACCCACTTTTCCTAAGTTTTGAGTGAATATTTCTCACTCAATTTAATTTTTACTCGAAAAAGGAAAAAAAGAAACATTAAATGGCCAAAAAAGACATAATAAAGTGAGAAAAGACAAATCCAATTGATTGAGGAAGTCTTTTTCGGAGCTCTCAGTTAACTAGCAATCAAAGGAGGGGCACATCCATGAAGAGGGAGTTCAACCGGAACTCAAAGGATTTGATTGGAATTTGATTGAGAGCCAATAAGAAGGGGATTGTGCCACCTCTCAATGAGGTAGGCGCCCCGAACTTTGAGATTATCACCATCAAATAAGTTGCCACATGGAAAATTCGTGCATGCATGGAGAAGGGCGCCCCTCTTGATTGCTTGTTAACTAGATCTTCAAGGATTTGATCCCAATCCACTTGCATCACACTTAATCAATCAAATGGTTTTCAGGTGGGATAAAAATGGAATAAAAAGGTCATTGAGGAAATCGATTTGGGCTATTGAGGCAAGGTTTTGGCATGAGGTTTGTTCAGAGGTCATATGTGATGTACCCCCCACTCCTTCCAAATCATCTTGTAGCATTCAGTGGGGTCCACACACTCTTCGGGTTGTGATTTGAAGCATTCTTCTCTCAGTTGAGGGGGCCACGATTTGATCATTTAGTCACTTGGACAAGTTGTTGAGTCATTTTTTTATATCAAGGGGTGATGCTAGTGAAGGATAATAAAGCCTCCTAGCCCCACCATGTGCTCCTAGTCAATTGTCCTTGTCATCTTATGTGGTACACACTTGTATTTGTCCTTTTTATGTGGTGCGCACCCCCCTAGGGCTTCTTTTAGTGATTGTGCACCCCCTCTAGTGAGTGGATCCATGTTATATTGTATCGGCTCATCTTAGTCGTTGATTGTATTGTGTTTATCTTTTGATCTCCACCACTCGTATGTAAAGTAGTTAGGGTTTTGGTCTCTCCTATTTAAGGAAGAGGCCCCCCTATTGTAAAGGCATCTTGAGACTTTTGGCTCTTGGTTATTGGAATAGAAGAAATGTCTTTTGAGTAAATGCTTGGATCGTGAGATGAATGCTTGGCTATGATGATTGTAAATGATTTTCCATTGCACTAAGGGATTTTGGTATCTATTTTGTATTTTTGTTCCACTATATCGATTTGTAGGGCAAGAAGACGATTTGGGAGGAGTGCGCATTGGTGGGGAGGCCTACCCTGCAAGCTTCTGTCAAATTTTGGTTCAAACAGGGAGTGATTTTGTCTTTGTACCAATTATTCTCTATCATTTGCTTCTTACTTGCATCTACCCTCATTGTTGTTTGTTAATTGAGCTTTGTCTCCTTGGTTTTGCAGGAACAGAGGGACGCACTAGTGGGCTTGGGCAAATCGTGTGAGCAAGAGAAACTACCAAATCTTTCATTTGATCTTTGTGGGAGTAATCCTCGTCATAATCGGCATCCATTCTCATTATTCAGGTACGCTTGACAGGTACATATTTTATTCTTCTAACTTACCCATTTGTTCTCTAGATCTCAAACCCTCATCTTAAAACCCTAGATTTTAGATCTGTTAAAATATGGCAATTGCATGGGGTTAATAATTAAAACCCACCTTAATAATAATTAATAAACCTTGGATACAAAATTTGGTGGGCATCTGACTCCATTTACCCCCTGATCTAAGGCCTCTCCAAGGGAGGTTGCACTTTTCGGTAGGTGGTCATTTTCCAGATCTGAAATGTGGATATTGCTTGTGCCTCATCAAATCCATAGATCCATTGAGTAGCAACCCTTCTAATGCCATTTCATCTTGTTCTTCACCTTGTGGGCCCCATTTTGACCATTTTCCATATTTTAAGGGTGGGCCCCACTTAGGTCTTTCTATTTGGCATTAGATCTATCTAGATCTACTAATCTAAACCCATAAGTGGCTTAATCTTTCCTTGGTTGAACATTTGTCCATCTCATAAGCCTCTTCAACCAAGCCCTGACTCCTTGGGTCCACTTATCCATCCTAGATCTAGATCCATCCACTCTTGATCTTCTCCTATTTCACTTTCACATTTCCCTAGGAGGTCTTGAGTAGGTTCGCTAGCCTTCATTGGTTAGCTAGGGTCTCCCCCTTGGTCTGGCTTAGGGTAGATCTAAAGTGAAGGGTGCCTCGGTTAGCGTGACAACCAATTGCATTGGAAATCGTGGCATCTCTTGGGTCACCTCTTTAGTTGTCCAACGCCTCTACCATCCTAGATAAGATCACCTTTTGGGACAACTACAAGTTGTGTGATAACAGTAACCTCTTGTGAGGAGAACTGCTCATCCTCGTCACAATCAACTGCATAAGACTGAATACCTGAAGTAGAGGAACCTGTAGTCCTAGACCCTGATGCCTGAGACCTTGTAAAATGTGACCTTGAACCTGGTTGACCACCATCCTGAGATCCTATACCTTTACCAGCCTCTGTACCTATGGAGATTGTTGTTATCACACAATCTCTAGCTGTTTGTGGTAGATATCCCAATAGGGACAGTAGAGGATACAACTAGGAAGGTGTAACCGGCAATAGCCAGGTCCTCTGCTCAAATGAACGGAAGTCACACCGGACAAGGCTACTGTCACTTTAGATGAGGCACTTGGCCAAGTCAAGGGGGAGAACCTGCTCAACCAGTGATGGTTGAGAGACAACAAATACACCCAAACACAGAAAGATGAGAGATGAAAGCAAGGAGTGAGTGTAAATGAGCTTCTTGTGTTTGATTTCAGCCAATAAATGGACACAAGCAGTAAAATGAGAATGATGAGACAAGTGACCAGCAATCGGAAATAGTTAAAGACCAAGATTATAACAAGGGATTGTATGGCTGAAATGATTAAGGGAGCTGTAAAAATAGAAGTGATGTGCTATAAAGAACTGCCTAGGGAAATGGTTGAATAATGAGTCGAGTGGACCTAGGGCAGCAAGAAAATGACGTTTATGATCACTTCTAGAAGATGGTACTTGATTTCCTAAGGTAAAATGACAATAGAAATCCAAATCAGAAGTACCCAGAACCCCAAATCAACCCAATTAAGCAGCAAGAGAAAAACACCCAAGTGGGGTGTTTTTGCCAGGTGGGCCAGTGCTAAAATTACGGGCAAATTGAGTCCGAAAGATTTGAAAATTGATTCCGTAAGGTAAAATGGCGTTCTAAGCTGGAATCAAGACTACCCAGAACCCAAAAATTAACCCAATAGTGAGATTGGCTGAAATGCCCAAGGAAGGCGAATTCAACAGGTGACCAGCTCCTAGTTCTAAGGGTAATCGGGGTTGGATTCGAATGAAACTTGAGATATGAGAGTTTAAGCATATATCATTACTGGGTTTTTAATTAGAACAAGTTCCTATGGTGAAATCCTAAGTTATCAATTTTTTAGGGGTTTTTTAAATGGTTGCAGCTTAGCATCTAACAGTGAAAGAGAGATTATAAGAAAGGAGAAAAGATCAGTACCCGGATAATGGAGAAGGTATTCCCATGTTGAAGACACACCCCGAAGATCAAGTGCAGAGCTAGACAGCGTTTTCCCCTCAACATTTTTGAAGCAACCAGTGAGCAAAGGCGTTTTTCTTGTACCTGCCAAGGAGAAGATGAAATCAGTTTCTATGGCAATATGACAATAATAAACCAACAAATGAGATGACAAATAATGAGAGAAGCAAATGACAATACAAGTAAATTCACTTCCCTGTTGGAGAACCCAAAGAAAAACGCTAGCAAGGAGACCCTGTCTCAAGAGCTACGTTTTCCCCTAGTGGCCAGCTTCACCTGCAAATCGAAAATGCTCAAGGAGATATGGGGACACCACAAGTAACTCAGCAATGCATCAGAAATGTGATCTCAATCAACACAAGAAGAATCCAACTCCAAAATCCAAGTAACACCGTAAGAATGTCTCTCTATAATCTCAGTGTCAAGTCTCTACAATGCCAAGAAGAAGTACAATGGAGGTGAGTCCATTCTCTTATAGAGATGGCTCGCTCTCAAGATAGGTTTCCCCCCAAAACGAAGCGTTGAGATCATCTCCCCATCCACAAAATCGAAGGGTGGAGATGACTCCAGGAGGGGGGTGCGAATTGCCCCAAGGAGAAGCGCACTATGGAGAGAGAGGGGCCCATTGTGGGCCATACATCAATACAAAAGAGGTTGGGAGGTGTCTATATGGAGTTTTATCCCCCCAACCACATACAAGAAGGGTCCCACCATCAAAAACAAGAAAATTGAATTCCCCACTAAGGAGAAAAACGCCCCTATGGGCCAAATCGAACTCAAGTGGTGAGCTGTCATATGGAGGGGCCCACAGTGCCCGAATATTACCTCAAACATTACCAAAAATACCTTAGCAATTACCTTTACCAGTGCCAACCTTTGATTTTGCCATTTACCTATAGTTGCCTTAGTCAAATTCTGATTTCCATGTATTTTCTGCTGGTTTATATGGCTGAAGATGAAAATTGGGCTTTTGACCCACTTTTATTGCCTGGATTGCCGAACCGTCTGCTGCAATGTGATCGTGGACCCCAAAAGTAATAGGTGTGACCACTCGAACGACCTTGATCCATCACTTTGGCATTATTTGCCCCAAATCCATGATTTTTAATTAAAACAGGTCAAAGTTGACCAATAATAATTAAAAATCTCTCAACCGGTTCAATGTTTTGCAATTCCGTCAATTGCATGCTCATATGGAACCCCTGTAGATAATAAATGATCGAAATCAAAATTCCGGTCGCAACATTTTTTTCGGGCCCATTTTGACCTAGTCAACCTAGTTTGACCAAGCCAAATCTGGTCAACAATAGTGCTAGCTGAAACCTGTATGCAATCATGAAGTGATAAGGCTCAATTAAACAAGTTAGTACATTACTAAGCAATAAATGAGTACATTACTAAGCAATAAATGATAACATGGTGATCAAAAATTCATTAAATCTCGAAATAATACAAAGGCCCTGGTGAAGTGGGCCCACCACCTCCAAAAGACTAAGATGCTATACACCTCCATAGAATTGGCCACCTTGCTGACTCTAGGTGATGTGGACAACAAGGTAAAAGATATGGGAAGACGAGGATAAAGATCAGGTGACCATTAGACATCTCGGGAAAGCGAGGTCCACTTAGGTAAGTATGCCATGACAGAACACGGGGAAGGGCGGTGCCCCACAAATGGGTATAGTGTAGGGAAACCACCACTAGTCATCTAACAAATATCCCACAACTCACATCCGTATCCGAAGACTCCGTGAGGTTCTTTTCTAGAGCCGCCAAACTGGGTGTCCGCCAAACCGTAACTTGAGACTCTAGGGGGCAATCTTGAGCTTGTCCCTTGCTCATTCTCACCTCCTTGTCCCGCAGGACTAGGTGAGGAATAACCACTACCAATGTTGACATGTATAGTTGACCAAAATCCATGTGTGTTCATAAACACATTGCATGGATTTTACAATGAGTTTCATACTTAGCCCTTTTTTTTTGGCTAGATTTTACATTTACAACATAGAGGCCTTTTTAGCCTGATTTACATTTCATTTCTTCATGTCTTCATGTCTTCATTTCTTCATTTCTTCATGGCCCTCTTGGGCTACATACATATCTCAAAAGATATATATATGGCGCTCATACTGCAAAGGTAATGGGGTGGGTAATACATGCTGCAACGACAAGTGGGGAGCACCCTGTGAGGCTACACAATCCTAACTGCATTGCAACATCGGGGGCACCCGACAGGAGCAAATCCCAGGTCTAACCGTGTATCTCACACACTAAAGAGCCGAGGCACAATAAACGGGGAGTCATGGCAAACTCAGAGATCAGTGGGGAAAGGGGGTCCTCGTGATCACAAATCAAAATCCAAGTCGGGGAAGAAGTGTCATGGATGAGTTGAATGGGTGGAGAAGGTGATAATGGTGCTAAAGTCAGCTATCGAGGGGCTAAGTGATCAAGTCTAAGCCAAGTATACAAGACATGACTCAGCGTGCATATACATAAGTCTAACCGGAGGGGTGGACTGACATCACCAAAGGCCCAAACACATCATATCATAAGCAGATCACCAAATATATCATCTCATGCAAAGTTAGTGTACTAGCAAGTATAAAAGAGTCTAATCTACAACATGAGCAATAATCAATACATGCAATACCTGCTGCACCATATACCTGCTGCTACTGAACCTGTATCTGAGCTGGATCTCTGCTGAATCCGAGCAATAATAAACCAGCACTGTACTGTGATAATCTCGATCAGAATAAGACTAGGCACTGTCTCAAATGGGCTTGTGTCAAAGCTTGGCAAGGAAAGGTAACCCTGTGGTAGATGGTAAGTCCAACTGTATGTCCCCTCTGATATATCTGCTAGGGGCAATCTGAACAAAAATGCCTCCTTTGGAGGTAGCTGATCTCCTGATCTGGAAAAAAAAGTACTGTGCGGTCCTCGGCCGCACAATCTGCAGTGTGGAAGCTTCTCCCGACATAAAATGTGATAACATCTGGCTCCGTCTGGGACAAGTGCTCTAAGGGAGACAGTGCTTGAGAACCACAGAATCTCTGGTCCGTAGCACCCCCCTCATCATCATCAACGTACATGCACTCGCATGCTCTCTGCATCATCATCATCAATATGTACCTAGTCCTGTAAAACGTAGACGCTATACCAATCTCTGCAGACCACACGTCAGGCCACACAATATACATGTATAATAATCCAGCAAAAATGAACAAAATGACAATGCTGAAAAACAATGATATATCAATCAAATTAACTCTATAGCATTTAATTTTATTAGGCCGACACGAGGTGTAATAAAAAAGAGAAAAGAAAATTGAATGGAAACTATGGTACAAAAGGGCGCCAAAATGTGAAAAGAAAAGTGAAAGTCGTGAAGTAATTGCTAGGTGAAAACAAAACAAAAGGTCAACCGGTGATCAATCAAAGATAAAGTCAATCCAAGGCGAGGGATAACCGGCTGATGCTCTCGAGAGCTTATCTTATTAGCCGCAAAAAGGGTAGGGGAGGCTCAAGGCTGGATCAAGGAATATCTCCCCGGGTGAACCCGGGGACATACTCCTGGAGCAAGTGACCACTCACAGGAATCGAGAAGTAGTGCCCGTCCTCGGTAGATAGGAAGTACGAGTCATCGTGACGGACATCAATCCGGAAGGGGCCCACTAGAAGACCTGAGTGGTTGCCAATCATGTGAAAAAAGGCGTGGTGAGGCATGACAACCTGGTCACCTACAGCGAAGGTCCTCCTGTTGACCGAGGTCGGGTCAACATCTATGTCCCAGAACACTGACACTTCTGCGTTTCCGTCCTGGCCGAGATTGAGGTCTCTACGGCTAACATGTGAGACAAAACGGTGGGATTCCTCGTCGAGGGGAATCGCTACCTCTCCGATCAAGACTTCCCGAGGTACCTCCCTCTCGGGGGAAAGGCTAGCTCGAGGACCAGGGGATCTAGGATGTGTCGTAGGTATCTCAGTTTCACCAATGGTCCAAAAATCTGGGGGATGGGCCGATACGCTGTGGGTGGATGGATGCGTGGAAGGCAGGGTGGAAGGTGTCGAGGTGGCATGAGTGCTTGATCCCTCTCCAGATGGGACCGGGATCTCCGCAGGCAGAAGGAAACTCGGGAATTGGAAAGGGCATGGGGAGGGAGGTGGGGTATCCATGGGACCCGACTCAAACTCTCTCGTGATGTCCTCGGGAAGAGAGAACTCCTCCAAGAGCACCTGCTCAGATCCAACACTTCCAGCCTCACTCCTGGGGACAAAGGGAAGGGGAAAGAAACTCCAGTCAGACTCGTCACTCTCTTCCCCTGGGAGGTCCTGGGTAGGAGGCCCCTCAACAAGGTAGTCTGGGGCAGATGATCTGGCTTGTCTAGCAATGTCATTATTTATCAAGGCCAGCATCTCGGGGATAGACCTAAAACTTCTTTCCTCTACCGGACGGATACCCCTCACTTCCCAGTCCTCCAGGGGAGGGGGAGTATCTTCACCACGCTCTTCCATCTCAAGATCTTCCTCACTATAAGCAGGGAAGTCGCGTGTGAATGCCCTCAACTCATCTGGCAGTGAGAACTCCGACTCGTCAACCTTAGTGATAATGTAATCCTCTAGATATAGCAGAGCTAGGTGCTGTCGGAGGCTCGGAGGATAAGAGTGATCTGTGAGGAATTCCTCCTCTATCCCCATAGGCTCAGGTTCCTCAGGAGCAGATGCGAGCTCACCCTCAGGATGGGGTAGGGATCCATCGGTCAAGTGCAGGTCCCAACTCTGCCTCATCATCTATGTCCTCTCTATCATCACCGAAAGCCATGAACATCCCTTGCTGGTTTGGTTCACAACCCCCGTAAGTTCTTCGTAAGGCATCCTCCATGCCCTCAAGGTGCCCCTCATAGAAGGGCTCCCGGTATACTCTCACTAAGACCCCATTAGGGTCAAGGATCGAGGCGTAAGATAAGTCCATTTGGAGGTGCCCTCCTAATCCGGTGGCCCATTTCCTGGATAGGAGGATGCCATAGACAGGCGGGAGGTCAATCACCACTACATCCATGAGGGTGGAGATGTCTAAGCACGAGAAAAGATCTGCTCTCAAGTTCTTGATCAACCCATGGGCTGGAACTTGTTTGGAGTCTATTCCACATACATTTCCATAGGGACGAGTGACCTCCAGGCCCATGGCTTTCATAACCTACAGAGGCATAACATTCATGGAGACCCCCGAGTCTAACATACAGTTGTGCAACAACGTGCCTTGTATACGGAGAGTCAGGTAGAAAGGTTGGTGCCCTCCATTCTTCCTCTCGTATATGGTAGTGTGAATAGATACTGGGGGGTCCTCTATGTCAGCCTCCTCCTCGTGAGTAATAGCCAAAGAACAAGAGGTGTCTGCAGGGGTATCCGATGGGCTCCTCTCTGCAGGGATGCTGTCCAGGAAATCAGTGATCTGACTCTGGACCGAGGGAAGCTTGGCTAGCTCAATCAGGGGGATGCTTTGCGTTATCTTGGCTAATTCCTTTTCAAGCTCTATGGTCTTCCCGAAAGGCTCGTGAGATGGATGAGGGCTGATAGCGAGATCCGGACGAGGAACCTCGTGCCTCTCTATGAAGGGCGCGGGCCTAGGTTCATCTCTATGTCTCTTATAGATCTTAATCTACTGAGAGTCATTGACACAAGGGTGAACGAGTAGACAAGAGGGGCCTACAGTTTGAACGTTCTCTTCTTCTTCGTCCTCCTCAATGAGGATCCTACCAAAGTCTAAGTCTAAATCTACGTCATCAACGAAGTTGATGTTTTCTGTTAGTTCCTCAGGCTCGACATAGGTACAATCGGCCTCTGGGTGTTCGTCTTGGCATTTGTCACACCAGTGAATGGCTGAAGTGTCAGGGGTCTCAGGAGGTACAGGAGGTCTCTTGTTATCCTCAGCGATGGGTTTCCTATTTTGGTTCCAATATGACTTGGGGCCATATGGAGCTTTATACCTGTCTGAGTCCCTACTTTTGGCTAGGTCCCTTGTTAAGAGAGTGAGGGTTTTAATCATCTCTTTCATGTCATCAGTGTTTGTTGATTCTATGTTTTCTTTTAAAGGCTCTTTGCCCTTGCGGGCCTAGGAATCAGTCCGAGATGATGAAGGAGCGTGGGTATCGAAGAAGTTTTGTTTCCCCATAGATGTCGCGTTAGCTTCAGCCTTGCAGGCGTTGTCTTGGGCAATGTTAAGGGTCGTAGGCTCTTTGTCTTTAAGATGGTATCCCAGCGATCCTTCGAATGAATCCAAGTAATGTATTAGGATGGCAAGGTCCGTCGGGCGGATAGTTTCAGGTATTTGGGCTACCACTTTATCGAATCTGATATTGAATTCATGGGTGGTTTTGTTTTCTTTCTTCTTTATCCCTGCTAGCTGGCTGAGTAGATACTTGACATCTAGTTTGACTGACCACTGACCGTTGAGTTTAGTTACGAAATCATCGTACCTAGTGACTGATCCGGCGGCTAGTCGGTAAAACCACTTGCGGGCATCGCCCTCAAGTGACATAAAGAGGACTCTCATGACTACATCCTCGTCAGTGGCCCCGTAGGCATCCATGTGTTGCCACACGGATTCGATGTGATCCTCTATAGTGATAGCAGTGCTCCCACTGAACTTAGGAATCTTCTCAAAGTATTTATCAGGCATATCGTGGGGAGCACCTTGAATCTGGGCAAAGTCAAAAGGTGAGGCTCTAACCATACGGCCGAAAGCACGTGGGACTGGGTTGACGTTGGCCATTTGGTTACGGTTTTGCGAAGGGTTGGAAGGTATGGAAGGGGGTGGCACTACTGCAGAGGGTGAGGCTGCAGAACTGACTGCCTGCCAAAACGAGCTGGGTGAGTGCTCAACAAGGTTTCATCTGATGTATGTGATGGGTGTGCAATGTGATGCATCAGAACGCTCAAGGCTGCGAAGGTTATATGGATGGGTTCGGCCTCCAGTGGAGCCGCGGGGTGGAGTCGCCAGGTGAGCGGGATACCTTGCTCACCGAAGCTGAAATGTCGTGAGGGGAGAAGTGGTGAGTGAACAAAATGTGTTGACTGTAAAATTAAGCAAAACAAAATCATCCAACTGAGTTTTAAGTTCTGATGCACTGATAGAGGCAAAAAGCAAGCAAAACTCAAACTCAAACACAGACATGGGTAGGCCTCTACCTCCCCGACAGCGGCGCCAAAATGTTATCAAACAATCTCTAGTTGTTTGTGGTAGATATCCCAATAGGGACAGTAGAGGATACAACTAGGAAGGTGTAACCGGCAATAGCCAGGTCCTCCGCCCGAATGAACGAAAGTCACACCGGACAAGGCTACTGTCACTTTAGATGAGGCACTTGGCCAAGTCAAGGGGGAGACCCTGCTCAACCAGTGATGGTTGAGAGACAACAAATACACCCAAACACAGAAAGATGAGAGATGAAAGCAAGGAGTGAGTGTAAATGAGCTCCTTGTGTTTGATTTCAGCCAATAAATGGACACAAGCAATAAAATGAGTGATGATACAAGTGACCAGCAATCGGAAATAGTTAACGACCAAGATTATAACAAGGGATTGTATGGCTGAAATGATTAAGGGAGCTGTAAAAATAGAAGTGATGTGCTATAAAGAACTGCCCATGGAAATGGTTGAATAATGAGTCGAGTGGACCTAGGGCAGCAAGAAAATGACGTTTATGATCACTTCTAGAAGATGGTACTTGATTTCTTAAAGGAAAATGACAATAGAAATCCAAATCAGAAGTACCCAGAACCCCAAATCAACCCAATTAAGCAGCAAGAGAAAAACGCCCAAATGGGGCGTTTTTGCCAGGTGGACCAGCGCTAAAATTACGGGCAAATGGAGTCCAAAAGTTTTGAAAATTGATTCCCTAAGGTAAAATGCCATTCTAAGCTGGAATCAAGACCACCCACAACCCAAAAATTAACCCAATAGTGAGATTGGCTGAAATGCCCAAGGAGGGCAAATTCAGCAGGTGACCAGCTCCTAGTTCTAAGGGTAATCGGGGTTGGATTCGAATGAAACTTGAGATATGAGAGTTTAAGCATATATCATTACTGGGTTTTTAATTAGAACAAGTTCCTATGGTGAAATCCTAAGTTATCAATTTTTTAGGGGTTTTTTAAATGGTTGCAGCTTAGCATCTAACAGTGAAAGAGAGATTATAAGAAAGGAGAAAAGATCGGTACCCGGATAATGGAGAAGGTATTCCCGTGTTGAAGACACACCCCGAAGATCAAGTGCAGAGCTAGACAGCGTTTTCCCCTCAGCGTTTTTGGAGCAGCCAGTGAGCAAAGGCGTTTTTCTTGTACCTACCAAGGAGAAGATGAAATCAGTTTCTATGGCAATATGACAATAATAAACCAGCAAATGAGATGACAAATAATGAGAGAAGCAAATGACAATACAAGTAAATTCACTTCCCTGTTGGAGAACCCAAAGAAAAACACTAACAAGGAGACCCTGTCTCAAGAGCTGCGTTTTCCCCTAGTGGCCAGCTTCACCTGCAAATCGAAAATGCTCAAGGAGATATGGGGACACCACAAGTAACTCAGCAATGCATCAAAAATGTGATCTCAATCAACACAAGAAGAATCCAACTCCAAAATCCAAGTAACACCGTAAGAATGTCTCTCTATAATCTCAGTGTCAAGTCTCTACAATGCTAAGAAGAAGTACAATGGAAGTGAGTCCATTCTCTTATAGAGATGGCTCACTCTCAAGATAGGTTCCCCCCCAAAACGGAGGGTTGAGATCATCTCCCCATCCACAAAATCGAAGGGTGGAGATGACTCCAGGAGGGGGGTGCGAATTGCCCCAAGGAGAAGCGCACTATGGAGAGAGAGGGGCCCATTGTGGGCCATACATCAATACAAAAGAGGTTGGGGGGTGTCTATATGGAGTTTTATCCCCCCAACCACATACAAGAAGGGTCCCACCATCAAAAACAAGAAAATAGAATTCCCCACTAAGGAGAAAAACGCCCCTATGGGCCAAATCGAACTCAAGTGGTGAGCTGTCATATGGAGGGGCCCACAGTGCCCGAATATTACCTCAAACATTACCAAAAATAACTTAGCAATTACCTTTACCAATGCCAACCTTTGATTTTGCCATTTACCTATAGTTGCCTTAGTCAAATTCTGATTTCCATGTATTTTCTACTGGTTTATATGGCTGAAGATGAAAATTGGACTTTTGACCCACTTTTATTGCCCAAATTGCCAAACCGTCTGCTACAATGTGATCGTGGACCCCAAAAGTAGTAGGTATGACCACCCGAACGACCCCGATCCATCACTTTGGCATTATTTGCCCCAAATCCATGATTTTTAATTAAAACAAGTCAAAGTTGACCAATAATAATTAAAAATCTCTCAACCGGTTCAATGTTTTGCAATTCCATCATGAAGTCAACAATAGTGCTAGCTGAAACCTGTATGCAATCATGAAGTGATAAGACTCAATTAAACAAGTTAGTACATTACTAAGCAATAAATGATAACATGGTGATCAAAAATTCATTAAATCTCGAAATAGTACAAGGCCCTGGTGAAGTGGGCCCACCACCTCCAAAACACTAGGATGCTATACACCTCCATAGAATTGACCACCTTGCTGACTCTAGGTGATGTGGACAACAAGGTAAAAGATATGGGAAGACGAGGATAAAGATCAGGTGACCATTAGACATCTCGGGAAAGCGAGGTCCACTGAGGTAAGTATGCCATGATAGAACACGAGGAAGGGCGGTGCCCCACAAATGGATATAGAGCAGGGAAACCACCACTAGTCATCTAACAAATATCCCACAACTCACATCCGTATCCGAAGACTCCGTGAGGTTCTTTTCTAGAGCCGCCGAACTGGGTGTTCGCCAAACCGTAACTTGAGACTCTAGGGGGAAATCTTGAGCTTGTCCCTTGCTCCTTCTCACCTCCTTGTCCCGCAGGACTAGGTGAGGAATAACCACTACCAATGCTGACATGTATAGCTGACCAGAATCCATGTGTGTTCATAAACACATTGCATGGATTTTACAATGAGTTTCATACTTAGCCCTTTTTTTTTTTGCTTAGATTTTACATTTACAACATAGAGGCCTTTTTAGCCTGATGTACATTTCATTTCATGTCTTCATGTCTTCATGTCTTCATTTCTTCATTTCTTCATGGCCCTCTTGGGATGCATACATATCTCAAAAGATATAAATATGGCGCTCATAGTGCAAAGGTAATGGGGTGGGTAATACATCCTTTGACGACAAGTGGGGAGCACCCAGTGAGGCTACACAATCCTAACTGCATTGCAACATCGGGGGCACCCGACAGGATCAAATCCCAGGTCTAACCGTGTATCTCACACACTAAAGAGCCGAGGCACAATAAACAGGGAGTCATGGCAAACTCAGAGATCAGTGGGGAAAGGGGGTCCTCGTGATCACAAATCAGAATCCAAGTCGAGGAAGAAGTGTCATGGATGAGTCGAATGGGTGGAGAAGGTGATAATGGTGCTGAAGTCAGCTATCGAGGGGCTAAGTGATCAAGTCTAAGCCAAGTATACAGGACATGACTCAGCGTGCATATACATAAGTCTAACCGGAGGGGTGGACTGACATCACCAAAGGCCCAAACACATCATATCATAAGCAGATCACCAAATATATCATCTCATGCAAAGTTAGTGTACTAGCAAGTATAAAAGAGTCTAATCTACAACATGAACAATAATCAATACCTGCAATACCTGCTGCACCATATACCTGCTGCTACTGAACCTGTATCTGAGTTGGATCTCTGCTGAATCCGGGCAATAATAAACCAGCACTATACTGTGATAATCTCGATCAGAATAAGACTAGGCACTGTCTCAAATGGGCTTGTGTCAAAGCCTGGCAAAGAAAGGTAACCCTGTGGTAGATGGTAAGTCCAACTGTATGTCCCCTCTGATATATCTGCTAGGGGCAATCTGAACAAAAATGCGTCCTCTGGAGTTAGCTGATCTCCTGATCTGGAAAAAAAAGTACTGTGCGGTCCTCGACTGCACAGTCTATAGTGTGGAAGCTGCTCCTGACATAAAATGTGATAACAACCGTCATCTGAGAACCTGTCACCCCAAATACTTGGGACCCTGTTCTTTGTGAAACAACACTCTGACCTGTATCATCCTGGGATGTAGCAACCTGTTGCTTTCCCTTCTCTGACTCACATGACTTCCTGAAAGCCCGTTCCTCCTCAAATTTCACATCCCACCTCACAACATTTTTCCTTAGAGCAGGAATGTAGATGCAGTAGGCTTTCAAAGTCTCATCATATCCAACAAGGATTACGCTCTCAGTTGTGGATTCCAACTTTGTCCTCTTCTTTGAAGGGACATGTGAGTATGTAAGACATCCAAAAATCCTGAAATGCCCAACCTCAGGTTTCTTTCCTGAGTAGGCTTCTTCTGGATTTTTGCTCCCCAAAACTTTATGAGGACTCATGTTTTGAATGTACACAGTTGTGTTACATGCCTCTGCCCAAAGCAAAAATGGCAAACCTTGATCATGCAGCATAGATCTTGTTGCACCAACAATTGCCCTGTTCTTCCTCTCAGCAACCCCATTCTGCTGAGGTGTATACGGAACAGTCAACTGTCTCTTAATTCCCTCCTGAATGCAAAACTCATTGAACTCCTTGGAGGTAAACTCTCCCCATTATTTGATCGCAAGGTCTTGATCTTCCTTTCTGTCTGGATTTCCACGAGCTTTGAATTCTTGAAACTTCTACAAGACTTCTTTTGATTCCCTACTTTTTAGAAAATAAATCCAAGTCTTCCTGGAGAAGTCATCAATGAAGGATACATAGTACTTGTAACCCTTCAATGATGAGTTGGACATCGGACCACATAGGTCGGAATGTATCAAATCAAGTGCTCTTGCAGATCTGTTGTCACTTTTGGGAAAAATTGTCTTGACATACTTACCAAGAGCACATCCTTTACACACGTCCCTATGCTCTGTGCTAAAGTCTGGCACACCTGTCACAATCTCGTTCAAAATATTTAGAGTTGGATGATGTAGATGAGCCATCCTCCTGTGCCATAGCTCACATAAATCACAATCATCACTCTGGATGTTATGAGTCAAAGGATGGTGAAGCTAAAAGTTAAGCTTGTAAAGGTTTTCCCTGCGAACTCCAATACTTACTACTAAGGTATCTCTGGATCCCTTGGGATGAACTAGGGCATTTCCATCTCTAAACATCAGCCACAATCCTCGATCCTCTATAGTAGACATTGATATCAAGTTCTTCTTCAACCCCGGAACATATAGAACATCCCGTACTTTCATAGACTCTCCAAACTCTTTCTAAAAAGAGACTGTTCTTCGTCCAACTGCCTTGATAGTAGAGTTGTCTCCAAGTACAATCTCAAGATCCAAGCCATCATCAGTGAGATCTGTAAAGTACCATCGAATACGAATCATGTGGCTGGAGGCCCCACTATCTATATACCATATACTGGTATTAGAAGCACTCAATGACTGACACGTGTTGAGAGTCAACTCTCTGTCAATCTCTTCTGTAGAATGCTCATTTACATCTAAAGTGCATGAGGTACAAGTAACCTGATTATCAGACTTATCAGGCCTCATCCTTGTAGCCATAATCTCACGATCTCAAAACTGTACCTGCTTGCACAGATCTAATAGATCTAACTCAACGGCCACAGATTTGAGCTCTACTCTTCAAATCTGATAGATCTGATCCTTTGCCTTACAAATCTGAAATCCCAACTGAGTAAACACACAGATCTGGTCACTACTCGATCTGGAAACTCTGAGATCTCAATGACTTGGAGTCTCTATAATCCAAATAAGAAAACTGACTTATAACTTAAAGTACTAACAAATCTCTTAACCACTTGAAGAAATAATGAACAATCACACAAATGAACTCACAAATTTATCCTGGAAACCCCAATGGGGAAAACCAACCTCAATGGGGCCTTCTTCTTTCTCGATCCCATAGCATATAAGATGAGGATAGTTACAAACAGAAACTCAGAAGATACTATCGAACCTAACAGGTATAATACTATAAAACCCTAGATCTGCATACAGTAGCTGTTGCATGCACTTGGGAAATGCACTCCCTCTGTCTATTTAGATCTAGATCTCTCTGAAAGTTTGTTTCAACTGATCTCGGGATGTAGACTCATCTACCAATCTCCTCTACCCTGATATGCTCTGTCAGTGGAGAACTAATGCAACCTCCCTCTAAAGAATGTGCCCCCTTTGCATGGGAAATGCGTCCCTCCCTCTGTGAAGTCGCCCTCTCTGAATCTCATATCTCTCTCTGCACAGATGCTCTCACTGCCCTCAGTAATGACTGATCTATGCCATTGATCAAGTGAGGACCGATCCACCACAGATCCCCTCACTCTCCCTCTCTACAGATACGACTCCCACTCTCAGAAAGTCACCCACTCTACATGCACAAGTTGCCCTACTCTCAAACTTCTCTCTCTCTGATCTATGCCGGTGACCTCCTACCTCCTTATAACATCTCACTGATCAATTAGGGTTACCAAAACCCTAATATGAGTGCATGCAAAAATCTCACTTTTGCATGCATTTTAATTAAACGGTCTGTCATGCAAAAAGTTGCATGCAAGAGGCAAATCACCCCTGAAAGGTCTACATGCATCCGTCGTTGGATTCATGCCATCTGGTAGAGTGCATCTCACCCTTTACCCTATCCTGATGCCTATACTGCAAGTGTACCTCCATGCTAGGCATCTAAACATGGAGGACAACTTTCATAGTTAACTTTTCAACACAACACTACACCAATCAAGGGTGCATCCTGACGGTACCCTACGGTCACTATCTAGTTCTTCCCGCTTTCTTTGAAGAATTTTCCCACAAGTAATGAAATTGTGATGCCGGATTTTCGTCCTTTAAGGGGATTAGTTTTAGTTAGGTGTGTGGTTTATTAAATGTGGAAGATTATTGAGTGCAAGACCCCGTTTTTGTTTGTTCCAAAGATCCGACCAGTCGAAACTAGTCTATGATGGACAAGAGCATACTTTGGGATAATGCAAATGTTAATTCCGATTTTGAAAGCAAATAATATTGTAAGTGCAAAATAAAGTAAGTGAACTTGAAAAGTATTGTGCTAATTACTAATGACTATGTGTCAACTTTCTAATCATCCACCAATAATCGGCAAAGCCTTTGGGTGGTGACGAGGGCATACTTCGTGGCAACGAGTCAGGTTCGTTTATTTACTTGCAAAAAGAAAATGATATGAACTTTCAAAAATTGAAACTTAATTAAAATATTCTTGCAAACAAAAAAGAAACTAAACTAAATTGCAAAAAAGGAAAATCTAATCTAAGGGTTAGTATCGAAAAATGAAAGCAAAGCGAAAAAAGCACACCAAAAGGAGGCGATATAGGGGAAGGGGGTGTGAGCATCGTGTAGCCCACTTGCTTCTTTTATTACTGATATTACAATGATTAAAAGAGTAGCCCCTTTGATCCTTTATAAACTAGGATCGAGGGTTACAAAAGAAAGAGGAAAAAAGGCCCTTTGTGGAAAGGGGTTTTGGAGGTGCTTTGGAAGGCTCAAATCTTGAAATTTTTGCCAGCACTTCCGCTTGACCTGTCTATAAATGCCAAAAAACAGCAAGCTAAATTTGTTAGAATGTTAGTGGCTTAAACAAAACCAAAAATGGAAAAAGTTCCTACTTAGTACTTGCAAAATATTTGGAAAAAATGCAATAACAAGCACTAAATTATACTAGATCTAGGCTCATGATATAAACTTTGAAATGCAATGATATTATCTTTGAAATGCAGCCTTTTAGATCTAACTAAACCTCTAAGAAGTATGATTTTAAAGATACAACCTCAAAACTGATCTATACTTGCTATGAAAAAGTAACTGGAAAGAGAGATTGATTTTTTTTAGAGAAAGAAGGTGGAAGAGCCAAAATTGGAAATAAGAAGAAAGTTTGTGTTAGTTTTTACTTGTTTAGCATATAACATTAAACAATCTATCACTGAAAGAAATACAAGCACAGCAATAACACAATGAACACAATATTTCTCTCGGGGAAACCACAAGGTTGAAAACCCCGGCAAAATCTTCCTCGATATAGAAATCACAAAGTACAAATATAAACCCTAAGACAAAATCAGCTACTCCTCCACTTGTGCGAACTTCTCTCTCTCTCCTATGCGAACTTGTGTGAGTGAGATGAGTGAGTACAAATGAGAGAGACATCCTCTATTTATATTCTTCCGTTGGGGTGACTTTCCCCAACTAGGCCTAACTCTCCTAACTGACTGGACCGACTTCTTAATTACATAATATAATAATCTCTTATGGGTTCTTCTAGGCCGACATAAGACCTAGGGTTTACATTGACTCTTTCAATGACTCTTACATTATTAATTACATCAATGACATCTCCCGAAGGAGGAATACAATAATACAATAGACAAGTATAAATAGAATATCTTCCGCAGTTACATTTCTTTAACAGTTTGATGAAGCTTGCTTTGGTGAAACTTTGAGGGACTTTATCGTTGATGTTTCTTGAAGAGGAAAAGGATTCAAACAAGATCCAATCCTTCTCCAAGCTTGGCAACCTGAAACTTGACAAAATCTTGCACAAAAATTGATTAAACCAAAGAGGGTGATGCCAAAAATAGAAAATTAGAAAGCATGTAATCAAGAAAAAATATCATGCACCTCTAATAGATCTATTATTAATAAATCAGTAAGAATACAAGTCAAACAAGAATGTATTCTTACCCTATAGGGAGGTAGCTCCCCTTGTAAGTCCACAAATAACCAAATTCAGCAAAACAAAAATCAAGCACAATTTTACCTTGAAACCCTTGATAAATTCATCCACACATGAACAAGATGCACCATAGACTAGCCTCCAACGCCTTCTTATTTTATCAGCAATACGACAATGATAGTACAACAATTTGGCAGAGATTCAATCCTTTCATCCTTAAACAAGAGGAGAAGCTTGCTTTTATAGAAATTTTGGCCTTCAAACCCTTGGAGGGCACAATTCCCAATGGAGGAGGTGGATTGGGGGTTCTAGAGAGTGCGGTAAGTTTCTTTCATTCATGTGAGTAATGGGTCTACCACCTCTCATGAGGTGTCCCAAACACTCATGGGAGGTTGCCACCTCTACCAACCAACTCCAACAAGAGAGCCAAGTGGGGAAAAACGCCCTCTCTTGGAGAGATTGTGCACCCCTCATGGAAGCATATCAAATCCCCCTCATCTTGTGAGATTAGATGCCCAAACAACTCATTTATTGGCCCAGACAAGATGCCAACCAATTTGGACACCTCATAGACAAGCTCCCTTTGAATTAGGAATTGGATTTTCTCCATATTTCCCAATTATTTGACCCAAAATGTCATTTTCAAAAGAATCAAAATCAGTAATTGAAAATCACCAATTTGACTCTCAAAAGTGGGTTTAGGGGTTAAGTGGGAGCTATGGGTCCAAAAACGAGCATCCCCATAACAAATTTGGCCCCCTAGACCCACTTTTATGACTTTTTGAAATTTTACAATTTAAATACACCTTATCAATGATTTTATTAAAAAATTGAAAAAATAAAAAATCCTAGGGGGGACTTAGCGCATGTTCATGAAAATTTGGGATTATGCCTAGCATGGTAATATACATAGACTCAAGTCTTGAAAATTCAATACCATAGGCTTTAATAACCCTCCCAAGGTATAATCATCACTTTCACCACCCCAACTTTAGAGGATTTTGAGTGAAAAACTCGAAATTTATGTGTTGCTAAAAAGCGTCACATAATTAACAAGGAAAAAACACTATAGGGTGATTAGTTTGATGACTAAGTCCTAGGAAGACCAAGCCTTTTAGAAAAGGTCATCATGCTACATCATTTATTACAATACCCCCAAGGGGGTGTGAACATGCAAAAAAAAACATAAAAAGGGCCAAAAATTGGCCTGCTTGGATTTCTGAATTATGGTGATGAACAAATAACTTGTTCGCTCTTTGTCGGTTCACTTGAAATCCAACTAAGTACCACTTAGGTGGTAACACTCCTAAAATCACATTTACCTTTTGTACTTAGCTTAATCAGCCATAGTATTTTGTTAGGGACCACCCTGCTTGGCTTCGTTAGGAGTTAGCCTAAACGGAGGAGTCAAGATCAAGTGACAGTACTTGACTCGAGACTTGCCCCCAAGAACGCACCAAGTGGCTTGAAGATTTCTGCCACGTTATCTCAGGTGCATATTCACATTTCAGGCGACAACAGATCCCACAACCTCTTTCTCCAAAACTTAGTAATGCAGCCCTACTTATCGGGTAATAACAATGCAAATTGAATTTAGAAACAAAATTAGTATTACATGTGGCAAATGCATTACCATAATTGTGTTTTCTCCATATTGTTGGTGTAGCCTGCTTTTGTCTTTAATATTTATTGCAAAGGCACTTTCCAATGCTTTTTACAAAAGATAACTTGAAACTAGTCAAAAGTAATTGAGGTGTAATCGGAGGTAATAATCAAAGTTTCAACAAAATGCTCAAAACACTGAGGTAAAACACTAGGGGTGATTGAACCCATGTCCTCTTTGTCAACCTCCTTTCTAATCACAAACAACTAATCCTTGATATCCTTCCTTTATCTGAGATCTCATCCAATGACTTCAGTGTCTACCAAAATCGCATTCATTGGTTTCATTTTGCAAATGTGGAACAAGATTGTCAGAGACTGACAATTCAATCAACATAGGCACTTCTCATTTTTTTTTAATCATAATCCTTCTGCAGCTCTGTATTGCTGGTATCTCTTATGACCTTCCCCGTCACCACCTCAACCAACTCCCTCTATTTAAAGATGGCAATCATCCTATGCTCCAAAAAAATTAATTCTAGCCATGGATCTTTTGGGAATTTAACAGAATAATACTATAAACTAGCCATGTTCTTTTAACTTTTGAGAACCCCAAAACTCATTGTTTTTTAAAGTGTGCCTTTCTTCTCCTGCTGTCAACCTTCAAGTTTGTAACTCTTGGCAATCCCATAGTCACGTTGATGAGACTTGATCCAAATATTTATTATAGATGGCCTGAGGGATCACAATCTTTTGTGTTGTTGCAGAGCCATTGTCTATTCATATCACATTAATTGCGACCTGGATGGCCTATCAAGCTATCGCCTTTCTGTCATAAGGGGAGGTGTTATGGCCTCACCCAAAAAATCTATTGTCATTTCTGGAACTACTACCAGTCTGGAGAGTGGAGATGGTGTTGAAGGCTCCCCGGAAGTTTGTCTTGAAGGTGTATCACGAGGTAAAAGACTCTGTTACCGATTTAAGTTACACTTGAGCCACAAATTCCCAATGGTTGATGCAACCCTGGAGGTAACTTAAGAAGGCTATGTTTATTAAGTTGTCATTGATGCCAACAGTGCCTAGTCATTGATTCAAAAAGTTGAGTCTTGGTGCCCCTTGTGGAGCCCCTGAGGGTTAGTATTTGGTTTGGGGTTGTCTGTGTCAGAGGAAACCTTTTGACTTTGTCCAAGCCCAAGCTTGAAGCCCTTGGATGCCTTGGGACAATGGAAAAACCCTGGTTACCCATTGATTTGGTTAAGTGCCCCTAAGTTGTTCCTTGGTCCCATTTGATGGTTGGATAACCTACACGTACTATCACATATGGTATTTTGGTCCTTGGAGCTCATACACAGTTGGCTTGTGCTTTGGAGCACTTGGTTGAGATATCTTCACACTCTTGCACATGATGGTACAAATGACCCATTCTATGGTCATTTGTTGAAGATGTCATGACTTGATGGGGTCATGAAGCCCACACACACTGGGTTTGTGCCACTTAATGTTCTTGGAGCCCATTGCTTGCACTTTGTTGCCGTCGGATCAACACACCTGGTTAACGCAGCAGAAAATCTTTGCTACTGCTCGATGTGCCCTTAGGGGCAAGTCTCGAGTCAAGGCTGTCACCTGATCTTGACTCCTTCGTTTAGGCAAATCTCCCAACGAAGCCAAGGGGGGTAGTCCCTAAGGAATATTTCTAAGGTCTTTACAAATTCCAGTTAAATAGTTAAAAGGTGTTTTATGTTTTTAGGAGTTGTTTTGGGTGTCGATTAGAAGGGTTCAAAATAGATTTGCACAAATAAACTTAAAGCCTGCTTTCACCGGCAAAATTGAAATGACTGCCAAAAAGATGCACGATACTGATGTGATATTAAGCAAATGAAAACAAGTATGATGACCAGTGCCTTATGGAGTCACAATATCAAATAAGTATAGTTGTTGAAAGGGAAAATGTAGTGCAAATGTCTCTTGGTTACTTTTAGATTATTATGGTATGAATCTTTGTTAGGGAAAAAGGGGGAAACTCCCGAGATATTGTGAGGTACAGGGAGGAATGTCCGGAATTTAGAAATCGGTGGCTCCGTACAAGGACATGTGGGCTGGAATGGAGTCTCAAGAGCGGTGTTCAACACTACACCAACAAGGATGTAGTCTAACTGGTGCTCTGAGATCGCCTCCCAGTGGTTCCCGCGTCCTTAGTCAGAATTTCCCCACACGAAATCCAATCGAAGTGCCGGATTTTCACTATGTGATGGGTTGTTAGTTTTATTACGATGAGTTGTTAATTAATTGCGAAAAATTAAAGAGTGGCTACAATTCTTTCTGATTTCCCACAGGGCCAGGGAAATTGCCCACGAGGGGAAAGAGCATATTTTGACTTGTAGGCCAAATATTTATTCTAGTTTATGCTTTGAAAAATGCTAAAGGAAAAACAGAAAGATATGAAGCACCGGATCTATGTGTCACTTTTATGATCAACCACCATTAATCGGCAATGGCTTTGTGTGGTGGTGAGAGCATAATTCATGGCAACGAGATCGATGTTATTTCTAAATTATTTTTGCAAAATGAAATGGAAAATTATAAAACAAATCAAGTATATGATCCTGCAGTAAACGTGGTTTGTGTGCTTGTGTTCGTTAAAAAAATTATATCACAAAAATGGACACTGCAAATCGCCCCAAGGGGGATGGGTATGGGCGTTGTGTAGCCCACTTGCTCTCGTTTAATAAATATTACAATACTTGCTCAAAGAAGTGCCTCTTAGTCCATTTAAACTTAGACCTAAGGGATTACAATTCAAGAGAATGAAATATAAGTGAAAGAGGGTCCACAGAAAGTCTTTTTGGCACTTTCTGACGAAAATTTGCCAGAAATTCCTTGTCTTTTTCCTTGGACCTGCTAAAAAACAGCGAACTAAAAATACAAAGTTAGTGGGTTAAACATACATAAATGCACATAAATTTACAAAGTTCATACTTAGAAAAAATTGGGAAACTTTTGTGTGCTTCAAGTATGAAAACTATAGCTGGAAAACTATAGCTGGGGTGGCAAGTGTGGGAGGGGTCATCTTTGACCCCGAAGGACAAAAGGTATCTCAATTTGCTTGGGGATTAGTCATTCGAACTAATAATCAAGCTGAATGGGCAGCTCTCCAACAAGGAATGGCTACTATGAAATCGCTAAACATAGACAATTTCAGTGTTCTGGGGGACTCCAAAATAGTAATTCAAAAGATGATCAACCTTCAAAGAGGTCATCACAAAGACCTTAGCAGAATTCAAAAGAGAATTGTCCTCACTTCCGACACCTCTAGGATTTAGTTCTTCCATATCCGCAGGTGCAACAATTCGGAAGCAGATAAGATGGCAAATCAAGGAACCAGGCTCCTTGAAGGGGTTAGGGTGTTGAATGATGGTTCTAATAACATTTGTTGGACCCCATGCTTTTAAACCCCTTCGAATTATCGGGAACGCTCATGCTTCCCCCCCTTTCCCTTCGCGTGGACATGTGGCCCTTCTCGCTGTCCTCGCCTTAATGACAAAACTTGGCCTTACTTCGGCATTAAAGGGAGCAAGCGTTGCTAGAGGTTGGCATCGCGTGAATTTATGGAGAAGTCTCGAGGTAGCAGCTCGCACGCTTCCTCCTCGGTGGATGGTCTTGTCCTGCAGTAGGTCATTCAAGGCTTTAAAGAGCTCTCATGCACTGCCCCTCTCGCCGGTGTCTTCTACTATGCTCCTAGGGTTATCTCGATCAATTTCATGATGAATTTCAAACGAATGACTTCTGAACAAGGAAATTAGAGGGGAGCACCAGGAAATTAAAAAGCATGCCCATTATGCCTTTGAAGCAACCATGGCGACTCTGGAGGAAAGCAAGCTTATTGGGCAAGATATTATCCGGTTCGACGTGTGTATGGAAGATGTGGACTCGAATGCTAGAGGGCAGGATAGTGATGAAAAGACCAATGCTTGGCTAGATCAAATGGAACTCTCTCTGCAGGAGATTAGGGATGAACTTGGGAAGCTCACCCAGCAATCCACCCCTGGGCTCCAGCACAACGATAGCTCTCTCATGGAGGACAACTCACTGACTCTAGAAGGACTCCCACCGGCCTAATTACAGGAATGTTGTTCAGTTTTTCCCCCTTTTTTGTGATGTCCTATGTTTTTTTGCCTCTTGCTATGTAATCAGTATGTTCGAGTTTACTCCAAAAATAGTTTCAGTCAAGGACACAATGAGAATTCCATTCTCAGAACTGAAAGTTTAATTTTGTTTATCTCAGAACTGATAGTTAATTCTGTGTGTATCCTCTCTCGGGCAGGGTTTTCTGTATCTGTACTTTTCCTCCTTTATAATATAAATCTACTACTCGTTCTTGTTAAAAAAAAATATGAAAACTATAGATCTAGATCTAGTTTTTAAAGTAAACAATGAAGCTATTCTAGATCTGATTTTTATGCTAAATAAAAGAAGATGTTTGATTTGCAAAAATATAGATCTATCTTTCACTAAGCTAAAACAACAAGTAACCAAGAGATATTTGAAAATAGAGAGATAATAGAAGGAAACCCTCAAGCTCAAGCTTGATATTAGAAGATGATGAAGAAAGGGAATTTGTGGGTAAGAAACTTGTAGATCCAAAGCTTGAAAATGATGGAGAGAGGGTGGATGCAACCGAGCTCCAAACACCCTTCACCTTGAGGATTCCTACAAAGCTTACACAATTCTCAAACAAGCAAAATTAAAAATAGTATGTTCATCAATAAAAGCAAAGAGAATAATCCTACAACCGAATACTAATATTACTCTTTAAAATCTTGAAAGCATGCACATAAAACAAACAAATTGACAACCGCAAATGCTTGTTCCAAAATAGCTAGATATAAACATTAACTTGCATAAAGAAGAAAGCTTAGAAATATGTCACCTCAACCATTAGCACATGCGTGGAACAAAAGCCACAATAGACCTCCAAAGTCTTCAATCTTATTACTCAAAAGAAACTTCACACATTACAGGAGCAGAGGTTCTATGCCTTCCATCATTGAGAAATAAGCAATAGCAACCTTGCTTATATAGCAAAATGAGAAAGGGGGAGGTGCACTTCCCAAGATAGATCCTCTTCGACACTTGGAGAAATGGATTGATACACTTGGAAAAGGCTTGTTGACACATGTGAGGGGTTTGGGGAGGTTAATGACACATTTCTCCAACCATTTGACACTTTTCAACCTCCACTTGACACCACTCCAACCACAAATTCGCCCCCCCCCCCCTTTGGTGGATCTCCAATCTTCAATCAAATCATCATTTATTTGCTCAATATTCTCCCTGATTTGATTGCCAATCAAAGGAGATTTGATTCCAACACATTTCCTTGATCCGTGGGATTGGGATTTTGCCTTTATTATGTCTTTTTTGCCAATTAAATTGGTCTTTTTGGCCCTTTTCAAGTAAATATTAATTTTGGAGATAAATACTCACTCGAAACTTAGGAAAAGTGGGTTTAGGGGTTTTGTGGGTGCTCCGGGTTAGAAAACGAGCACCCCCATGCTAAAATTCACCTCCTAACCACACTTTTATCACTTTTTTTATTTTTTAATTAAAATATTAATTAATCTCATTAAATGGGAAAAATTATTTTTGTCTGAATAACTTAAAAAACCTAGGGGACCTAGTGCATGTCCATATGACTCAATTTTGATGGCTAGCATGTTAAAAATGCATAGACACATAGACTTTAATAACCTCCCTAGGTTCGACCACCATGATAAATACTCTAGCTTTGGAGGTATGACTGAAAAACTCAAGAATTATACACCACTAAAGCGCAATGCATAATTCCTAAGGAAAAAACACTCTAGAGTATCCCCTTGATGGAAAAACCTAAGGTAGGCCAAGCCTTTTACAAAAGTATCATGCTTAGACCAACTTATTACAATTCCCCCACAGGGGTCTGGACATGCGAATTTTACAAAGGGCCAAAACATTTTGGCTTGATGGATCTTGGAACACTGATGATGAACAATTTGATTGTTCAAGTCTTCAACGGTTCACTCAGAATCCACTAGGTGCAATGTAGTGGATAACACAATTGATGAAGACCTTGATGCCCTTGTACCCTTGAAGATGCCCTTCAAGTCTTTGGAGCCCATACTTGTCAATCTTCAAGTTTGATGGAGGTTGATGATGATGTATGGTCCTCCTTATGGTTTGATGGTCTGGGATGTTGTATCTTTGTGATCATGGAGGTAGAGCCCATGGACATGCTTTGATATGTTGAAGAAGACCTTGAAGAAGTCCTTGGAACTCTCGTAATTTATTGTATGGTCTTTGACACCCTTATCCTTGGGGTCCTTGATACTTTTGTGCTATGATGACAGCCCTCCTAAGCCCACACACAAGGAAGAATAAGTTAAATAAAAAGGAGGGGTAAAATTGTCCCAAAGGAAGGAAAGGATTTCATTAACTTGTAGGTCGGATCCATAAAACACTCCAAAAGAGTTTTTAAATAAAAAATTTAATTAAGGACAGGTCGGCCCAGTTAATTTTGTAAATTTTAATCCAAAGATCACTATTCCCTCTAGATAGCCCTAAGATCTCAAGCAGTTTGAGTCTCTGTAAATCAATAATACTCTAAAGAAATAAAACTCAATAGCTATAGATCTCTTGACCACTTAAACACAATCAATCACACATATGACACTGCATATACCCTGGAAACCCCAAACGGGGAAAACCAGCAATCTTGTGGGGCTTTCTTCTATCTCCATCCCAGAGCAATATATGAAATAAGCAAATACAACAATGTTACCTCAGATGTAACACTCAATCCTAAACGGGTCAAACCCTAGAAGTGCATGCATCAACTGATGCATGCACTAAGGAAATGTGCCCTAGCTGCCAATCTGGATCTGAGTCTGTCTACAGGTAGCTCTGACTATACTGCCTCTCTCAACCCTCTGCTCTAATCTACTCTGCTCTGGAAGAAGGCCAACTGCTCAACTGGTGAATGCGCCCTTCCTTTGCATGGAAAAGTGCGCCCTCCCCTCTGGATGTTAAATGCTCGTACTGGATCAGATCTCAGTAGATCTGAGCTCTGATCGTCACAAACCTTCCTCAAACACTGAGGCAAGGCTACCCTAAAAGTCTCAGACACTCAATCGGCAAATCGGACTTTGAATGAGCTTCTCTCTCCTAGGGTAATGCACCCCTCTCCCTCTTTGGAAGTCGTCCTCCGCAATCTCTACAAAATCCACTCAAGTGAACTATCTCAGTCCACAAATTTGGGTGCCAAGTGCCTCTGGAGCAAGTGGTCTCTGATCCAGCTCAGATCTGACCACTCTCCCTCCTGCAGAAGCTCCTCTCTCTCTCAAAAAGTCGCCCTGCATGCACTAATGCACCCTCCTCACTCTTGATCTATCACTCTCTGATAAGTCAACTGAGCAACCTCATCCGAGGACCCCCTGCCTCTATATATAATCTCACCGATCAATTAGGTTTACCAAAAACCTAATATCGGTGCATGCAAAAAGTCACTTTTGCATGCATCTTTTAATTACTAACTGACCATGCAAATCTCATGTATGCAAGAGGCAAACACCCAGAAAGGTCCGCATGCAGCCACCAATGGACTCATGCCACTAAGTAGAGTGCATCTCACCCTCTACTCCATACTGATGCCTATACTGTTGATGTACCTCCATGCAAGGCATCTGAATCATGGAGGACATCCCGAGATACCATAAACTCTAACACTCCCTCTTATCGAGGGAAGTCGAACCACTGATGCCCGGATCAAACAAGTCCCTTACTGCTGACATTGGCCCAATTGTCATGTCTGTCATTGTTGCCCTCTGACCTAAAGTACCCTGATCTACCACTTACTCTGTCACTGAACTCTAATTCAGACTCCCTCTGAATCTCTATTGTAACCAGTCCCAAAGACTGTTGTCAAGTGGATCCACTGGTCTGTAAGTGGACTCCCTCTATCTCTGAGCTGACTTAGCTCTCTCCTGAGCTAAGTCCATCTCAACCATCTCGTACCAACTCAGCCTCCGACTGGTGCCTGTATGAGCATCATGCTCATCTATCTGATCTGAATCTAAGGGCTCAATCCCCTGGGTCTCATCATCATCATCATGAGCATCTCACTCATCCATCGGATAACCAAAGTCACTCCTATGATCCTCATCATCATGGTGAGCATCTCGCTCACCCATTTGTTGACTGGACTCACATCTCCTAGCATCATCTGCGCTGTGAACATCTCGCTCTCGATCCCCCTCTGGCTCTGAAGAGGATGCACTCAGCCAACCTAATGTGCCAAAAGTGGGTTGTCCCTGGATCAAGTATTCACCATCGATCATGTGACCCATCAAGACTAGATCAACTCCTCTAAGATAGGTGAAAATCAGATCCCGCAGGAACACTACTGAGAAACCAACAGCTCCCAAAGTTGCCACTGAGAGTATACTGCCTCTCAGTCCTAGAATGAACAACACCACTGATACCTCAGGAGCTCTCCAAGGTCAAGTAGAAACCGAACTCTACCCACTCCTGTGACCAAGTGATCAGTCCCCTGCACATCCCTAATCATCTGCATAGGAGTGTGCTCAAGGATAAGGAATGCATCTCGCATCGCGGTCATGTGACTGCTCTGCATGCAGTCAACTCTCCATCTCTCATCAACTTGAATCTCCGGCTGACTGTTGTGACGCACTGACTGATATGAGGCTACTGAGAACTCCCTCTCAAACCCAAAGGTAAACTCATCCACCTCCTCTGTTGTTGCCAACTGCTCATCCTTTGCCTGCTTACCTTTCTTCTTATGCGAACATTGTCCCGCATAGTGTCCATAATCATTGCAGGAAAAACACTTGATCTTGCTCAAATCCTTCTTTTGTTTGAAGTTGTTTCCCTTTTGCTGCAAGTGCCACATCCTCCTCCTCTGGAATGGTAAAAGTTGATCCTTGAATATAACCTCTCTGGATCTCCTCTTGGGTGAATTCGTCCCACAGACGATCCCACTTGGGAAGATTCTCTCTAGCAATGATGGACTGGACAAATACTACCCATGGCGTGGTCACGCCATTCAGGACTTGTCTTAGCAACTCACTATCCTCAATTTTTTCACCCACAGCTCCCAACTCATCGCTCACCTGAGTGATCTTGGTGAGATATGTAGACATGCTCTCCTCCTTGCCCATTTTTATACTTCTCGATTTCTCTCTGAGAACCATCTTCCTGTTGGCGTTAGAACTCTGGTACAAACTGGTCAATGCATCCCACATCTCATATACATTGTCTTTGGTTGAGACATGTGGAATGACATGATCCTTGATAGCATCAAGTAGGATCCTCTGAGCCTTTACATTCTTTTTATCATATACTGCTTTGGCAGTAGCATCTGATGGAACTGTGACTGGATTTGTGACTGTACTGTTCACAACATCCCACAGTTCGCACTCTTTCAACAAGAGTACAATCCGTGCCCTCCATGCACTGTAGTTGGAGGCCCCATCCAACCGATCCTCCACTCTCAAGCTAGTGGCCATACTCTCTGAACTGAAAGACTAGAACACACAGTGTTACAAGAATCTCTCCTGACCACAGATTTGATAGGTCTATCTCAGATCTATCCTCCAAACTCACAGATCTAATAGATCTGACCTCTACAACCACAGATCTGGTAGATTTGGTCTCTATCTTCACTGATCTCAGTGTGAATGATCTCCTTGACCCTTACCAGGGCTCTAATACCATGTAAATTTTAATCCAGAGATCACTACTCCCTCTGGATAGCCCTGAGATCTCAAGCAGTTTGAGTCTTTGTAAATCAATAATACTCTAAAGAAATAAAACTCAACAGCTATAGATCTCTTTACCACTTAAACACAATCAATCGCACAGATGACACTGCATATACCATGGAAACCCCAAACGGGGAAAACCAGCAATCCTGTGGGGCTTTCTTCTATCTCAAGCCCGGAGCAATACATGAAATAAGCAAATACATCAATGTTACCTAAAATGTAACACTCAATCCTGAACGGGTCAAACCCTAGATCTGCATGCATCAGCTAATGCATGCACTAAGGAAATGTGCTCTAGCTGCCAATCTGGATCTGAGTCTGTCTGCAGGTAGCTGTGACTATACTGCCTTTCTCAACCCTCTGCTCTAATCTTCTCTGCTCCGAAAGAAGGCCAACTGCTCAACTGGTGAATGCGCCCTTCCTTTGCATGGAAAAGTGCACCCTCCCCTCTGGATGTCAAATGCTCATACTGGATCAAATCTCAGCAGATCTGAGCTCTGATCGTCACAGACCTTCCTCAAACACTGAGGCAAGGCTACCCTGAAAGTCTCAGACACTCAATTGGCAGATCGGACTCTGAATGAGCTTGTCTCTCCTCAAGTAATGCGCCCCTCTCCCTCTCTGGAAGTTGTCCTCCACAATCTCTGTAGAATCCACTCAAGTGAACTATCTCAGTCCATAGATCTGGGTGCCAAGTGCCTCTGGAGCAAGCGGTCTCTGATCCAGCTCAGATCTGACCACTCCCCCTCCTGTAAAAGCTCCTCTCTCTCTCAAAAAGTCGCCCTGCATGCACTAATGCGCCCTCCTCACTCCTGATCTATCACTCTCTGATAAGTCAACTGAGCAACCTCATCCGGCGACCCCCTGCCTCTATATATAATCTCACCAATCAATTAGGTTTACCAAAAACCTAATATCGGTGCATGCAAAAAGTCACTTTTGCATGCATCTTTTAATTACTAACTAGCCATGCAAATCTCATGCATGCAAGAGGCAAAACACCCTGGAAGGTTCGCATGCAGTCACCAATGGACTCATGCCATTGAGTAGAGTGTATCTCACCCTCTACTCCATATTGATGCCTATACTACTGATGTACCTCCATGCAAGGCATCTGAATCACGGAGGACATCCCAAGATACCATAAACTCTAACAAATTTCCACATTGAAACATGTATAAATACACCTTAAAATTTATCATTCTAATTATAATAAGTTGATCTCCATCTTTGAAATTTTCGGTTGTCTCTGAGGCAAATTCGTAGCAGCAGTGAGGGTGAAGTCTTAGATAACCTTTCTCAAAAATTTCAGTGGCCTCTATCAAGAAGTATGGGTCAGCACATTCAAATTTTCGTTGTGGTCTACAACATTACGATGATCTGATTGCAACTTTCAATGGTTGTCTGAGGAAATTTTTGGTAGTCAAGGAAGAGCAGCAACAAGTAACATACATCTCTGCAAATTTCGAACTGTCTAACTCTGTAATTTTCAGGTTATCTACTCCATATATGCAATTAAGTAATATATGCCTATATACTCAGAATTGCCATGATGTATACACAGTAAAGTTTCATTAGAGCAAATTTGAGGTCTAAGATGGGCCTCCTAAGGAAAATAATAATAATAAATTATGAATTTTGGAGGAAAAAAGAAAAAACTACTTTTTTTCTTCGTATTTTTAACATATCTCCCTGTCATTTTACTCAAATTTCGAGCGGGAGCACTCGTTGGATCGGAATTATATTACACATCCAAAGAGTACCCACACTGCATACTTTTGAGGGACCCCGCCGCACGGAAAATGAGAAATACATTAAAAAAACCTATTACTTAAGTTTTTATAATGTATTTCTCATTTTCCGTGCGGCGGGGTCCCTCAAAAGTATGCAGTGTGGATACTCTTTGGATGTGTAATTTAATTCCGCATCCAACGAGTGCTCTCGCTTGAAATTTGAGTAAAAGGACACGGAGATATGTTGAAAATAATAATTAAAAACCAATAGTTTTTTAATGTCAAATATTGTTAAAATTACAAGTTCTATATGTTTTATCGCATATAAAAACCTTGATACAAGAACATGTAAACAATTGTACTGCTTAATTTAAATTTAAACTGATTTAAAACATAAATAACATAATTTTCATCTCTTTCAACTTAATGCTCGATTTAGTCACTGCATTAATGTTGGTCCTCGAGAATCATCAAATGCTAAGTTCAGAAAAATAAAATAAATGAATTACAGTAAAATAAACATGTACTGCATTAAAGAATTAAAACAAACATTTGGATCCAACTTATACTCAAATAGTTATGAGTTTGATCTTGTCACTAAAAGGGCAAGTCAAACTGGTTAAACCATATACGTACCTTAAGAGAGAGAGAAGGTTCAGGTAGAATAAAACAGACCTCAAGTTCTTCAATTAATAAGAAAATGACAGTAGTAAGAAAGACACACAAGTGTTGCAGACTACGAAGGTCAAGCACGTAAGCAAACACTCACTCATATGAATTCACACAGAGTTCAATTACAGTGATGAGAATTCAACCTGTGAGGGAGCTGACTGTGGATAGAGCAGCAAGACAAAACGTGAATCAGCAAACATGAGTAAGAAACCCACGAGGTAAATCAGCACAAGAGATGAACCTGTGAAAGGAAAAATAGCACATGAGAGAATGCTGAGATAAACTCGTGAGATAGAGAAACCGTGAGACTGCTAAATGTTGAAACCGTGAGACAGCCAGATACTGAGATAAACTCGTGAAATGCTAAATCGATGAGACAGGGAAATGCTAAATCGGTGAGACAGCGAAATGCTAAAGCCAGTGCTGAGATAAAAATCGTGGAGCAGAAATGCTAAGTCAAATGCTGAGATAAAATAGTGGAGCAGAAATGATAAGCCAAAGTGCTGAGATAAAATCGTGGAGCAGAAATGCTAAGTTCGTGAGATCCGAAGCAAACCGAGAATAATACCCGAGGAGAAGTACACGTGAAGTGTAAGCTCACGATGTGTTTTTCGATTTGAATTAGAGCTTAAGATTATATATAGTTTTAGAATTAGAAAACTTAGGATTAGAATAATAATAAAAACTTAGGATAAAACAAAGGAATAAAATAATAAAAAAAGATAAAATAAAATAAATAAATAAATAAAATAAAAAAAGTAAAAAGATAAAGTACCAAAGGTCCAATGGTCTTTATTAAAATAATAAAAACATAAAGTCTTTATTAATAAAAAATTAATAAGACAAAAATATTCATTTAATAAATTTACCATAAAGTGAAGGTCCAAAAGGTCCAATGAAAAGTAAAAGATCAAAAACCATAAGTGGGACAAAACATAAGATAACTATAATAATACATGGTCCTTAATATACCCTTAGGTAAAAATACTCCATAAGGTAGGAGTCATCATAGTCAAATGTGCACACAGGTGAGAGTGCTAGGACCAAGTAAGAATAGGACCATGAGTCAACAACCACAAGATCAAAGTGGACAAGCAATCAAATAGGACCAAAGACTTTTCTCTCTCTTAAGATATATAGTTTATATATATTTTCATCATTGTATAAGGGAGAAGATCCAAACGGATGGTACAATCCTTTTGTCCTTAATACTGCCCCTAAGAGTTAGATACCAGGGACATCGTTAAGGGGTGGCCAGTCCCTTGAGAAGCAACCTAGCAATAACCGATTAGGAGGGGACAACAATATCTTCCATTCTCAATGAATGGCTTTCAGCCCAAGGCTGAGCCTCAGTCCTAGACTAGGACATGTTGATCAACCATCTGGTCCATGACCAGGATCTCCATTCTCCCAGAGAATGATCCTTAGCCTCAAGCTGAGCATTCAGTCCTAGGCTAAATGTTGATCAACCATCTGCAGGACCTAGGAAGTCTCTGTCTTAACCTGCAGGATCTGCTTGGTCATCATGACCAAGAAACTGTCTGGTTCTAGACCAGAATACCCTAGAGACAAATAGGGGCCCTAGCCACATGCTAGGGACTTTGCCATGGCATCAACCTACTTGGTCCTCGACCAAGAGCCTTTTCCTTCTGAGAAGGCTATAGAGAACCCCTTGTCTTCTAAAATTGCCACTGAAAGAACATTCCTCTTTAAACCAGGAACATATAAAATTTCTTCAACATGAATTAACATACCTGAATCGAGCTTTAAGGTTGTTGAACCAACTCCTTTTATTTCAAGCGTACTTCTGTTTCCCATCTCCACTTTTGCATTAAACTTCTTGGCCTTGTAACCTACAAGTGCCTGTTTGTATCCAGTCATATGCTTGGTGGCCCCACTGTCAATCCACCATGAGTCTAATGAGTTGGAGATGGAACCTGAGAGCACTGAAATAAGGTAGTACTCTTTTTTATCTTTTTCTTTGGTCTCAACTTTAGATTTCTTTTGTTGAGGCTCTTCTTCTTCTATAGCAGTTGAAGCATGGTGCTTCCCTTTATGCCAATTCTTGTTAGGAGGATTTCTACAAACGTTGGCATAATGACCGAGCTTGTTACATTTAAAACATCTTACTTTTGACTTATGAGAGTGATTACCTTGAGGTCTCTTACCTTTGTTCTGGTGCTGAGGGAAACTTCTTTCTCTCCTTGTCTTGGTAGTAAGAGCAAGGTTCTTTTCAGTTTGAGGTACAGATCTACTCTGGATTCTGCCTTCTTCTTCTAGGCAATCATGCCATAATCTATCAAAGCTTGGTTGAGTTTCTCTTCCATTCACTGCTGAAAGGAATGTCTCCCAAGATGTAGGGAGGCCATCTATAGCTATTTGCACAAGATCATCATCATCTACTTCAACTCCAATTGCCATGAGTTGATCTTTTAACTGAGCAATCTTTGAGAAGAAAGAGGCAACTGTTTCTTTATCCTCCATCTTTAATGAACGGAGCTGCTTTTTCAAGACCCTCTTTTGAGTAGGTGCCTTCTTCTCATAGAGATTAGCTAGGGCATCAAAACATTCCTTGGCTTTCCTTAGAGGAGCTATTATAGGCATCAAATTATCTTTGACTGAGTCAAAAATCACCCTCTTTGTTTTAGCTTGCTTCTTCTTAAATGCTGCTCTTCCTTGAGCTGTTGTGGGTTCTTCCACAACATTAGTGACCAATTCATCCAAATCATTTTCCTCCAAAATATTTAAGACCCTGGCCTTCCATGCATTAAAGTTTGAGGCTCCTTCAAGCCTATCTTCTGCCTTTACAGAGTTAGAGGTCATTTCAAACCCTTACAGTCAACCTGCCAAGTAAGCTTCTGTGAAGTAGAGATCTTGTCTTAGGATCGATGTAGTTTCTGTTGGCTGCAAAATAGAGTTTGCTACACCCTAAAGCTCTGATACCATGTTAAAATTACAGGTTATGTACATTTTATCGCATATAAAAACCTTGATACAAGAACATGTAAACAATTGTACTGCTTAATTTAAATTGAAACTGATTTAAAACATAAATAACATAATTTTCATCTCTTTCAACTTAATGCTCAATTTAGTCACTACATTAATGTTGGTCCTCGAGAATCATCAAATGCTAAGTTCAAAAAAATAAAATAAATGAATTACAGTAAAATAAACATGTACTGCATTAAAGAATTAAAACAAACATTTGGATCCAACTTATACTCCGATAGTTCTAAGTTTGATCTTGTCACTGAAAGGACAAGTCAAACTGGTTAACCCATATACGTACCTTAAGAGAAAAAGAAGGTTCAGGTAGAATAAAATAGACCTCAAGTTCTTCAATTAATAAGAAAATGACAGTAGTAAGAAAGACACACAGGTGCTGCAGACTACGAAGGTCAAGCACGTAAGCAAACACTCACTCATATGAATTCACAGAAAGTTCAATTACAGTGATGAGAATTCAACCTGTGAGGGAGCTGACTGTGGACAGAGCAGCAAGACAAAACGTGAATCAGCAAACATGAGTAAGAAACCCAGGAGGTAAATCAGCACAAGAGATGAACCCGTGAAAGGAAAAATAGCACATGAGAGAATGCTGAAATAAACTCGTGAGATAGAGAAACCGTGAGACTGCTAAATGCTGAAACCGTGAGACAGCCAGATACTGAGATAAACTCGTGAAATGCTAATCCGTGAGACAGGGAAATGCTAAATCCGTGAGACAGGGAAATGCTAAATCCGTGAGACAGTGAAATGCTAAATCGGTGAGACAGCGAAATGCTAAAGCCAGTGCTGAGATAAAAATCGTGGAGCAGAAATGCTAAGTCAAATGCTGAGATAAAATAGTGGAGCAGAAATGCTAAGCCAAAGTGCTGAGATAAAATCGTGGAGCAGAAATGCTAAGTTCGTGAGATCCGAAGCAAACCGAGAATAATACCCGAGGAGAAGTACACGTGAAGTGTAAGCTCACGGTGTGTTTTTCGATTTGAATTAGAGCTTAAGATTATATATGGTTTTAGAATTAGAAAACTTAGGATAAGAATAATAATAAAAACTTAGGATAAAACAAAGGAATAAAATAATAATAAAAAAGATAACATAAAATAAATAAATAAATAAAATAAAATAAAAAAGGTAAAAAGATAAAGTACCAAAGGTCCAATGGTCTTTATTAAAATAATAAAAACATAGTCTTTATTAATAAAAAATTAATAAGACAAAAATATTCATTTAATAAATTTACCATAAAGTGAAGGTCCAAAAGGTCCAATGAAAAGTAAAAGATCAAAAACCATAAGTGGGACAAAACATAAGATAACTATAATAATACATGGTCCTTAATATACCCTTAGGTAAAAATACTCCATAAGGTAGGAGTCATCATAGTCAAATGTGCACACAAGTGAGAGTGCTAGGACCAAGTAAGAATAGGACCATGAGTCAACAACCACAAGATCAAAGTGGACAAGCAATCAAATAGGACCAACAGGACCAAAGACTTTTCTCTCTCTTAAGATACATAGTTTATATATATTTTCATCACTGTATAAGGGAGAAGATCCAAACGGATGGTACAATCCTTTTGTCCTTAATACTGCTCCTAAGAGTTAGATACTAGGGACATCGTCAAGGGGTGGCCAATCCCTTGAGAAGCAACCTAGCAATAAACGATTAGGAGAGGGGACAACAATATCTTCCATTCTCAATGAATGGCTTTCAGCCCAAGGCTGAGCCTCAATCCTAGACTGGGACATGTTGATCAACCATCTGGTCCATGACCAGGATCTCCATTCTCCCAGAGAATGGTCCTCAGCCTCAAGCTGAGCATTCAGTCCTAGGCTGAACGTTGATCAACCATCTACAGGACCTAGGAAGTCTCTGTCTCAACCTGCAGGATCTGCTTGGTCATCATGACCAAGAAACCGTCTGGTTCTAGACCAGAATACCCTAGAGACAAATAGGGGCCCTAGCCACATGCTAGGGACTTTGCCATGGCATCAACCTACTTGGTCCTCGACCAAGAACCCCAGGTGACAACTGGGGGCCCTAGGGTACCTTCTAGGGTCTTACTCATTACTCTGCCTGGTTAACTTGACCAGGAACCCTAGTTAATTGACTAGGGTACCATTCTCTCTGAGAATGGGTCTCGCAGCTGTACTAAAAATTAACAAATATGCCAACTCAACCATTATGGTTGACTCTTTTATTGAAATTCTATTGGTTCTTGAATTCAATGGCTTGTTTTCTTATGAGGTGGCTCGTTCTCTTATAAGGCCCATTTTAGACCCCAAATTTGCTCTAATGATAAACACAATGAAGGTGATATACACAGTGATGTTAAAGTGATATGTACAGTAATGTTAAAGTGTTACACACTAATGAATTAAATGCTTACACAGTGATATAGTGCACATGTTATGATTCATATTTGTGATACCTACATACACAGTGATATGTACAATGACAGAGAAGACAGTGATGATATGTACAGTACACAATGATGAAATGATGCATACAATATGCCAGCGATGATATGTATGATGATATGATAAATACACAGTGATTATGCTCAGAATTGCAAAAATGATGATGATACCTACACTCAGACATTAGACAGTGATATGATGTGTTAGTGATAGGATGTAATATGATGTGTTAGTGACAGGATGTAATATGATATGCTTGGTATGCTCAGATAACTCAGTGAGATGCTCGTTACACAGTGACATGCTAGAGATGTTTACACAGTGATATGATGTTTGATGATGCCTACACTTATGCTCAGTAATATTTACACAATGAAGTGTTCAGATGCCTAGTAATGTTACACAGTAGTATGCATACTCAATGATATATGCACGAACATTGATGAGCTAGCAGTAATGATAAGCCAGTAATGTTTACACAAGTATGCTCAGCTTAGTACACAGTAATATATGTATGATGAAACACAGTGATAATATCACACACTTATATGTGCTCAGTAATGTATGACACTCAGTGATGTGATGATGTTCAGTAATGTATGATGATACACAATGTTATATGCTCAGTGATGTACACAGGATTATATATGCTCAGTGATGTATGCAGTAGAAACAATGATAATGAGCAGCGAGTACATTGATTCAGTCGAGTAGGTTACATGAGCAGATTCCTTAACTCAGATTGGTTGAGTTGTATGAGTAGTTGGTTTGACTCAAGTGGACTGAGTCTCATGTACAGTTGGTTAAACTAAGACTGACTGAGTCGGATGAGTTGTACAACTTGATTGATATAGCCAGATTGGACAGGTTGATTGTATATGTTGATAAGCAGTGACAGTTGATGAGCAATAGTCAGTGATCAGCAGTGGCAATTGATGAGCAGTGGTCAGTAGTGACCGTTGATGAGCAGTGACAGTTGTTGTGCAGTGTGGTACATGTGTTGGTCAGCAGGTCCGCAAGATCAGTGCGGTTGTGGTTCAGTAGTTCTATCTTCATATCAGGGAGGTAGGACGGGGCAAGGAAATCTAGGGAGGTAGGGCTTCCTTCAAGATGTAGCTTGTAAACCACGGGGTTGTAGCCTCCTTCCAGTTGTAGCTGGAGAATTGAAGTCATTGTAAAAAGGGGGTTGTTGCCTCCTTCCAGTTGTTGCTGGAAAACTATTATTATAAAGGCTTCCGTGGTTTTCCCCCAGTACTTGGGTTTCCACGTAAAAATCTTGTGTACTGTGCTTTCTATATGATGATATGTGATGATGAGTTATAATTGTTGATATAATGATAATAACGTACTCTGCATAATATTGAATAAGCTGTTGATGACTATTAAAGTTGAAAAAGTAACAAAAGCCATACACAGTGTTCACCCCCCCCTCTCAGTGTGCTCGGTGTGTCCAACAGGCTATCACTGTCACCACAACAGTGCCCCTTCTCACTTTAGACCGGTTCTCCTCCAGCACAAAGAGGGGATCCCTAGGGTTAGGATTACTAAAGCTATGCAAGGAAGGTTCAATATCAAATGGAGAATAAGCTTTTGTAAAACAAAAAATGAAATAGTTTATTACGTTTATATTTATGTGGTTGGAGATGAGTGGCCAGTGCCTATATTCCACTTGGGCATATCGAGTCTATGGGTCACTAAGAGGGCTGAAAATAGGTGAATGAATGGTGGTAAAAGTATTCTTCTAACATGCAGAAATTTACTTATGGATGCTAAATCAGATTGCTGGAAATTTCAGAATGTAGACCCTTACAAAGGCGCTCTCTTCAGGCGCATGCTATAACAATAAAGGAGCTGTCCTACTTCAAGAAGAAAACATCATGTAGTCTTCCAATGAAATGACACAACACAATTGATTAAATCTGAAAGTAAAATAACAGAAAAAAGCTTGAACAGATTGCAACTTGTATTGGCTGAGAATCCGCAGGTTAAGTTGTTGGCATCTACTGAAGAAACTGCGGTGGAATCCATGTTTCTGTCAATGTTCCAAGCCCTGTCTGGCATCGTTAGTGTCCTGAAGATGAGCCCAGACAAGGCTCGAAACATTGACCAAAACATGGATTCCACCGCAGTTTCTCCGGTAGATTGCAACTTATCCAAAGCTTTCCTTCATTGACAAATAGGATGAAGTCCTTATAACAGTGACATTCAAAATAATTTCCAGCACTGTTAGATCAGCAAGATGGATTAGATGAACAGCCACACATATACCCTGAGCTTCTCATAACTTTCCTAAGATAAACAAGTACAAACCAAACACAAGAGTTCTTCCTCCAATTCTCCAAGAACCATTACAATGAGGGGGCTTCTCTTTAAATAGAGATGAGCCCTAAACCCTCCTGACTAAAATAATAATAAGATCCACTAGATCCATGCCTTACTCCTAGGAAAAACAATAAAAAATATTGCAAATGTGGCTCTCCAAGACAAAACGCCTCACAAAATAATAAATTATTAGAGCTGAAATAATGATGTGCTACATGTCTCCTCAATCAAGGCGCTCCATATAATAGTGAGGTATTCAAGGGAGTGCTCCCTCTGAATTTGGAGTCAATAACCTTCAAAAGTCACCCTCATGCTAAAAATAGCTCCTAGAGATAGGGCACTCCATCCAAGCAGCAACCACATGATATGATCAACAAAGCTAGCTGTTTGAAGGCTACATGCTCTAGGGAAATGTGCAATAGTGGAGCGCTACATCAAAAAATGTGCTAGATCATCAATCTAGATCAATTGCTGGAGTACTAGCACAGGGCCTCATACACCATGAGCAGAATGCCACTAACTCACCTAGCCCAACTAGCGCCCAACTAGCCCATATGGCCCTCATGGCCCAATTGGTTCATATGGCCTGCTAAGGTGGCTTAGTTTTGCTAGTTCTCATCACAATAGGCCCACCATTGGGCAGGTCAAGAGGTGCCAAAGAGGTGTGCACGTAGTCAAAGTTGGTCCTTAGGCCCACCATGCAATGACAAGCAATTCCCAACTCTAGCTCTCACCATTTCATAAAGACCCAAGTCCTCGGAGACTTCCTACAAATGGATGGGACCCAGTGCAGCCTATTGATGTTGACACTCCAATTTATGGTTAAGACCCTACCCCAGACGACCATGACCAATCTCCTCCTGCAATTGGCGTAGTTACTTAGTGCTTAATTTGCCTGGGTGGCTGCCTTTTGCTTGCTTTGTTTTTGGACATTATGATGTAGACTCTATGCTAGTTGAATTCTCTTTGAGCTCTCATCTCCAAGGTGCTCAAGTGATCCACAACACATTGATACCCTCTCATCTCGTTTTCAAGCCATCTACATACAGGTAACACCCTAGTTGAATTCTCTTTGAGCTCTCATCTCCAAGGTGCTAAAGTGATCCACAACACATTGATACCCTCTCATCTCGTTTTCAAGCCATCTACATACAGGTAACACCATGTCACTTAGAGATTTTTGGTTGATAGATAGATAAGAGTGTTGTAAAGCTTTGTATTGTTCGTACCATTGTTGTACAAACTTATTTCTTTAAAGACAATTCGAAGTTGATATTTTGCCTGCATAATTGTTCCAATTGTGTATACAATTGTATGAATTAAAATTTGTTTTTGTCCAGAATATTTAATTGTATTGCCATATTCAATTGATTGTGTATGTAAAAGAAATACATTGCAATTGTTGTTGTGGATGCACGAATTCTACTAGGTGCCTAGTTTGGATTAAATTGTTATCAAAGGATTGCTTTTGCACATAGTTGCTGATTTCTACAAAGTTTATGGTCAAGATATGCTCTCAAACAAAGAAGGAAATAATGGACGACATGTAGAGTCACATCAAAGTTTCAAACTACTCAAGGCAAAAGTTGCTACCCTTAACTCAAAAGTCGAGTTTATGGATGGTCAATTGATGAACATTGCCCCATCTGCTACAAATTTGACAACCTTTGTGACAGCATTGGAGGGTAACATTTAGCAACAACCCCATAGGAGCAACCCAAGTAAGAAATCAAGCATACTGGAGGAGGAAGTTCATCGTCAAATCTAGGTTCCTCTTTCAAAGTCAAAAATAGGGTGGAGATTTCACCCTATGACAATGAATCAATTAGATGCCTTGCAACTTGATGGTTGGATAAAGCAATTAGATTCATTTTATGAAGTCCAACAATTCACAAATGAAGACAAAGTTGCCTTTGCAAAGATACACATGAATGGAGAAGCTTCAAGGCACAAAGATACAAATTAATGGGCTGTTACCATTCATCCCTCCTTCCTTCCAAGGGGAGGTGATTTGGAGAGTGGCCAAGTCAGCAGGACCGGTATGAACAAAATCCTGCTATATACAATGATTGAAAATTCAAAAGAGTAGTGAATGAAGACCTCCCAATCTACATTGAGAATGTGGGTGCCTAATATACATGACATTACTTTTCATCCTTGAGCTTTGCTAGCTCAAAATCAAACAAAAATCTTGATCTCTTTAATGTGCCTTCTCATCGTCATCCCGATTGGGGTCAATACTTGTCATGACATGAAGTGTGTGCGATCAAATGCAAGGCATGGGGAGCTTTAGTTATATTCTCATAAGAATTTTCTTTCTTTCTATTATAGTTACAATACTCAACTCGCCAAAAAACTTAGTGAGGACAGAAAGTAAGAGTTTGACTCAGACTCAACAAAACCTTGAAACAAACTCAAATGATAATAAAAATTGAAAAATGTTGTCATTTCATTCAAGAAAAAAATGGAAAATATTAAAACTTGACAGACCTGCAAGTACTCGCAACTAGCGAGTCAGACTTGCCAGCAGTGAGTTTGACTTGCCATCGGATTAACTTGGCCCCTTTATGGACCAAGCCGGGTTTGACTCGTGACTCCAAGCCAAACCTGGCAAGTTTTGTAAAGCAGTGTTCATTTTATTTTATTGATCCAAACTTCATATTCACCCCACACCATAGTTACCAAATTCAGCCATGTCAAGCCCATAAATACAAAAATTTAGAAATACGATTAGTCTGGAGAATTACCATGTTTAATTCGGTTCAATCAGTTTTTCAAAATTCTCTTGCCATTCAAAATTCCAAATTGCTGCCTGGTGGTGCAGAAATCAAAGGTCGAGATGCTCTGGATGAAATCCTTCACATCTGCAACAAGGGAATGAGGCAGGCCACGAGCCGCCATTTACTCTCAAACTTTGAGTCCGCATCATAATATGATGCAGGAGCTGGAGGTAAATACACACACTATCACTGTAGCTTCATGATGCACACAAGCATCCACCTTACATAACCATTACAATTGCGAGCAACAATCTCTTAGGCCATGCAATACAACCACAAATAAGCAGCATAACTATCACAGGTTCACAACAACCAGAAGGCATAACATCCACACATTGAACAACAGAATTATAGTAGAAAACCCTCCTGGGGCATAAAAACCACTCTCGATAGCATTTCATTGTTCTTCAAAGCATTGAGAGTACACTTACAGAGTCTTCACAGGCTAGCAACCTTATTCCTCATTCTCTCTGATCTTCTATGGCTTACAAAGTTACAACCATTACAACTCATCACTATGGCACTTGGCTATTACAAAAACCTTTTGCTCTGTTGCTCACACAGAAATACTCTCTCATTGCCAGGCCAAAGGCCATGACAGCTACATGAAAGCCCTAAAGGCCTGCAAATTGCCCTCTCTGTTCTTTGACCATTCTTCTGGAAGAAATATTGTAACTCCGCTACCTTTCCTTCAATCTGGACCTCAACCTTTTATATCCTTGCCTGAATCAAGGCCTTCATGGTTTCCTGGGAACAACCTCAACCACTGGTTTACATGGCACTTTCTAATTTGTCTGCTAGCTAGTAACTAGTTCTTCCACAGGTTTTTAAGGTCCAAAACCCCTTCTTCATTATTTCGCACTAGTTGATGCCTAACTTTGATCTAGACCATTAGACAGGCCAATGATGCTCCGGCATCTTATTGGTATTTTAAGCATGGTTACCAAATTCGGCAATATCAGGCCCATAAATATGAAAATTCGGAAGCACAATTAGTCTGGCGAATTACCATGTTTAATTCGGTTTGATCAGTTTTTTTAAATTCTCTTGCTATTCAAAATTCCAAATTGCTGCCTGGTGGTGCAGAAATCAAAAGTCGAGAGGCTCCGGATGAAATCCTTCACATCTGCAACAAGAGAATGAGGCAGGCCACGAGCTGCCATTTACACCCATCAATGATCTCGTTGTTCATTTTCCCGTGTTGTGCCTCTGCCACGGGGCTAGCCCCACTTAACTTGGGTTCGTTGAAAGCGTAGGAAATAAGTTATAGTTGTGCGGAAAGAAATAGCCAGAGAGTTCTGGAGAGAACACTGTAATCTCAATGGGGAAATACATGGTAATAAAGAAACATCACGGATGCTAGAGAATTATCAGAAGATTGTGGTGATTGTGGTGTCTGCTTAAATTAAGGGTCCAAATTCAATATTGATGTCTGTGTAAATCGAGCTTTTTGTGTAAATCCTGCCTGGAATCAAGTTTAATTGATGTCTGTGTCAAAGGAGTATTGGCGAATTTTTTCCTAATTGAAATTTTTTCACTCGAATTCGAACTGGATAACTATGATTTTATGTCCTGCTTCTAAAATCCTTTTCCTTTCTCTTTTCATGATCTGTTTAACTCCTAAACAGTTGATGGTCCATGGTAGTTGGAACAACTCCATTCTTCCATTCACTGATTATTAGATACGGTCGAAATGGCTTGTACAAAACTCCTGTCTTGTTGAACGATATTCCTCCAAAAGTTGAGCATCTCATTTTCACGCTCATTGTTTGGCTTTGATTCTTACTTTCCAATCAAAACGTCTGTGCCTAGATCTTGAAGTCTTCATTTTGTGCTGCTTCTCTTTAACATTCATATCATCTGATTTTAATCAACTATTTAATGGCAACTGTTGACGGAAAAAAACTGAATAAAATGGAAAAAGACTTTGAAACCCTTCCCTTTATCTCTGTACTGTGATTGGAATAGAGAAGTCATGAGGTTTAGTTACATGGATTCGGAGACCTTAGTCCTCTGCCTTTCGAAATGATTTAGGCTTAAGAAGCTTGATGGTATGAACATCTCGAACAAAAATCCACTTTCTATACTCTGTTTGAATGTTCTTAGGGCACTCATGGTTTTAAAGCTTGAAGGGTATGTTTTCCAAGGGTAATAGTGAGAGGCCGGACCAGGGGAAAAGGACTCTGGAGAAGAAAAACAATTTAGATGGATCTTAGTGTTGGTCAACAATTCCGGAGATATTAGTTGAATTATGGAAAATTTTAAGACAAGGTCCCCGTTTTTCGGGTTAAACAGCATAGACCAAAAATAAGTATTGCTTTAAACATTTTAACAGTCTAGGCATGGAGAAGCTTCAAGCAGGAGATGAATCATGAACTATTAGACAAAAGGCAAAGATCATAAAAATGAAATCAAATGGCAGTGTGAATTAAAATAAAAGAATTAAGGTACTGAAATCTAATAAGAATGAGAATAGGAAGTCACCTGAGTGAGCTCTCCTTTCTTAACAAAGCGCTGCAATGAGGATCGAATTCCCTGCATGCCCTTCTGCAGGGCGTTGTCGCTTGAATCGACAAGCACCACTGATATTCCTGCAACTGCTGCCAGCTGAGCTATCCCCGACCCCATTTGACCACTGCCCAACACTCCAATCACCTTAATATCGGCCATGGCGACTGTGTGCACAACAAATCTTCAGGCCAACCCTTGTAATGACAAAAAATAACCTACTTTGTTTGGGAATTACGATGAATAGAATCACAATAACCTCCTTTGTTTGGGAATTACGATGAATAGAATCACAATCAATCACGTTCACTTCCATTCGCCGTACACTCTTGGTCTTGGGTTTTTTTTGTTTCAGGCCAACCCTTGTAATGACAAAAAATAACCTCCTTTGTTTGGGAATTACGATGAATAGAATAGTGGGTATGTCTCTCCACAATCAATCACGTTCACTTCCATTCGCAGTACACTCTTAGTCTTGGGTTTTTGTTGTTGTTGTTGTTGTTGTTGTTGTTAATTTTCATTATGTGAGTATGTTTTTTTAATCATTAAAAATAAATATATGGATAATCTTGATGTGGCCATTATAACCAACATAGATCCATCTTAAACTCGTATCTATCAAGCACCAAGAGGGATCCAATTTCTTGAGGTGTATTTCTTTTTTTAAATTTAAATTCAAGAAATTTAATCTCTCTTGATTGATAGATCCCGATTTAAGTTTTAAGTTTTTATTTTTTCTAACGAAAAAAAAACTACTATTGATATTCAAAAATGAATCAAATAGTACAAAGATGTTCATGATTCGACTGATGAATCAAGTACAGCATGATTTACATCAAAAATGATCAAGATCCCTTCAACGATCTCAAGTCACCAAATATGTCATGAATACTACAAGGCATCACAACAAAAACATCGTTGCATATAAGCAAAAAATAAAAGCATGTATCCAGCAGCTCAGAAAAGTCACAGAGAAACCTACACGGTTCAGTCAAAAAAATAGATGGAGCCACTGTCCTCTAAACAGTTGTCACACCATTCCTCCCATATCAGGTGCCCTTCCAACCCTTCCAATCCAGAAAGAGCTTGCTTAGATAACTTGTCAGCAAGAGAGTTATGTTCTCTAAAAATGTGCTCGAAAATGATGTTCTGATGTTTAGAAATTTCGGAGTGAGTTCGGAGGGCCCAATGCCGCAGATGCATGACATTAAGCCTGAAATCACCCGCTGCCCATTTTATGGTGACCCTGGAATCACCATAAACCTTAATATTGACCAAACCGAAACAATTAGCAACTTTAAGAATGCACCAGAGAGCCATTAACTCCGCTTTCATATTTGATCCAACTCCACAATTGAGTCTAATAGTATAATAATGTGACTCATTCAGATAGATGACTCCTCCAACGGCACATAAACCAGATTGAGAAGCTCCATCAAAGAAGAGAACAGGCTGATCCACTTTGAAATTGAAAAAACTAATTATGTCAGTCTTCATCTTATGATCATTTTCCTTGCATGAAGCAAACATGTTTAAAGCAGTCAAGCTACAGTGCATAATGTCAGGAGTGGCATTCCTAAAGATGGCACTGTTCCTATAGTACCAAATTGCCCATGGGATACATATAGCAATGTAAAAATGTTGCTTACAATGTCTGAACCAATTAAGCAGACATTTATTAAAATCACCCACATCCCAGCACTGAGTAATATTCAATTTTGAAGAAATCACATCCCATATCTTAATGGTGAAGCTGCACTTGACAAAGAGATGTTGTTTTGTTTCAGCTTCATTTTTACAAAGAACACATAAACTGGGTCCAATCCAGCCCCGTTTACATAGATTTTCCCAGGTCTTCAATTTATCTTGCAGAAGTAACCAAATGAAACATTTCAATTTTAAAGGTATAGCCCAGTGCCAAAGTCTCTTGTACCACCAATCCTGGGGGTAGATATATTTATCTTGTACAATTCTAGAGTATGCAGATTGTGCTGTAACAATCCTTGAAGCAGGATTCCCACCCCAAACAAGTTGATATGAGTCTTGGTTCAAACTGACGCCAGCAGAATTTAAATTCAAGATGTAAGCATCCCAAGCACGTGCTAAATAACCAATTAGACCAAGAACATTTGTAGACATCCACTGTGAAGAATCCTTGTCACCATTTATGATAAGATAAATTTTATTCAAGGTAGACAAACCCAGAATCTGGAGATATCATGAGATGGAGGAAGGGAGAGTGTAACAATCCTCCATTCCAATAATAGGATCGATCCCAACACGTATCAATTCTCCCGTGCCCACCTGCCAGATAAGGTCGTTTTTTATCCAATGAAAAATCTTCATAAAGCCCCGCCACATTGGAGAGAAGTTCCAACTTGCCAACTTAGGATTTCTAATCCAGCAAAAGACATCAATTTTTATATATTTGCAATGAGAAAGTCTAGACCAGAGGGTTTTTCCGAAAAGACATCTCCAGAGACTTTTTAGTCTAAGGGTAGTGTTAAAGATCCCCAGGTCTTTTATACCCCAGCCCCCAAATCTATAAGGTCTAGAAATAGTATCTGCAGCAACCATGGAAACCTTTTCACTGTTTGCAGACCCGAACCAAATAAAGTTGAAGAAATATTTTTTGATAGTCTTGATAATGGACGAAGGAACCTCTAGCAAAGAAAACCAATACACTGGTATACTGGAAAGCATTGACTTCAATAAGATGAGCTTGCCTCCAATGGATAATAGTCTGAATGACCAATGGGCGATACGTGACTCAATTTTTCGCAACAGCCAATGCCAATCCTTAGTTTGATAATTATTCGGTTTGATATAAAATCCCAGATATTTAAAACCTTGTTCCAATTCATAGCATTTGAAAGGCAAAATCGAAAGTATGTCACAAAGATGACCATCATTTTGAGATAAATGATAGAAATTGGATTTAGCAGTGCTGACTTTCATACCTGATGCACAACAGAAAGACTGAATGATTTCATTGTATCTAGACCACTCCTCAACAGAGTCCACACCAGCCACTAAAACATCATCGGCAAAACGTATGTGTGTTATAACGCAATCCTTTGCTAACTTAATACCTTTTATCTGCCCACTCTCTAGTGCTTGATTAACCAATCTGCTGAACCCATCCATGACCAAAATGAAAAGGAGAGGAGATAAGGGACACCCTTGTCTGATCCCCTTGGAGCAGCTGAAAAAATCAGAAGGACTTCCATTTACCAGCACAGAGATGTTCATAGAGGAGATGCAGGCCATAATCCACTTAATGATCAAAGGAGGAACCCCAATTCTGATGAGGATCAATCTGAGAAAGGACCAGTTTACCCTGTCATAAGCTTTTTCCAAGTCCATTTTAAGTAACAAGGCTTTTTTCTTGTGTAACTTAATACTATGCAGCAGTTCCTGAGAAATGCCAATGGCATCATGTATCTGTCTACCAGCTAAAAAACCAAATTGCTCAGAAGAGATATGTTGGGATAGCACAGTCTTTAGACGATCAGCGATAATTTTTTATATAAGTTTGTACAGCAAATTGCAAAGAGCAATCGGTCGGTAATCACCAAAAGACCTGGGCTTGTCCTTTTTGGGTATGAGGGTAACAAAGGTGGAATTTAAACCTCCCGAGATATAACCATTGTTCCTGGAGAAATTCACCAAATCTGTAAGCTCTTTCCCCATCAAATCAAAGAAATGCAGATATAGCTCCACCGGCCACCCATCAGGCCCGGGGCTTTTCTCTTTGGCAAAACTTTTCAGGGTTTGTTCAATTTCTTCCAATGTGACCTCCTCTTGGATGCAGACAGAATCTTGATCATTAAAGAAACGTGGATAAAGGGAAGCAACTCTAATCTGTTCTGTCATACAACAATCCCCAGGATCACTATAGATTTGTCCAAAAAAAGAGACAGCTTCAGATTTAATGTTATCAAGACCAGATTGCTGATGTCCACTACCATCCACAATTTCCCAAATATATTTTGAGTTCCTTCTAGCTTATGCATAAGAGTGAAAGAATTTTGTATTTTTATCACCATGAGAAATCCAGATGGCGCGACTTTTAAGTCGCCATTCTTTTTCAGCTTGTATAAGTAACTCATCTTTCTTTCTCTCAATCTGTCTCATAACCTTTTAGTCTTCATATGATAGAGAACTATGAACATTAGCAGAGATAGAAACCTGTAACTTTTTTTCTAACATAGATAGCTCCAAATTGTCAGCCTTCTTTTTGTCTCTAATCCACTTCGACACCATCACTTTTAAATCTTTTAATTTGCAACAGAAGTTTAGAATTGGATTAAAGTCATAAACCACACAGCTTAACCAAAAGTCTCTAACCATACTGCAAAAGAACTTGTCCTCAAGCCAGGAGGAATTGAATTTGAAGGGCAACACTGGATTGTGTCTCAAATCCTCATGTTGAAGGATGATGGGCCAGTGATCCGAAAATTTGGAATCAAAGACCCAAGATCTATGTTTTTGGAATATATCCAACAAACCCGATTTTATAAGGAATCTATCCAGTCGTTTATGAACACCATCAACCCCATATCTACCATTAGTCCAAGTAGGAACTAATTTATGAGGCTGTACATCCACCATATCAGAGTCTGCAATTAGCTGAATAAAGAAGTCAGCTAAATCATCCAACCTAGCTGAGGCTCCCCAAATTTCAAAAGCATAACAAGTGAAGTTAAGATCACCTGCAATGATCAAATCATGAGTATTCATAAGCCCGGAACCTTGGAGAGATGCCCATAAATTCTGTCTCTCCCTATAGGGAGCATAGCAATTGAGAATGGAGAGAGAGTGATGATTTCCACAGAAAACCCCTTTTAATAGAATACCCCATCGAGTTGAAAAAGCTTTGAAAGTAAATATTTTTGGATCCCATGCAACTGCTAGACTCCCAGATAAGCCAACAGAACTAATTGCAGCCACCTCCCAATTAGGAAGAAGTTTACAAAGATTATGGATAGCAAGGGTTTTGTCACACATCGTCTCTTGTAGTAGAACAACAGCAGGGACAGTAGAATTGAAAAGATTGGATAAAGCCTGTGCCCTAGACACCTTAACCAATCCACGAACATTCAAGGACAGAATAGACATTAGGAGACATTCAAAATGGGGGACGCCGCTCTAAGCCCCAAGGAAGTTTCCAAATCAGATCTTTCCACCTCCTCTAATATCTGGGAAATAGGAGTATAAGAATCTAAAGGATGAAGAACATTTTTATCACGGATCTTTTTCTTATTACCCCTTTTGATAGTGACATTTTGAAAATTTAGAGAGTGAACAAGTTTAGCCAAAGACCCACTCCCCGGGTTCTTAGAGTATGAAGGTAAAGGGGGAAATTCATCCCTAGTCGCCGAAATAAGATAACCACTCTCTGATAAAATAGCATTGTCCCCAGAACTAGACATGTCAACAAAGTTATCTAAAGTCTTATGTCCACCCAAACTCGGCCCAGCATCACGGCCCATATTCAAAGATGTAAGAGAAGAACCACCAGTCGGAGAATTCATACCCACACCTAAATTATCAGAAGGCCTAACCTGTAACATCGCCTTATTTGGTAAGGGAGACCCCTCATGAATAGGGATAAGGGGTACGTTCACATCAAGACAAGGCGAAGGAATCCCTAAAACTGAAGAGTCGGTTTCCAGAACATTGAATAGCTTACGACCAACTTTTGAACAGGAGGGGTTTTGTACTAGGCTAACTAAAGGAAGCCCCGTCACAAGATCATGGCGCATCTGTATTTCTCCTTTAGAAATGCGACTAGAGAGCATTTGTTTAGAGTTCTCAATAAAAGCAAGTTCATCCTTAGATAACTCAGGAAATGCGATAGGGGTTTTACATAAAAACTTACCCGAAAGGCCCGTTGAAGGATTTGGAGATCCAACCCTAGGAGAGGAATGCTCCGAGGCAGACGAACCCACCAAATTCTTGCTGCTGAATGGGCAGGTGGCCCGAACATGGCCAGTCCTTCTACAATTGAAGCAACGAAATGGAATCTTGAAGAAGTCAAGAGACTATTTCCAAACCTTAGCTCCCCATGCAATTTCAATTTCAGCCGGTAAACCCCCCCGCGTCTCAATTTCAACCATAACTTTTGCATAACGGCGATCCATACCATAGAAATTCTGCTTGTCAATACGCACAAATCTCCCCACAGAGTTTGCAAGACCCATAATGACTTCTTTAGTGCAGAGCTCAATAGGGAGACCTAGGACAATCATCCAGAGATGTCGAAGGGATTGAAATTCATGCAAGGGATTAAAGTTTGTATGGCAACGCTTTAAAAACAAAGAACCCTTCTTAAACTCCCAGAAGCAAGCCAAAATTTTGTCGATATGAGCCGCTTCAGAGAAAGTGAAAAGAATCCACCTATTCATCAGTAGGTTGATCCAGGGAGCCAAGCGAGTAAGCGGAACCCACATCCTATTAACCCACTCCGAGATTTCAAGCTTATTTCCGGAAGTGAACTCCAACCTACCCACCAGTGCTCGTTCAGCAAGAATTACAATTCGATCTAAATTGTAATCCCCGTCGATATCAAAATGAGCAATGTCTGCCTTTGCCTTATAAGTTTTCAACAGTCTTCGGGATTTGGCCTTCCGACCACAAAGCTTACCCCCAAGGGAAGTGTCATCCCCAGCCCTACCAGAAGGTTCGCCCAACACAGGAGAAGAAGACGACAAAATAGGTATAAGGGAGTGATAAGACTCCCCCATAGCAGAACCCACCACTGGATAAAGGAGCGAAACCCCCAACTGTCAGTCACTATTCAGAAAAGGGGGGACAGCTGCCAGAGCACGAGGATACAGCGACAAAATCAAGAAGGGCCAAAAGGACCCCCACAAAAACCGTAAAAAAAATGAAAACTAAATCTGAAGGAGCTCCAAATTCAGCCAAAAATAGGAAGCCAAAGATAGAAGACAAATATGGAGGAGGTCCCAAAATAGCCAAAACTCCGAGCAAAATAGGAACCAAGCTTTAGGCAGGAATACCGAAAAATCAGATTGAAGAGAGGATGTGTAACCTACGACTAGCAGATCTAGTTCCCACTTTTTTTAACCTTGGCTGGTACTAGGCTGATTCTACGAATCAGCTTGACTCCAAGTCGTCGCAGGCCACACAAATGCCCAATCAACCATCAAGCTCGATAATTCCTGCAAAATCGCTGAAAACCCTAAAGTTATAACTATTTTATTTTATGAGCCGACATGGATTTTTTTTAAATACTTTCCATAATTTTACTTTTTTTTACATTTTAATTAATGGCCGGCAATACATTTTACTTTTCACTTTTCATTAAATATTTTCCATTACATTTTTTTTTTTTTTACATTTTAATTAATGGCAGACAATCTCCCTCATAGTATTACTTTTTACTTTTTAGCCGATAATAAAGACAAACACAACATGCCCCCCATACTCGGCTATAGAGCATCTCATTTCACTTGTGCAATCACTTTTTACCTTTTATTAGATGTAACGCTACATTCACTTTTTACGTTTTATTAGATGTAATGCTACATCACACACGTTAGAAGATCTCCCTCATCTTATCACTTTTTACATTTTATTAGATGTAACGCTACATCACACACGTTAGAAGATCTCCCTCATATTATCACTTTTTATGTTTTATTCGATGTAACGCCTACATTTTTACGTTTTATTAGATGTAACGCTACATCACACACCTTAGAAGATCTCCCTCATACTGGGATGTAAAGCGCCTCTTGGCGCAATAACATATTAATCATATTTATTATTAAATGTTTAAATTTTATAAAATCAATAAAAGATTAAAATTAAGGTAGATCCAATTTAAAATGAGATTTATTAAATATAGAGATCAAATTTCTTGTGGTGTAATTTTTTTACATACTAAGAAAAGAATTCACACTTCAATAAATTTGATTCCTCTAGATGCTTTGTACATTTGGATTTAAGATCGAGTATTCAATCCAATTCAATATGTATTGACTTTTTCAGTGTTTATAGAAAATGATTAGCAAATTTGTTACATTTTCACTTGTTAAAATATTTTAATTTTGCATAGAGGTGGCAGGTGCAGGGGTTGACCTAAGAGGAACTTAAACAATCAACTTTGTTTGGGGTCTAGGAATGGCAACAAATAACCAACCAAAGGCCTACACTCTTCTTTAGGGAGTCCTGGAGGCTTCATCAAGTGGCATTAAGAAATCAATGGTCTTTGGGGACTCATCTATCTTCATTCGGCATATGAACAAAAACCCAAATCCCAAAGACATCATCCTAGATAGACTCATCACCAAGATTTGAAAGGAAAGCCAAAGCTTCAACATAATGTAGTTTCTCCACATTCTCCGATAACTAAAGTAGGATGTTGACCTTATAGTTAACCAAACAACAAGGTTAGAGGAGGGAAAATTATGTCAAAGGGGGACATTGTTTATCACCCCATTCCTTAAGCCTCAATATGTCATCTTGCATGTCACCCTATGCAGCAGAGAAGCCACATCAAACTAAAATAACTTCAATTAATAGAGGATGAGACGACACCTTAATAGGCACCCTACCATCACCACATACCACATCTTTGGCATCAGATTCATTTGAAGGCATGGATCAAATCACCACATGCACATTTGGGATTTGGGTAATTTTAGGACTTAGCTTTTTATCTAGTTTTGGTGTTTGAAATCTCCATTTGTGGTGGATTTAAGCAATCTTCATGATTCAACTCCATGGTTTTGGTGGTTGTAAATCCCAAGTATACTCCTTGTTGTTTCTCTCTTTTGTCTATTGTTTAGTTTGAGAACCAAGCTCCTCATTCGCCCTGCAACTTTACTCAATCTTGTTTCTAGATATAATTTGAGGGAATACTGTTAAGATCCTAATGGACAGCGTTCACTAACACCTCGGGGTTTTGGTGTAACGGTTTGTATCATCTAGTATCAGAGCCTCCACCCAGGTTCAAGTCACAGAGCGGGTGGCAACGTCGGCATTGCAGTGTTCGCCCGAGGATCGTACGGCGCAAAGGGGACACCACCGTACGGGCACACATCCAGCCCAGAGTCTGGACTGCGGAACGTGGTGGGATGTTAAGATCCTAATGGACAGCCTTCACTAACACCTCGGGGTTTTGGTGTAACGGTTTGTATCAAATACATGTTGAAGGCCTTCTTTATTGTGTTTGTAGTCTCATGTGGTCATTGGCTTCAGACATGTCTTGATTATGAGTGGATAACTTGTGCAAAAACGACATTGCCCCTCCTATCAATTGATATGGACAACAGGCACTTGGATTGCCAATGAGACATTGAGGAAATCCAGCGATTCATCTATATGAAAGAGTATCTCAACAATGGGAATCAAACTTTAGTATTTCCAGCTACCACTAAATCCCATGACCTTGAGCACTAACATGTCTCCTAGAATGCTATAATCGTGAACATGTTGCTCCAACAGAAAAGGCAAGTCTAAGATTTAGAGGAGGAATGTACAAATTTGAAAGCCACGGTCTCGACCCTTAGCAAAGGCTTAACTTCTTTAGCATCCAGCATGAATGCCTCAGTTGGATCCCATTTAATGGACTTCAAATAAGAAGAAATGGTCTACCATCTTTGAGAAGCAATGAATGTGGACAAATAGGGATCTATCCTATCCAATCAAGCCCGAGATGATGCTCTTAGTAAACCTCAATTTACTTAATTTCATGTAATATATGTACTACATATGCTACCTCTTTTTGGGAGTCTTTTCTGAATATATTTTACTAGTAGGCCTACTATAGTATGTAAAATCAACGAGGCATATAGGTTTCTTTTTGTAGTCATAATAGAGCAACACATTTTGAACCTTAAGTGTGCTCTATAAGTTGTATTAGCTCACTATCCAACCAAGTTGCAGCTTCTCTTAATGCAATGTTCAATCGTTTATGTGTGTGTATAAATTTTGTATAACATATTATATTAGATTAATCTTATCTCTCAATATAATAATTTTATTTATTTAAATTGAGTTTAATAAATTATTTGTATTATCATTTAAATTGGAAAATAAGTTTTTTATATGTAGAGAGAGAATTTTTTTTTTATCTCCATGGGAAAAAAGAGACAAGAAAAAAAAGTTCATAATTTTATTATAGAACAACATTACATTATAGGTATCCCATAATGCTACAATCATGAACATACTCATGAAAAAGCAAATCCAGGATCTAGAGGAGGAATGTGCAAATATGAAAGTCATGGTCTCAACCCTCAACAAGTGTTCAACTTCTTCAACATCCAACATGAATGCCTCTATTGGATCCCATCCAATGGACTTAAAAGAAAGAAGCGGTCCACCAGCTTCAAGAAGAAATGGATGTGGACAAACAAGGATCTCTCCTCTCCAATCATCCCTGGGATGATGCTCTTACTAAATGTTTATTTCTCATGTAATATATCATGTATTGCAAATGCTACCTCTCTTTGGGAATATTTTTGTAGGGTATATTCTTTTATATAGATATAATAACTCTTAGGGAGGCCACCCAAAGGTTCCTCACCCTAGCAACCCAAAGTGTGAGGCCTGACCTCGACGGACATGATGGGTCAAACCCACAACCTCATGATAGAGGGCCCTTGGTAGCGGGGGATTTCAACCAACCACGCTACCCACCTCATGATATATTCTACTACTATGACTACTATAGTGTGTAAAATCAATAAGGTGCATATGTTTCCTTTTGTAGTCATAACATATCAACACCTTTTGAACCTTAAGTGTATTATATATTGTGTAATAACTGGTTGTCCAACCATGCTACTACTAAGTTTTAAATTATTTTTGTTTTTATATATATAATTTTGTACAACATATATTATATTATCATATTGGACTAATCTTATCTCTCAATATAATTATTAAAATTATTTAGTTTGAATTAAATAAATTATTTTTATTATTAATTCTTGAGACTAATCAAATATATCAAACAATTAAACAAAATATTGGCTTGGTGAGTTAGTTCAAGTAGTTGAAAGTATAGATTATCTTCATGAATATTGTGGGTATACCATCCTTCTAAAGAGGGGAAGTATCCTCTGAATGAATGAAGAAAAGTGCCCAATAGACTTTCAAAAACAAGAAATGATGTGCATTCTCAACCAATTTTCACAAATTTTACAAATTAGTGCATTTCAAAGTGTTTTTGGATTAGTCCATCCACCAATTTCACCATTTATATTATGAGAATTTATCTTGATTTATTTTTCAAATTTATATTAATGAAAAATAGTTTTAACAATCCAAATTAGGATATTTTTAATATTTCAACATTGTGTAATGATTTTTATTCTTAACATTTCAACATTTAGTAATGATTTTTATTGTTTTTTAATGCTCATATATATATATATATATATATATATAGAGAGAGAGAGAGAGAGAGAGAGAGAGAGAGAGAGATTTCCTTTTTAGTGTTAAGGGTTTCTATAATCGAGAATGATCCAGGATCTTTTATTCGATGACTATCATGAATTGCATAAAAAGAGCATGAACTTAACACATGTGCACCATAAACAAAGAAACATACACTGGAAGAAGAGAACACCATAAAAGAAGTACAAAAGGTGTGCTAATGGAGTTCGTCCAAATGATGGACTACATCTCCGAACCCACTTCTCAATGAAGAGGCCTCTATATTATCTAAGCAAAAATACGTGGCAATACCTTCAAGCTGATACTAGAGAAAATTCACTACTTGAATCCAAATTATGACTACATGGGTGACTCCGTCTCAAAAAACTAGTGAAAAATGACTATATGCACGACCACCTTCACCACAGGAACAACCACAACAGTCTCCTTCTCTCTCTACAAAGATATGCAGACTACATAGAGAGTTGGTTCCCAAAAGCACATGAATTCCCTCCTCCAACAATGGCTAGTGGGGGATTTATATAGTTTGATTCCCCCATGGTGGCATGATAAACATGGTGCCCAACTTGACCCATACGTTGGGCTCTTGTTACAACTTGTCTTAAACATAGCATATTTGTTGGGCTTTTGTTTTAACCCACATAACAACCATTATGTAACAACCTTGGTTGTTGGGCCTTGTTACAACTATATGCCAAACTCGTTGGTTTCACAACATTACAAATATACCTTATGTTACATGGGCACCCTTATAGTTTATGACCCCCATTTATATAACAACATTTGTTGGTGGTTGAGCCCCTTTACCCATGTGCATAAAGCATTGGCATATAATTTGTCAGAACCATAAGTATGCCAACCGTTGGACCATCCCCCATATGATAACGATGGTTTGGTTTATTGAACGATCTCATCGACACTCATCACGTGGGGTTGGACCCTGTGGTGGGATCTCCCGCCAGTCATTGCCTTTTTGCGCCCAACAAATACCTTCACCAAACTTACAACAATATTCCACCATCTAGGTAACCGGCAAAATATGGGGGCAGAATGGTAGAGCATTGGGTTGTTGTTAAGGAGGCCATATATTCAAATCCAATTAGTCTCTCACACCTTTTTGGTGAAACAAATGACCATACAGGCTAGTCCAATGAAGGGTTTCCAAATGGAGGTTCCTTATTGGTCTGACTGTGCCACATATCCAAACATAATTGGTCCATGTCATACAAAATCAACCTTGTCAAGTGCCAACTCACCTACCACATAGATGCCATGTCAACTGCTCCTGCCACGTGGTGCCTAGAGGATGTTCCACATGTGTTGGCCCGGTTTTGCAACCAGGCTTAGTGCTATGGGCACGTGCTAACTAGTAGCAGCAATTTCAATAGAATTAAACAAGAAACTAATCTAAACAAAACTAATCATGGATCTATGCAAGAATCTAAGCAAATAATGGAAATATTTTAAAAAAACAAGAACAAGAAAATATGAAAGAATAAATTTGTATTTAAAAATAGGGCAAGCTAATGCTTGCAATAGTAATACCTCCAATGGTGAAGGTTGATGTAGAGCAACTCCCAAGATAAGTATCTCCAAACTCCAAGAGGTCTCCTTCTCCAAGGTTGCTTACAATGGCTAAAATGCTCAAGGGAGATTTCGGCAGCATGAGGATGAGATAATGGATGGATGTGAAATGAGGAGCCCCTACCACCTTTTTATAGGTTTTGGTGGTGGGGAATACCATTTGTGGTTTTGTGGAAACCAAATGGTATTGACCAACATGGTTTAGGTACTTTTCCCTCATTTTTCCTTTTTTGAATAAAATTAATATTTTTATTCCCTTTTTAATATTTTTGGGAATTTGGACCCTTTTTGAGGGTTTTTTATGCTTTTTAGGAAAAATAATCTTTTTGAGTGGGAAAAAGGGGTGTAATAAGGTCTTTTGGTGACCTTTTGTTGGTTTCAGAGGCTCAGATGGTGGAAAAGTGGACAAATGGGTTATATGAATAGGGAAATGAGCTAGTGAGCACTTTTTGGGTGTTAACAGATTGCCCCCTGATGTGTGAGGGCAGGAGCTCATCGTATGGCCGATAGACATCATAGTTCTTTTGTCTTTTTCTGGGGTTGAGGGGAGAGAAGAGACCGGTTGGAGATTGGAGCCACAGCCCTTGGAAGCTACAAAAACAAAAAATGTTACATGGCCTCAATATGAATGAGGTATAATCTTTGATAATGGACGAGGCGGGCATTCCCATGCTCGTATCAGGATATAGAACAATAATAACAATAGGGTCCAAAATATGGGGACCTGAAAGATACATGGCCTCAAATAAAGGATGAGGAAGAAACTCAATATATGGACGAGGCGGGCATTCCCATGCTTGTATCCGTAAAAAATAACTGTAAGGCCTGAACAAAGGGGGGACCTGTAAGATACATAGAGAACCACTGTGACATCATAAGGGTCCAGAGGGGACACAAATCTGGGATGCACTGCTGGGCTGACCATGTCTGAATGGAAGAACTGATATACTGAAATAACAACAGTGCTGCTGAGTGTGGACTCAGAGGAACTGATGAGTTGTTGGATCAAGGGTATACTGAACAGAAACTCGAGGAAGCATATAACTGGATGGCTTCCGAATACTATCACCATGCGCAACCCGGATATCTATAGAAAAAATGTAACTGGTTGTTTCCATAGGTAGACTCTCACATGTGGAAGAGTCAGGAGGTATCCGGGGTCTTCGACGAAAAACTTGAAAGGATTAATGCCCTGTGCGAGTCTCAACGATGCGATCAAGGTGTTGAAGTCGAGCATGTGAGAAACAACCATTTAGAGAAGAACTGAGGAGTCTTCTCGAAATGATTCGTAGGCACTCATCATGAATGGTGATGAGTCCAAGACACAGGGACCTCTAGGTCTATTCTCTGGAATAAATGTGGTTGTCGTCGACAGAGGGAGACCAGCAACTAACAAGGCAATGATGTTTCCTTGATAGGAGCACGAGGTGTAGAACTGAAGTGTTGTAGTACTGATGGTAGGACTGACATACTTGTGGGGATGGGAAATAACTGGGTCATAAAGTGGGTAGACTCAAACTTCCTTTGTTCAGAGTATGATGAAATGGTTTTTCTGGCAGCGTAGGGAACTGACTTGTAGGTGTGGGGATCATGACTTTTAGGGACTGAATGGTATATGTTTACTCTGGGGGGGAGGACGAGCTGATAGGTGCTGTCGAGGAATTTTCAAGGTGACATACTGCAGAATACTCTGAACAAAGGCGACCAAAATGGGGAAGCTTCCATATGAGTAGATGTGATCTGTCATGGCGCCAAGAGGCACCATTGATTCCTTCTTCGTAGTTTTAATGAGCTCCAAGAAGGGATAAAAGTGTGCTCTAAAATGGTACGTTCCTGTGGATTTTGTGAGCCCAGGACGGCTCGTGCTCATGGTTGCTTTCATGTTTAGAGAGTCTTAAAGCGGTAAGTGGACTCTATTGGTGTTCTTTTTCGTAGTTTAGTCTCCAAGGCCCGAAAAAGCATAAAATGATGCAGATGGAGAACTCTTCTAGCCGATGTGACTAGAGTATTCCTTTTTCGTAATTAGTCTACAAGGTCCGGAAAAGGGGTAAACTTATACCAGGTAGACGCCCTTTCAGATACGTTTAACGAGCATGAAAGGAAGCAAGGTTGCTCGGCAATCTTTTCATTGTTTTAGGAGTTAGAAAAGAGCTTAACATAAACTCCCTAAGTGCCTTTTTCGTAAAAGGGGTTGCTCGGCCCGAAAAAGGGATAAAATTATACCGAACAAAGAGGGGTTGATGAAAGAGAGAAAAGGTCTCAATCATCATCATCAGTGCGGAAAACTGGATCCGGTGACAAACAGATTGTCAAAAGGAGGCTACGACCAATGTGACGCGCAAACCGAGGCAATAAGAGGGCGTGGGAAAAATGCCCGAAAAAATCTAAAGGTGAGAGCGAGAAATGATCTCAAGCATCATCAGGAGTGCGGAAACATGAATCCGGCAGTGCAAATGGTGTGAAAAACGGAGGTCATAAGGACTCCGGAATGGTCAAAGCAAATAACTAGGTTAAAAAATTGCTACAAATAAAGGTGAGCCCACCAAGCCAATGATGCAGTGGTGGGGAGAAATGATGACCCGCGGGGGGAAATACTATCTGCATAAAATCAACTCAAATATACAAGTGACACGTGACCTCAAAAATGGTTGAGATCACGAATATGAAAAAGTGAGCAGGGTTAATGACCTGCCCCCATGCTATGTGCATGGGGTTTGTGATTGTGGATCACATATGTGTTCGTTTGAACGATGGGCTCATTGAGGTGTTGAGATAGAGATGATGGGGAAGGTTCAAAATGATTGATCATGCCCCCTATCCTGGGGTCGAGGTAATCTATTATGCCCCCTAACTCAGAGGTGTCAATGTGGTGTAGATGTTGTCTCAGAGAGAGATCAATAGGGCATTGAGCAACTGCTGGCTGGGTGTTATACCATGAGGCTGTGGGCTGTGGTGGCATACTGAAGTGATGATATGATGATGGGGGATTCCCTTTGTGGTGTGGATGCCCCCAGTATCTCCGATGAGGATCACGATGATGATGAGTAGGCAAGGTTTTGGACCTACCCCCATGTTGTGGACATGTGGTTTCCTGGTCGATTTGAAAGGGTTGAACCTGTGTGTCAAAGGGATCAATGGAAGGGACCGACCGGACAGAGGGGTATCCAATGGAGATCATATAAATGGCGGGGTCAAGGCCAGGCATTTCAGTATCTGCCCAAGTAAAGAAATCAGTGAATTCTTGGAACAGTTGTTGGTATTCTCCGATCTCATGCTCACTGTGGGAGGTTCCTAATGTGATGGTATGAAGGGCACCAAGTGGGTCAGAGATGTCAATGTGGATGACGGGAGAAATATCGGCCATGGGATCCGTTAACCAGTCGATTTTAGTAGGAAGGAAATCCTTGGACTCAACCGCGGATTGGGTAGCGGTGGTGGATGAAGTCTCTTCCGGGAGGAAGTATGGACGATGGTGCATGTCTTCCCCGGGATAATCAAAGGTAGTAGGAGTCTCGAGAACCTCTTCATCATTGCAGGAGCTTTGAGTGGTCAAATCGAGTGATGAGGTAGTGGTAGTCGAAGAGATCATGTAGATGGTGTTAATCTCTCCGGATGAGGATGATGCGGGAGGGTAGATCTCCTCGATAGTAGGGGGTGCCGTCTCTAGGTCCAAATTGTTCATCTCGTAGAGAGCTGCTCTGTAGTCTGGGATGTCAGGACAGTTGTGGGAGTAGTGGCCGTAAATACCGCATATCGCACATGGGTGGTTGGTACGCAGTGATTTATCACGAGGCATAGGGTTTGGATCTAGTTTGACCACCGGGATGTTGGGGTCGTCGTCCAACATTTGCATGTGTTCCTGCAATGCAGGTAACTGTGGACACTGATGGGTTGGATGGCCTAACTCATCACATAGCGAGCATTTTGGAGGAGCACGGAATACGGGGGGAGGTTTAACTGCCTTGGGTGGGGGTACCGCAGTGTATGGTTGTGGGCCTGATGAGTGGAGGGGGATTCGTCGATGACGAAGGAGTAGTGATACCGGGAGGTGGTTGGGTAGAAGTAACAATGGGTTGCACCGGTTGCAGGATGACATTTGGTGTCGGCAGTGGAACTGGAGGTGAAATATACCACACGGGTAATCCCAATGTTAACCCGGGTAGACTAAGGGTAGCCATAACCGGGGCGCTTACTACATCCGAAGGAGGAAATAGAAAGGGGATTGTGTGGATGGGTGTAACCCCAATGTGACTAGGGACCAATGGTGGTTTGGGTAACAAGGAGGGTTGATTACCGGGTGTTTGTGAAAGGGTGCAGAGGTTAGCGACGTGGGTCTCCGGTGATGGTGGTGGAATGGCCTGGAATGTAGAGGTCATCGGCGCCTCAGAGTAAAGTCCGGGTCCTACCGAGGAAATGAATGAGGTAGTTGCACCACAAACAGGTTGTTCAACCATGGGGAGAACATTTTCAGGTGTGACGGGGGCCTTGGGATCGTAATAGGTGAGCTGGTCGACCTTGACCACGCGTCCCTCATGGGGGAACTGCATGGTGCGAAATGCGGATGAGGCAACAGCCTGCATGGCATACATGTAGCTGCGACCAAGTAAAAGGTTATAGTCTAGTTGGGCATTGATGACCTCAATGTCAATGAGCACGATTTTACCCGCCAGCTGGACAGGGACATTGGCTAAAAGACCTTGGGGTTGAGCCGAACGACCGTCGTAGGCTCGTAATGCAGTGGTGGACTGCTGGAGAGTAGGGGATCCCAACTTCTGCCAAACGAATGTGGACATGACGCATGTGGAGGCCCCTTCATCGATAATGCACCGATGGATGACAAGATTCCGAACAGAAACGGAAACTTGGAATGCTAAAGAGGAAGGCAGGCGGGGTTCAGACTGGTCTGAATTGAATGCGATCAACTGTGAATCATTGGGGTCAATGGCACCAATGGCAGAGAGCAAAGTTTTGCGCTGTGAAGGACAGTTTTTCAAAACTTCTAAAGCAGACATGGCTGTAGGAGACTGGGCTAAATCGTCGACAATGTTGTAATTCGACGCAGCGCGAGCATTGGGATTACTGTTGATGCGACGAAGTGGGAAGCGAGGTGCTTTGGAAGCACCATCAAGTGGAACTGGAGGTATACGTAACGTTTGATCTTTGGGATTAACGTTAGTGTTTTTGTCGGAGGGAGGGGCTTCAGAGGTGGATCCATATTGGTTCCGACGGGTTTGGAGGTTGGCAGCGGCAGTCGACATCATCAACAAATGGTGAGTACCTGAATCGAACATGGGTTGATCAGGGGCTGCATAAGTGATCTGTTGTGGTGGCACGTTGCCCTGAGGGGGGGCTAACGGCTGAGTGTTCACTACACCCTGGTTTGGAAAGGGGTTTTGCAGCACCAAGGGTTGATGTTGAGGTGGTGGAGGGTTGGGTGGCGGCTGAGGAGCTGCTTACCCTTGACGATGTGCATCGTCGGTCCAGAGTTGCCGAGCTCGCTCCAAATGTGGGCAAGAATGCGTGTAATGACCATATACCCCACAGATAGAACAAGGGTGGTTTGTTCTAAGGTTATTATTTCTAAGCTGCTTGGGATTCCGATCCGCATTGCGGTTGGGAGGAGCAGCATCGTTATTCTGCGGAGGATTGGGAGGTGGAGGACCTTGCTGATGTTGTTGGTTATTACCGTGGTTACGACCTCTACCACGGTTCTGTTGCGCACCTTGGTTGCACTGGTTGTTTTGGTTCTGGGGCTGGTTGTGCTGTGTATACACTCTCCCTTGAGCAGTGGGAGGATTTTGGTTCGCCGCAGGTGCGGGAGCAGGTTGTGGTGGATAATAAGCCTGTGGTGCTGGAGGTGGTCCAGTTGCCTGCTGGGGTTGTTGGTAACCCTGAGCTATTGGATAGTACAATGGTTGAGGTGTAGCTGGGGGGGCGTATGCAGGTGGTGCATGACCAAAACACTGAGGTGGACATGAAGGTCCATGGGTATGGTGGTGATGTGCCATGGGAGCATATGAATTGGTTGCTCCAGACTGAGATGTAGCCCGCGAAAGGTCGGGACCATGGCTAGGATGTGTAATGGAAAAGGGTTGGGGATGTGCGGCCATACGACCAATGATGCCATCAGCGGCATGGGATGCCCCCAGCGGCATGGGATGCCCCCAGCGCATCATGTTGGGATGACTCGCCCCGAGGGGCGTCTGGAATAATGGTATACAAATAACCCGATTGGGCGTAAATGAGATCAAACTGTTGGGCTTTGAGGATGGCCTCTTCTTCAGACTGGGGTCTTTCGGATGCCACATCCTTCACAATGAGAGGGAGAAGGGTTTTTAGAAACCAATCTAGGAAGATACGGTCGTCTAACTTGATTTTGCAGAGGCTTCGGCGTCGACGCCACTCATGAATGTGGTCAGTGATGTGGGTGGCCGTGTTCTGTCTGCAAGACAGTAGGATCTCGATGCCCGCATCATAGCGGACAGGTAACTGAAAGAACTGCAGGAAGGTTGAGGCAAGGGAGGTAAAGGTGGCATGTGTCCCATGGGGCTACTCGATATACCACTTGGTTGCAGAGCCAGTGAAGGTGCGCTGTAATAGACGGAGGCGGACAGAGTCATCCACTATGGAGTTGGAGGAACACCATAGATGGAAGGACATGATATGGTTCTGGGGGTCCTCACCTGCCTTGCCCTCAAACTTAGGGATGTCGGAGGGGAGTTTGGTGGGCATGTGAGGCCACGCAGGATCGTGTCTGATAGGGTCATTGGTGAGTCTGGCTAAGTCTGGTAAGTTCAGACTCGCCATGTACGGTAAGCTAGTAGATGTAGTGACGGGGACTGGGACATGCCTAGTCATGGTGGTATGATGTAGGGGTAGGGGTCCAGTAGCACCTAAAGGTATGCTAGGTATTGCAGGTATGTGTCCTGCAATAGGTGTGGTCTGGTATGGGCCAACGCCTCCAAGTGCAACATGGGTTACACTTGGGTTAGGAATAGTAGTGGTGATTCCTGGAATCTGGGTTATGGGAATCAGAGGGGGTGTGACCCCTATGTTGGGCATACCCATAACAGGTGGTGGACCTGTGTTGGGGATTCCTATAACAGGAGGTGGCCCTGTGTTGGGCATTCCTAAATGTGGAGTGTCTGCCATATTAGGCATACCTAGGGTAGTAGGTGTTGCCATGGATGGCACCACAGTAGAAGGGTCAGTAGACGTCTCTCCTATGGTGCTGGTAAAAAGTGGTTCAAATGGAGTTCCAGCCATAAGGTTGGTTGGGAAAAACTCAGTGGAGTTTTCGGATTCTGCCTCAGAATTAGAGGTGAAGCGAGGCGTGTCAGAATCAGATGACTGTCTAGTTGACCAACGATGTGTCAAGTCAAGGGATAAGGCTCGGCGTCTGTGACGTGGCGAGCCAAGTAGACTGAACTTCGGGAGTTCACCCTGTAGACGACGAGAACGTCTAAAATTCTCAATGGTGAGAAAATAAGTTTTTTGTGTAAAAATCTGTATGTGTAAAATGGTAATGTATAAAAAACTCAAAACCCTAATGCAACCAAGGGTGCAAGAAGGGGAGTGAAAATGAAGGCTCTCAGGCCAAAAAATCAACCTCAAAAAAGGGCACTTATTCTAGCAGCTGTGCTACAATAAGTGGAGGGATGCAACAAATGGTCAGAGTACCAACATGTAAACAACTTCTAGAAAAAATAGGTGTAACTAGACCAAAGGTGGGTTGAATCATGCAAACACCTAACTAAAAGTATTGTGAATCAACAAACTATATTCTCTGCAAGGTGATGAAATCCAAGTCAGATAATATTGAGTGTTAAGTCCAGGCTAGATATCCCCCTACCAGGAGGGACACCGGGTAATCAATCCTAAAGAATGGCTACTAGGATACTCCGTTCATGACACGTCGAGAAAAGGTAAATCTGCCGTTTGGTCCTTGATCGCAATATCCCAATACAGGGATATCCCGAGAACTGCGAATGGTAGCCCTTCGGTTACTGAAAGGATTTCGGTATTCCACTCAGGCTTTCGGAACCATCCTCGCGACTTCAACCCTCCTAGGGGAGAGGCCTTCCCATAAACCGGTTGTGACCGTGCCAATAAATACTAAGAGATTTTAGCTCCCTAAAGAACAACAACTATGTCTCAGATGTAATAACTGAGGGGTGTTATTGGAACACCTATCCCCTCAATACTACCTAGCTACAAAGTTCTTTTAGTGTTCCCCAAGTGGAGTTAAAAGTGGGTTGAAATTAGGGTAAGTTTTAAGGCTCAGTTTAAAATTAGTGTTTGATTGGGTGCACGTGTGATATTTTAAACTGAAAATGAAAAAGTAAATGCTAAGTAGTCAAAAAACAAAGGATCTTTTGAACAAAGCAAATATTATGACTTTTTCAATAAATGGAAATTAAATGCTTTTCAAGGACTATTAAAAAAACAAAGGATCTTTCAAACAGGAAAGCAAATAATAAACTTCTTTAAGAAATAAATGGATTTCTTTTTCAAAAATTGCTATGGGCAAAATATGAAGGAAGTAAACAATAAAATTTTTTAATCTAGATAAAATGCAAACAAATCCTTCTTTCAATTTCTGAAAATTTTTAAAAAGACTTATTCAAAAGTGCATTCTAAATAGTAAAATTTTCCTATGGCTGTAAACAATGCTGGAATTTTAATACTGGAAAATATGGGCCAAAATGGGTGAACTGAAGTGATAAATAAAACTAAAATAAAAGATTAGATAAATTTCTATGAAAAATTTCTTAAATCTAATAGCATACTTGGATTCCTTGATCGAAAACACCCAATTTGAAAAAAAAAATCGTTTCAAACGGAGTTCGGGAGAGGGAGATATGGCCGTTTGAAAATTGAGCCGCGCGGCCAAAAAATCACATTGCAGGTTTCGGGCTAAAAGTCGCGATGTGCATCGCGGGTTTTGGGCTAAAAGTCGCGATGGACCGCGCGGGTTTTCTGTCGCACAGTCGCGATGGGCAGTGCGGGGTTTTGACCGCGAAGCCGCGATGTGCAGCGCGGAATTTCAGCGCATAGTCGCGATGAGCCGCGCGGAAAATGACCGCGAAGGCCGCGCTGTGCAGCGCGGAAATAGGCCGCGAAGCCGCGGGGGAACCACACGGAAAAAAGCCGAAAAGCCGCGATGAGCCGCGCGACTGTTAGGCTAAAAACCGCGAGGCGAAAGCCGTGCACGGGAGCCGAAAAAACGAACCCGAAAATTGAGAATTTCGGGCTGTTAATGGCAATAGATGGGGCCAAAAACTAGAGCAGCAATGGATCTGCTATCTAGGATGGCAGATCTATGGATCTAAAGGCTAAAAACTAATAAAAAACTAAGATTGAAAGCAAAACTTGAGATCTATTGTTCAAAGCCAGCGGAGTCGCCAAAAACTGTTGGCCCGGTTTTGCAACCAGGCTTAGTGCTATGGGCACCTGCTAACTAGTAGCAGCAGTTTCAATAGAATTAAACAAGAATCTAATTTAAAGAAAACTAATCATGGATCTATGCAAGAATCTAAGCAAATAATGGAAATATTTTAAAAAAACAAGAACAAGAAAATATGAAAGAATAAATTTGTATTTAAAAATGGGGCAAGCTAATGCTTGCAATAGTAATACCTCCAATGGTGAAGGTTGACGTAGAGCAACTCCCAAGATAAGTAGCTCCAAACTCCAAGAGGTCTCCTTCTCCAAGGTTGCTTACAATGGCTAAAATGCTCAAGGGAGATTTCGGCAGCGTGAGGATGAGATAATGGATGGATGTGAAATGAGGAGCCCCTACCACCTTTTTATAGGTTTTGGTGGTGGGGAATACCATTTGTGGTTTTGTGGAAACCAAATGGTATTGAACAACATGGTTTAGGTATTTTTCCCTCATTTTTCCTTTTTTGAATAAAATTAACATTTTTATTCCCTTTTTAATAGTTTTGGGAATTTGGACCCTTTTTGAGGGTTTTTTATGCTTTTTAGGAAAAATAATCTTTTTGAGTGGGAAAAAGGGGTGTACTAAGGTCTTTTGGTGACCTTTTGTTGGTTTCAGAGGCTCAGATGGTGGAAAAGTGGACAAATGGGTTATATGAATAGGGAAATGAGCTAGTGATCACTTTTTGGGTGTCAACAACATGGTTCCTAGAGGTGTGCCACGTTAGTGCCATAAGGCCACATGGCACCCTTTTAGTGGTGCCATGTGGCACTCTTTTTTCCACTTTGCACCTTTAGAAAAGTTATGTTGTCGAAACTTCAGAGTTGAATAACTTTCTCATTTGGAGTCCGATTAACGTGAAAAGAACATCATTGGAATGGTCTCAACGAGCTCTTTGCAATGGTACCCTTCTTGTGGAGATTTGGTGAGTCTAAAATTTTGGCCTTTTATGATCCTCCTGGATCATTCATCCCCATTAAGAAGTTTTTGGGCCTCCAAAAGTCTTAACAATCAATAGATAGGTGAGGGAATTGCTCCCTCAATCTTCCATTATTGATCCACTCGGATTTGTAATGTTCTTGGAATGCTTGGTGTACCCATTGAACCCTCTGGATGAAGTGAACCACTTCTGACATAGTTAATCCCTTTATAGAATCCATGGAGATACTCTCAAAAGGATGAGAAGAAACATGAAGTGGTGTGTGAAACCCCACTTTTCTATTAGTGGGGTTACAAAAGTGCAACATGTGCCCCTTTACATTCATGATTACAATCATCTTCATCCAAGGAAAATGTACTACAATCCTCTCTACCTCAAAATGCCCAAATACATGAGAAGTACAAGCTTCTCCAATTACATGCTTAAGGGCACGAATACAAAGTTTACCCAAATGGTAGAGTAGCTTGTCTTGCAAATCAAGCTTTTTCACCTGCAAACCATGGATTAGCCTTTCAAAAGCATCTTTGAACACTTCATCAATAAAATATTATTCAACATAAGCAACATGAGCTAAAGAAGCATTCTTCAAAACAATAGATGCAAAAGTTGGAGGTCTCAAAAGTATATCTCCTCTCATGGCATCATTCTTGAATGGATGTTGAAGGTCTGGAAAGGTTGATGCTAGGGCTAGACTGATATTCTCTTTCACGATGTCGGAATCTTCTTGTTTCTTTCCTCCCCATTGCGAGGCTTGTCCCATCTCAAGCACTTCATTCTTAGAACAAGGATCAAAAGCATCATTGGACTTATCAGGATCTTTTGCTTTCGCAACTGTAAGCACAAGGGGTTTGCTAACATTGGTAACCCTCTTCATGTGTCGTGCATTGAGTGGTGAGTTAGCTCCCATGTTGTGATCTCTAACAATATATTCCACCCCATATTTGGTGAGATGGTATTGGTTCTCATGTCGAAAGAAGATAGCATGTATGTCACAAAGATAAGGACTCCCAAGTACAATACCACATACTTCCAAAGGAACCACATCCAAATCAATCTCATCTATCAACTTAGAAGAAATAACAAACCTCAACCTACACTGCTTGGGAACCTGGAGTTTTGCATTTTCATGCACCCAACCGAGAGGGTAAGGTTTCTAGTGAGGCCTTGTGGTTAGTCCCAATTTCTTCACAATCTCCTTGGATATCAAATTAACTTGCAATCTCAGATCAAACAGAGTTTCCACTTTGGTGTGCTTTGTCACTACCCTTATGTGGAACAATTCACTTCTTCGTCTATCATTTTCAAGAGATGGAATTTCATAAGTTCAACTCGCATGAAATAAATGGTTACTTTGTAAACCAACTACTGCGATCATTTATTCATCACATGAATGAGAACCCAAGTCTTGCTGCACTATAGAAACAATTTTCTTCTTTCCTTTGCCTCTAAATTGCTTAGGCTTGAGCTCAGGATGTAGCTTACAACACTGCTCCTCATCATGCCCATATTTCTCACAATTAGCGCAATAGATATTTCCTTCCTTCTTCTTCGTTGTAGTTGTCTTCTTATCCTTTCATTTTCCTTTGAAATGGTCTTCTGAATGCTTGGATAGCCTTTCTTCTTGTACAGTCTTTCCCCTGCTTTCAAGGTGAGTTGCTTGCACACTTGCTTCATCCAAACTAGTAGGATCCAACAACAACAAAGTATGATTAAGATAGTTGTGAAGTGCACTAATATATTTCAACAGAGTACCAGGAGAGTCTAAAGAAACATTCAATTCAAGTGCTTTCCTCCTAAAATCTTCTGTGAAACTTTGAACACTCTGACCTTTTCCTTGTCTAAAACTTTGCCATTCTATCATAGATTTTTGAACATAAACCAATGGATAGAATTGCTTACGTAATGCAAAAGTAAATTCATACCATGAAGAAATGAGTTTATCATTTTGCTTGCTACCTTTCTAAGGTTTGCTTTCCCACCATACAAGGGTTGTGCCTTCCAACCGAAGAGAAGCCAACTGGATCTTCACCTCTTCCTCTTGGATCTGCTGAACTCGACAGTAAAATTCAAACTATATTATCTAGTTATTCAACTTATCTGCATTCGATTCCCCATTAAACATGGGCAAGTCAAATTTCACATCAAGCTTCAATAACGAATTTTTAAAAACCTCTTTTTGAGGCACCTCAGAATGATGAGAATGGGATGAAGAAGAAGAGCTTGAACTTGAGCTTGAGCCTGAAGTTGAACATGGAGGCTCAGGAGGCTCTCATCCGCTTCCTTGATTCACTGAAGCATTGTCCTCTGCTTTTACCTTCTTCTCCTTCTCCTTCTTTGCCAATCTTTGGTGATAATATGCAAACAATTTTTCTACCCTATCTTCCATCTGGTATAAAGCCTTGTGGAAAGCCTTCTTGTTCTCATTGTGAGAGTCTTCATCCTCCATTTTCTTTCTTCGATGTGCACATCCAATCTCTAGGTTGAAAGGCTCAAGTTTTCCTTCACCTGCTTTGAGCTTGGCCATAGTAAGCATCGACACTCACAACTCAAGTCAAAGAACCTAGCTCTGATTCCAACATGAACCGAGATATTTTATTCGATGACTATCATGAATTGCATAAAAAGAGCATGAACTTAACACATGTGCACTATAAACGAAGAAACGTACACACGAATAAGAGAACACCATAAAGAAGTACACAAGGCGTGTTAATGGAGTTCGTTCAAAGGATGGACTATGTCTTTGGACCCACTTCTCAATGGAGAGGCCTCTATATTATATCAACAAAAATACATGACAATACCTTAAAGCTTATACTGGATAAAATACGCTGCTTGGATCCAAATTCTGACTGCACCAGTGACTCCATCTCAAAAAACTAGTGAAAAATGACTATATGCATGACCAACTTCACCCCAAGAACAACCACAATAGTCTCCTTCTCTCTCTGCAAAGATATGTAGGCTACATAGAGAGTTGTTTCCCAAAAGCATAGGAATTCCCCCCCTGCAATAATGGCTAATGGGGGTTTATATAGTTTGATTCCCCCCACAGTGGCATGATAAACATGGTGCCCAACTTGGCCCATACGTTGGGCTCTTGTTACAACTTGTCTTGAAGATAGCATATTTGTTGGGATTTTGTTTTAACCCACATAAAAACCATTATGTTACAACCTTGGTTGTTGGTCCTTGTCACAACTATATGCTAAACTTGTTGGTTTCACAACATTACAAATATACCTTATGTTACATGGACTCCCTTATAGTTTATGACCCCATTCATATAACAATATTTGTCGGTGGTTGAGCTCCTTTACCCATGTGCATAAAGCATTGGCATATAATTTGTTACAACCATAAGTATGCCAACCGTTGGACCATCCCCCATATGATAACGGTGGCTTGGTTTATTGAACGGTCCTTCCAACACTCATCACATGGGGTTGGACCCCATGGTGGGATCTCTCTCCAACCATTTCCACATTGAAACCATGGTTCGGGGCTTATCTCCAACCCTTTTTCTCCCACCAGATACCTTCGCCAAACATAAAGCAATATTCCACCATCTAGCTACCTAGATGCGGGTGTCATGGCAGTCATGGCACGTGGCGATCCCATGACACATCAGCCAACAGGCCTGACCCGTGGCAGGAGTGAGGAGGGGGATTCAAAGCGCCGTTAGGACTACCCCGACGCATTCAGTATGGTAGCTTTCATGTCGCCTCGGCCAACCTAGTCCTAGCCTCCAGGTACCACTGCCATGCTGCTCATGCATGTGGCTCTAATGGCCTCCCTCACACACAGGTTTAAGATGTCGGCGAGGGCGTTTAACGGGATGTTTGAGATTATAGTGTGGATGCTTCTTGCAATTGTCAATCATCTTATGCTCCATGACACCTCGCATCTAGTTGCGAACTCAGCTTTTGATACCGGATCTTGTTTCTTTGTTACTATGTCGAGGAAGCGAGGCAAACCCAGGAGGGGAGGCCCGGTTGAATTACCACCAACCAGGACTGGGTTGCAACAGATGGTTATGGGGAGGGGGTCTCCATCCCTATTCGGCTTCTCATTGACAACTGGGAAGCCCACCTACTTGCTGACCACCTCTCCTTGGGCTGGAATGAGGGTCGCATCAACCATTACTGGCTCGTAAAGAACATGTTGGGTGATCTTATGGAAGACACCAAGGAAAACTGGTCCAAGGCCAGGGACATGAATCAGATGTTGAAGAATCACTTGGTTCAGATGGAAGGTTTGTTGGGGAATCTGGAAACCACCTTTGGTGGGAAAACTTATGCTGTTGGTAGCCACGTTGGTGGTAGCCACACCAGTGGTAGTCATGCTGGTGGTAGCCATGCTGGTGGCAGCAACATTGTGGCTGAAGGAGCCCCGAGTGAGAATTCAACTGAAACAACAGGAGGTGAGTTTGTTCCTGCAACCATATTGACGCACGGCATGGAACTCACCATGGACACCTTTCCCATTCCATCCACGACTGGTCAAACGACGATTAAACGAGTTCAAGGTGAGAAGGCAGACACAGTTCTTCCATGGCGCAAGGTGGAACCCCAACCGTCAAGTTGTCAGCTCACGAAGCGATGGAGGAGGACAAATTCAACTATCTAATCCTTGAAGAGGTTCCCCTTGATGAAAATGCAACAAGATAAAAAGGTTCTGGAAGCCACTTGTGACCTCCAGTATTTTTGTTATAAACTGTTTCTTAATATTGTATATTTCATATGTTTTTACATAGGCTTTTATAGACATTGTTCCTCTCCTGAAAAAATTGGCTTTCCCTACTCTAGGCAAAGGTTTTGTAATCATGGACACACCCATTTTGATCTCTTTGAATACTTGGGCTGGTGGCTCCACATCCTTAGACCACCACATCCAGCTATTCCTTTTGTATTTTTGATTTCCACTGTCTAATAGAATTCTACAACTTACAAAAAAAAATATTCCAACATCTAGCTAACAAGCAACATATCGTGGCGGAATAGTAGAGCGTTGTGTTGTTGTAAAGGAGGTCGTAGGTTCAAATCCCATTGGCCTCACACATCTTTTTGTGAAACAAATGACCATATGGTCCAATGGAGGGTTGCCACATGGCGTTCCCTTATTGGTCCAGTTGTGCCATGTGTCCAAATATAATTGGTCCATGTCATACAAAATCAACCTTGTCAAGTGCCAACTCACCTGCAACGTCGATTCCATGTCAATTGCTCCTTACACATGGCCCCTAGAGGGTGTGCCACGTGGTTCCTGGAGAGTGTGCCACATCAGATCCATAAGGCCACATGGAACTCTTTCAGTGGTGCCATGTGGCACTCTTTTTTCCACTCTGCACCTTTAGAAAAGTTATGTTGTCGAAACTTAAGAGTTGAATAACTTTCTCATATGGAGTTTGATTGATGTGAAAAAAATGTAGTTTGAATCATCTCAATGTGGTCTTTGCAATGGTACCCTTCTTGTTGATATTTTTTGAGTTTTAAATTTCGGCCTTTTAAGATCCTCCTAGATCAGATGGTTTCTACTCTAGATTTTCCAATGGTTCTATGGAGCTTGAGGTCTAGTTAGTGGACATTTCGATAACAATTTGCCAAAGGCCAATATATTTGTGTCCCCATTAGAGATAAAGTCGAATAAACGGGGAATATATTATGGGGAGGGACAAAAGGGTTTCAATAAGGGCACAAACTAATTGTCCGGGTATTAAGAGGGACTTTCACCAAAAGGATTCTTAGATCTTGTTACTTCATTATTATTTTATCAGGTATGCCCAATTTGAATCCAAATCTGAGGGATGATGTCTCTCCTTCACCGTCGCCAAATGCTAAGGAAGTACTAAAGGATGAAGCATGGGAACGGACAGACAAGGTTTCCCTTGGGAGCTTACACAAGAGGTTCTTTGCTCTCAGGAATAATGGATCCATTGTTGGTATAGATAATTCTTGAGGTTTTATTGTAGCAAGGTTAGAACTGAGGATTGCAGATAACTAAGTATTGATGTGCTAATGTGCCTACATATACTATACATCATCATATGGTGCGCTAAAGGACATACAGACTTGTGCACTTGAAATATAAAGCACACTGAATATAAACTTGAAATTTTGTTATAAAATATATTTTTGATATTAAAAAATTCAAATAAACTTAACAATGTGTTTAGATAAATATTGACACCCCAATTTTCCATCACACATGACAATAGTAATATGATGTAGTATTGGGCATAAGCCCTAGTGTGCTCCAAATATAAAGTGCATCTGATATGGACACAATGTCCAATTCTATAATATAGTTTTTTATTGCACCAAGAGTAGCGAGGTGCTCTACAGCCCATTATGGGGAGATGTTGTAACATAATGTTATGTAACATTACGTAAGATTATGTAACGTTATGTAACGCAATGTTACGGAAAATAAAAAGTAAAAAAAGTAATTAAAAAAATTAATGTTTAAAATGTAATTAAAAAGATTGATGTTTAAAAAATTCATGTCGGCTCATAATATAAAAAAATAAAAACCAACATAGATCTATCTTAAACCTGGATCTATCAAGCACTAAGAGGGATCCAATTTCTTGAGGTGTAAATTATGTCTTCACGCTTAAAAAATTTAAGATAAAACAAAATTACACCTCAAGAAATTGGATCCCTCTTGGTGCTTGATAGATCCAGGTTTAAGATGGAACTATGCATGTTATAAATTTCAAAAAAGCAGTCCATTATGTTTAAGTAAATATTGACTCTCCAATACGCAATAAAGATAAGGCATTGAATATTAGTGCGCACATCAACGATGACTCTACATTTAATTATAATATACATGTTTTATTAAAAAATTAAAAAGAAACATAATTGTTGTGTTTGGTCTAACATTGATTCCCCAATGCTCCTCAATTGCAAAAGAACCCTCACAATTGTGCTTCCCACATATAAGCACTCCGTAAAAGTTTAAACATTTTATTATAAAACATAGATTTTTATATTAAAATTGAAAAAATGTAATGGTGAGTTTGATTTAAAAGATACACCTAGTTGCTTCTGAACTAAGACACAACATTCGATGTTGCTCTTGTAAAATAAAACACAATGGTGCATATTCTTGTCGAGTGCATCGAAGTAGGCTAAAATAAAAATAATTACCCATCGGATTATTCAATTTCATTTGTTCTCTAGTGCTTCCAACTGTAGAAACATTGATTCTCGCTCCCTTTCACAAACCCCCCATTGTTAGTATGAGTTGTTCCTTCATTCTTGGATTTGTATGCTTGGTTGGTCGTTTTCAAATTTTTGGAAAATAATTCTAAATTTGTGTTTTTATTATCTACGTGGCAACCATGTCTCCTCGGTTTGCAAGACCATAGGTAAATTGGTTCTTATCTCCTCATTTACATTTTTTGTGGATCAAAAATTGAAATTCTTGATAAATGTCATGTTTTTCCAAGTACAACTAAAATAAAAATCGTGTGACACATTTGTCTAGTTTAACACATACCTAACCATTTGACGAGCCTCATAAATTTATAGGAAGCAACATCATCAATGTGTTTGAATGATTTATCTTGCATCAAACTAGTTGGTGCATCAATTGATTCATCTTGCACATGACCAATTAGTGCATCATGTAAAAAGTTGCACCGTCAATGATGTGTCTAGATAAAAACAATGCATCGACTACATACAAGCCTTAAACTTAGATTGATTGGTCAGTGCTTAAACAAATGAATTTGTACACTATGTGTGGTGCTTCTAAATATTAGACTAACACTAGAAAGCGTTTTAATCAAATTTCCCCTACCTTATCTAGTGCATTTTGTTAGAGATAGTGGTATCTCGGGATGTCCTCCATGATTCAGATGCCTTGCATGGAGGTACGTCAATAGTATAGGCATCGATATGGAGTAGAGGGTGAGATTCACTCTACTCAGTGGCATGAATCCCATGGCGAATGCATGTAGACCTTCCAGGGTATTTTGCCTCATGCATGCATGAGTTTTTCATGTACAACAGTTAATTAAAAGATGCATGCAAAAGTGACTTTTTACATGCACATATATTAGGTTTTTGGTAAACCTAATTGATCAGTGAGATTATATATAGAGGCAAGAGATCCCCGGATGAGGTTGCTCATTTGACTTATCGGAGAGAGATTAGTCAAGGGTGAGGAGGGCGCATTGTGCATGCAGAGGGCGACTTTCTGAGAGAGAGAGGAACTTTTGCAGTAGGGAGAGTGGGGTGATCTGAGCTGGATCAGACACCACTTGATCAGAGGAACTTGGCACCCAGTTCTGTGGATAGAGATATTTCATCAGAGTGGTTTCTGTAGATATTGAGAGAGGGTGACTTCCATAGGAGAGAGGGGCACATTACCAGAGGAGAGAGGAGCTCATTCTGGATCTGATTGACCGATTGAGTAGCTGATACTTTCAGAGTATCCTTACCTTAGTGTTTGAGGAAGGACTGTGACGATCAGAGCTTAGATCTTTTGAGATATGATTCTGAATGAGCATCTGACATATCGAGGGAGGACGCACGTTTCCATGCAGAGGAAGGGCACATTCATCAGATCTAGCAATTGGCCTTCTTCCGTGGCTGAGTAGATCAGAGCAATGTTGTGAGACATGCAGTATCAACAAAGTTACTTGCAGACAGATCCAAATCTAGTTGACATCCAAGGCACATTTCCTATGTGCATGCATCAGTTGTTGCATGCAGATCTAGGGTTTTGACCCTGTTAGGTTCAGTTGTTCCTTCTGAGGTAACATTGTATGTACTTGTATTCTTCTTACTTTGCTATGGGCTCGAGATAGAAGAAATCCCCACAGATAGCTGGTTTTCCCCGTTTGGGGTTTCCAGGGTACATCCAGAGTTGTGTGATTGTTGTGTTTTCATTGTCAAAGTGTTAAGAGATTTATAGTGTTTGTATCTTAAGTCTTTATTGCATTATTGATTTATAGAGACTCAAACCACTATAGATCTTAGGGCTATCCAGAGGGGGTAGTGATCTCTGGATAAAATTAACATGATATCATAACCCTGATAAGGGTCAGGGAGAACAATCACACTCACATATGTGGAGAGGGTCACCAAATCTGTTGGTATAGAGGTCATATCTATTAGATCTGTGACCTATGTGGATAGATCTGAGATAGATCTATCAGATCTGTGAAAGGGGAGGCCAGATCTATGATCAAGAGAAGTTATTGTATCATTTTTGTGTATTTTCAGTTCAGAGGGTATGGCCACTAGCTTGATATTAGAGGACCGGTTGGATGGGGCCTCTAACTACAGTGCATGCACGTATTGTGATCTTGTTGAAAGAGAGCGAACTGTGGGATGTTGTGGAGAGCACAACCACAAATCTAGTCACTGTTCCTTCAGATGCAACTGCCAAAGCAGCTTAGGAGAAAAAGAACATAAGAGCTCAGAGGATCCTCCTTGATGCAATCAAGGACCATTTTATCCCACATGTCTCAACCAAAGACAATGTATATGAGATGTGGGATGCCTTAACCAAAATGTACCATAGTTCTAATGCAAACAAGAAGATGGTACTCAGAGAGAAATTGAGAAGCATAAAAATGGGAAAGGATGAGTGCATGTCCATATATCTTACCAAGATCACTTAGGCAAGGGATGAGTTGGGAGTTGTGGGTAAGAAGGTTGAGGATAGTGAGATGGTTCGACAAGCCCCGAATGGCATGACCATGCCATGGGAAGTATTTGTCCAATCCATCATTGCCAGAGAGAACCTTCCCAAGTGGGATCGTCCGTGGGACGATCTCACCCAAGAAGAGATCCAGAGAGGTTATATTCAGGGATTAGCTTCCACCATCCATGAGGAGGAGGATGTGGCATTTGTAGCAAAGGGGAAACAACGATTCAAACAAAAGAAGGATCTAAGGAAGATCAAGTGTTTTTCCTACAATGAGTATGGACACTATGTGGGATAGTGTCTGCTTAGGAAGAAGAATAAGCAGGCAAAGGATGAGCAGTTGTCAGCAATAGAGGAGGTGGATGAGTTTACCTCTAGGTTTGAGAGGGAGTTCTCATTAGCCTCATTTGTGTCAGGGCATGATAGTAGTAAGCCAGAGATCCAGATTGATGAGAGATGGAGGGTTGATTGCATGCAGTGTAGTCACATGACCGGGATGCGAGATGCATTCCTCATTCTTGAGCACACACCTATGCAAAAGATTTGATATGTGCATGGGACTAATCACTTGGTCACATGAGTGGGTAGAGTTCATTTTCTACTTGACCTTGGAGAACTCCTGGAGGTATTAGGAGTATTGTTCATTCCAGGACTAAGAGGGAGTATACTCTTAGTGGCAGCATTGGGCGCTTCCGGTTACTCAGTGGTGTTCCAGAGGGATATGATATTCACTTATCCAGAGGGATTTGATCCAGTCTTGATGGGTCATAAGATAGATGGTGAGTACCTGGTTTGGGGACAACCCACTTATGGCACATAGGTCAGTTGAGTGCATCCTCTTCAGAGTCAGAGGGGGATAGAGAGTGAGATGCTCACAACATGGATGGTTCTAGGAGGAGTGAGTCCTTTCAGCAGTTGGGTGAGCGAGATGCTCACCATGATGATGAGGATCAGAGGAGTGATTCCTTTTATCCAATGGATGAGCGAGATGCTCATGTTTTTTTATGAGACATAGGGGAGTGAGTCTTTGGACTCAGATAAGATGGACGAGCATGATGCTCATACAGGTACCGGTCGAAGACTGAGTTGGTATGAGATGACTGAGATGGACTTAGCTCAAGAAAGAGATGATTCAACTTAGAGACAGAGGGAGATAACTTACAGGGTAGTAGATACGCTTGATGGCAGATTGGGTGATTGGTTACAATAGAGATTCAGAGGGAGTTTGAATGCGAGTTCAGTGACAAAGTCAATGGTTGATCAAGGGGATTCTTCCGAAGCCACATTTATGGAGTTTGATCAAGGTACTACAGGTCAAAGGGAAACAATGACAGGAAGGATAGTTGGGCCAATATCAATAGCAGGGGACTTGTTGGATCCAGGCATCAGTGGATGGACTTCCTGTTGTGCTAAATATATAATATATGAACCAACATTTAATTGTCAACCCGGGAAGGTAGACTTAAAGGAACCAACACAGGAAATGCAAGGTTGAAGAGGGAGTTGAAAGAATGTTAAACTAATTTCTGAACTGCTAAAAGAAACTTGTTGGAAAGAAGCTACTGTACTCTACTCTGTTCTACATTCATTCTGCAATATGAAATCGATTAAGAAGACTGAACAACTGAAAGATGAAATCAATGGCTGAAAAAAAAATAACATTTAAACTTGAATCTTGAAATGCCAAACCCTCTGTTGCAATCAAATGAAACTTCTACTTCTGTTCTGAAATCGAATGAAATGCTACTTCTGTTCTATTAAATCGATGAGACAACTGACAATATAAACTGAAATCAAATCTTTGCTGAAAGATGATGTTCAAATCTGAAGATGGAGTCTACTGTAAATGCAATGTATACAGCTCTGTTTCCATCAAAGGGGGCCCTGCCTTCTCTGTCAACAGACCATGGCTCATCAACGCATATTAAAAACACTCTTACAACAAACTCATCATAATAGAAATTAAATGAACGAACAACTCTAATCACTTTATTGAAAATAAGAAGAACAATATGAACATTGGAAATTCTATCTATATTCCATTCTTCTATCTAATCTATGCTCTGTCTATCTCCATCTCAAGCTTATTTATACATGAACAGATGGACAAGATCCATCCCAAAATTCAGAAATTCGAGCAACTACCCAGAAAACGGCCAACACCAAATCTGGCAAAACCACGTCTGTTCCGGAAGGGATTTCTCCACATTCATTCAGAAATTCTGAAAACGGCCCGCGGTTAGGGGTAAATGGGGCCATTTGTGAAGTGGGTTTCGAACCGTTTTGAACAATTCCCAACCGTTTGTTCAGAAATTGAGCCCGAAATCAGGGTCCTGATCCAGGACGGAAATGCCATTTTGAGCAAATGACATCCTCAGAACAGCACCTGAAAAATCCGCATAGATATCTGGAAGGCGATGGAAGTTCAAGAGACATCCCAAATGTGGACAGAATCCCCAAATCGCAGGTGCAGCCAGCGTAAATCTTCCCTGGAGCGCCGAGACCACTGCACAAAAGAAACAACGACCATTAGTTGACCAAGCATTTAAACGGAGGATTAAAAAGCCCAATTTTATACATAAAACAAGGTCAAGTAAGAAATAAATAATTAAAAATTACTTACCAAACCTTATCAACATTGGTCTCCACAAAAGCACAACCATGCACAAATCAACATTAATAAAACTAACTATTATGTGATTTCATAAGATTTAGGCTAGAAAATGTTGTATTGGACAGCCAAAATAGGAGACCAACATCTCCCCCAACCCAAAGATATTGCAGGTCCCTATGCAAGAAAGTTTCATACAACAAGATTTGAAACTCAAAGTAAAGTTTGATAGAATTAAAGTCTGATCTTGCAAACTTTACTCATCATTCCCGCATTTAGCAGGTCAGACATGCTGATGAACATCTGTGGTGATCAACAATCAAGTGTTCCAGGAGCAAAACTTGCTAACAGAAGGACTTGATCCAAAACAAATCATGAGAAAAACACATAAAGCTGATGGCACAAAGCTGAAAAAATCAGCATCTAAAATAGAACAAAGTGGCCCTCATTAATGGCCTTGCCATCCAAAAACTCAAAGAAATAACCATGGCCCAAATCCAAATTCAGGACCTTCTTAGAAAGTCCAGCTGCTAGAGAATTATACTCCCGGAAAACGTGCTTGAAGATCACCTGAGGAGCCATGTGGATCAAATATCTTATATCTTTGCACCAAGGCATCAGAAAAGAACATCAAATGCCGACAATCGATTGAGCCATGAAATAACTATCAAGGAGTCTCCATAAATTAGCTGAATTGGGACAGCTAACCTCATAACACTTAAAAAAAAAACTCCAATTGCAATAAAACAAGGATATGATCTTTTTTAAAGGTTGCCAATCAATAATAAAGGATGAAATATTGTCCAAATTAACACCATAAAAGAAAAACTGTGATGTATCAATTAAATGAATGCCAAAGTTATCATGGTAGGTCATAGTTCAGCAACTTTTTTAGTAATGGCAAAATCATTTAATTATAACCATAAACCTCAATATATAGCAATTAAGACTTACCCAATCATGCCATGTGCATTACTTTTATCAGCATTTCTTACCTTTGCCATGTCAATTTGCAAAATTTTTCTATTCCGGTACTTCATCCATCATTTAATCCAGTACTTCAGCCAATGTAAAATACAGCAGTGCTTTCATATTGATAAAAATAAACAAAAAATACCAGCATAGTAGTAATTACCGGCATCTTGAGCAGCAGCTGTGCTATTCAAGTAAATGCACTCACACAGTGATGTTAAACCATTAACTTTCCCAATATGCAACACTCAGATGAGTTAATAAACAAGTAAACTGGATTAAAATTTGTTGGACCCTCAACAGTTTCGTGGCATAATTTCCTTATTGTAAGGTTGCTGCTTCATCTAATCACACAGGAAACTAAATTGTGTTATGAAACCAATTTTTATTAATAATGCAAAACAAACAATCAGGAACGCAAACTTCAATCAATCACCCTTACTCCTATGTAACTATAATTCTCAACAATCATAAATGCAGACTTCATCAATCACCCTTACTTCTATGTAACTATAATTCTCAACAATCATAAATGCAGACTTCATTCTTGTCATTCATACATAACTTTTTCCACCAGGACATGTGCCACAAGGCAAGGGGAATACTAACAGAAGCTAATGGGGTACTGGTCCACTTTGACCCAGCTTCACACAGGATAGTTTGAGTAGTGCCAAAAACTGTACTGAAATCCTCAGCTATGTTGAGGACTTAGAAAACATCAGGCATGAACCTTCTTTTACTAGAATCAGGTAACCCAAAATGCAAAACAGCTGGAGATGATTATCAACTGGCTATCAATTGACTTTTTCAATGAGTTTATTAAATTTTAATTAACCACCCTTATGGCCTCTCTTTTACCTTTACATAGGTACATTGTTCATACAGACAAGTATAGATGAGGCTGTTAAAGAAGATATTAGAGTCAGAACCCACTGCCAGCAAGCCCGTTCAGTACTCTGGTGGGGTAACTGTAACATCTAAGAAGCTTCTTCCCCAGGCAGATGCCCCATTGCCAATAGGCCTTTTCAGCACCCTGATGGGTTTGCCTGTTTATACCATAGGTCAGTACCCGCTGCCAGTGGACCTGTTCAGTATCCCGGCGGGTTAACCTCTTGCACCCATTTTCTATCAGAGGCTCTTGTCCCAATTTCACCTTAAAGATAAAGTTTATGATTTTCTCAAGCATAGATGAGTGGGGGAGCTGCTCTGAAAACCATCTAGGAGTGGGATGGTACCAGAATTGGAAGAGTATTCTTTGTACATGCCTGTAAAAATTTGCCCAGATGAACAACTAACCTTTGCAACTGTAGAAAGTGAAAGTCATAAAGTGGCTGTACAACAATGTATATATATGTATTTAGTATTATAACAGCCAATAGATAATAACCCCCAAACTGCCCAGTCCTGGATACCTTTTTCAAAATGATGCCTGTCTTAAAAATAATTTAATGCCCATAGCTGTTACTAAAAACAATTCCCTCGCTCTATCTAGTGTGAAACCAAGTCAAATGGTCCTAGTAACCCATAAGTTCATAAGCAAAAACCCCTTAAATCACTGATGGAGACAATGCCAGGTGGATAAGTACTCATATGAATAACGAGGACAGGTCTGAAAACCCTAGTAGCACACATCTATTTACTTGATACAGGCATTCCAATCAGCCAGTGAAACCCAGAAATTTAATCCAAATTAACACAGACCTTAAAAATAATCAAAGGCTGAAATAGGGGTAGTGACGGAAAGACTTCCCTTATGCTTTCAAAACATCCTAAGCCTTACTGACAAGAATATCTGCATCCTTCCCCCATGCCGAGCCTTTTGCATGTCCTCATGCAAACGAATTCACCTCTGTAACACTGACATGGTAATAGAATGTTAACAGTCCCGAAAACTGTCCATCTTGATTAATAGGAACTGCTGAGAAGAGCCCCTGTACTCTGAGCATAGTCTAACAACTCATCCATTCATCACTTAGATAGAAAATCTTCAATCATTTCTTATTCGAGTTGATGCTCTTTTTATTTGCAGAAAACATAAACTATCTAAAGGTGTTATCTTTTATTCACTACCCTACCTACCTACTTAAAGAAATGAAACATTTCTTTAAGTATAGGCAAATAACCAATGTAGCCACCGTCTTAGCAGAATCATCAATAAATTCATGCCCTTTGATAGAATATATAGATGCATAATTACCAAGGCATGCTGAGCAAGCAACACCGGTTGCTTGATGTCCAAGAATTCCTGAAGAAGAAGATCATTTGAAGGCTGTAAAACAGATTGAAACCAATGGTCAATATGATTATGCATACCATGTTCTTTCCCTGCTGGAATTTCTAACTGTTCACTATTCTCTGCAGGTTGGCAAAGGTGTTCCATCAGAACCACTGAATCAATTGATTCCTCCTCCATCTCTTGAGCTGCAGAGATCTCTTCAAGTTCCTGCAAGATGCACGAAAGTTCCTGCAACAATCTCTTCTTTCGTTCATTCAATCTTGGACCCATTAGTCAAATTTTTTTTTGTGATTTTTTTTCTTTTCTTGTAGGGGGTTTTCTAAAAACTTTGAAAGTCACACCAACTGATAATAATTATGAAACCCACACTAGCTTGAAATAACATGAAATGCATTCTTGCTGAAAGGAAAATTGCTTCTACTGAATCAAATACACACCCTCTCATACTGATGAAATCGACTGCTGAATCAAATCTAACACTGCTGAAAGGAAGACTCTGCTGCTGTTGAATAAAACCTACCGTAATAGAAATTTCTTTGCTGCTGAATGTAATCTAATACTGCTGAAATAAACCACTTGCACACTAATAAAATCAAATCTGATCTGGCTAAAAATGAAAGCACACCTACATCCACTCTCCAATCCTTTTTAGTACCTCCCCGGCAATGGCGCCAAAATGTTGTGCTAAATATATAATATATGAACCAACATTTAATTGTCAACCCGGGAAGGTAGACTTACAGGAACCAGCACAGGAAATGCAGGGTTGAAGAGGGAGTTGAAAGAATGTTAAACTAATTTCTGAACTGCTAAAAGAAACTTGTTGGAAAGAAGCTACTGTACTCTACTCTGTTCTACATTCATTCTGCACTATGAAATCGATTAAGAAGACTGAACAACTGAAAGATGAAATCGATGGCTGAAAAAAAAATAACATTTAAACTTGAATCTTGAAATGCCAAACCCTCTGTTGCAATCAAATGAAACTTCTACTTCTGTTCTGAAATCGAATGAAATGCTACTTCTGTTCTATTAAATCGATGAGACAACTGACAATATAAACTGAAATCAAATCTTTGCTGAAAGATGATGTTCAAATCTGAAGATGGAGTCTACTGTAAATGCAATGTATACAGCTCTGTTTCCATCAAAGGGGGCCCTGCCTTCTCTGTCAACAGACCATGGCTCATCAACGCATATTAAAAACACTCTTACAACAAACTCATCATAACAGAAATTAAATGAACGAACAGCTCTAATCACTTTATTGAAAATAAGAAGAACAATATGAACACTGGAAATTCTATCTATATTCCATTCTTCTATCTAATCTATGCTCTGTCTATCTCCATCTCAAGCTTATTTATACATGAACAGATGGACAAGATCCATCCCAAAATTCAGAAATTCGAGCAACTACCCAGAAAACGGCCAACACCAAATCTGGCAAAACCACGTCTGTTCCGGAAGGGATTTCTCCACATTCGTTCAGAAATTCTGAAAACGGCCCGCGGTTAGGGGTAAATGGGGCCATTTGTGAAGTGGGTTTCGAACCGTTTTGAACAATTCCCAACCGTTTGTTCAGAAATTGAGCCCGAAATCAGGGTCCTGATCAAGGACGGAAATGCCATTTTGAGCAAATGACATCCTCAGAACAGTACCTGAAAAATCTGCATAGATATCTGGAAGGCGATGGAAGTTCAAGAGACATCCCAAATGTGGATAGAATCCCCAAATCGCAGGTGCGACCAGCGTAAATCTTCCCTGGAGCGCCGAGACCACTGCACAAAAGAAACAACGACCATTAGTTGACCAAGCATTTAAACGGAGGATTAAAAAGCCCAATTTTATACATAAAACAAGGTCAAGTAAGAAATAAATAATTAAAAATTACTTACCAAACCTTATCAACGTTGGTCTCCACAAAAGCACAACCATGCACAAATCAACATTAATAAAACTAACTATTATGTGATTTCATAAGATTTAGGCTAGAAAATGTTGTATTGGACAGCCAAAATAGGAGACCAACACTTCCCTCAACAAGAGAGAGTGTTAGAGATAGTGGTATTTTGGGATGTCCTCCATGATTCAGATGCCTTGCAAGGAGGTACATCAGTAGTATAGGCATCGGTATGGAGTAGAGGGTGAGATTCACTCTACTCAGTGGCATGAATCCATTGGCGGATGCATGCGTACCTTCCGGAGTGTTTTCCTCATGCATGCATGAGTTTTTCATGTACAATAATTAATTAAAAGATTCATGCAAAAGTGAATTTTTGCATGCACATATATTATGTTTTTGGTAAACCTAATTGATCAGTGAGATTTTATATAGAGGCAGGAGGTCCCCGGATGAGGTTGCTTAGTTGACTTATCAGAGAGAGATCAGTCAAGAGTGAGGAGGGTGCATTGTGCATGCAGAGGGCGACTTTATGAGAGAGAGAGAGAGTAGATTCTGCAGTAGGGAGAGTGGGGTGATCTGAGCTGGATCATACACCACTTGATCAGAGGCACTTATCACACAATTTTATGGATAGAGAGAGTTCATGAGAGTGGTTTCTGCAGAGATTGAGAGAGGGCGACTTCCAGAGGAGAGAGGGGCACATTACCAGAGGAGAGAGGAGCTCGTTCTAGATCTGATTGAGCAACTGGGATTTTCAGAGTATCCTTGCCTTAGTGTCTGAGGAAGGACTGTGACGATCAGATATCGGATCTATTGAGATCTAATTTCGTACGAGCATTTGACATATTGAGGGAGGGCACACTTTTCCATGCAAAGGAAGGGGACATTCATCATATCTAGTAGTTGGCCTTTTTATGTGGCTGAGCAGATCAGAGCAATGTTGTGAGAGGGACAGTACCGATAGAGTTACCTGTAGACAGATCCAAATCTAATTGACAACTAGGGAACATTTCCTCTGTGCATGCATCAATTGTTGCATGCAGATCTAGGGTTTTGACCCTGTTAGGTTCGATTGTTCCTTCTGAGGTAACATTGTATGTACTTGTATTCGTGTTACTTTGCTATGGGATCGAGATAGAAGAAAGCCCCACATATTGTTGGTTTTCCCTGTTTGGGGTTTCCAGGGTACATTCAGAGTTGTGTGATTGTTGTGTTTTCATTGTCAAAGTGTTAAGAGATATATAATGTTTGTATCTTAAGTCTTTATTGCATTATTGATTTATAGAGACTCAAACCGCTTGAGATCTCAGGGATATCCAAGAGGAGTAGTGATCTCTGGATAAAATTAAGAAATTTTAAATAAATAAAATATTGTAATTGGTCCCTATCTATTTCAAGCACAATGAAACACAATTACCACTATCACTATGATATTCAGGTGTGCTTCATTAATCAACATGGCATTTTTGACAATGCATCTTGTGATTAGAAACACACCTTTGTCATGCAAGTATTTAAACTAGCTTGGATTTTTCTATTTATTAGAACATGAATTAGGGCACCGTCTAAGATGCACTTGGACATTCCATGAGCACTGACCATCGCATTATTTAACAATTGCCCTGCCATATCCGGTGCATGGCACCAACAACAATTCTTTTGATTGTTTTCCATGCACCAGTTAAACCAAATTCTTTCAAAAATATTTGTGCGATGTATAAGATATGATGCACCATATATGGTGCTTCTCGATATTTCCAGTGCATAATAGATGCAGCTTCGCTACATACACATCACACTAAAAATGTCTTTAAAATACATGTTTCCGATGCAAATGATGCATTGGTAAAAGAAGTAAAATCATTGTTGACGGTGCACTTAGGTATCTCGTGTGCACCATTATATGGAAAATTATATTTTATGGCTTTTTTGGTGTGTGATGTAAGAAAGCATTGTGGATTATCAATGTGTTTAGAAAAATGTACGGATGTTATATTATCAATGCATCTTTAATAATATGCAAACGGTGCACTGTGCACAATTTTTTACAATGAGCATTGGTATTGCGACTATCTTTTTCTAAGCACCCAATTGTGTTTATCACAAGGGTTTCGCAGGAAACTTTATTTTCATTTAAATAAATACGAAATTATAATTTATACATAAAATTGATTACAATTTGTTTTCTTTATATGTGCCTAATGAAAATTGTTCATGAATCAAAGACAACAACGATGACGATGTCAACAACAGGAGTAGAACTAGGTCAACCTATACAACTTTATATGTGAGTGGGAGGCTTGGGAGAGGGAGAGAGCATGTACCCTCATTTTTAGATGTCAACTCAAGACTTGTTTAGTTTTTGTGAGTAATAAACGATGCCATAATCCATGCTTGCTGAACTTGATAATTTTGAAGAAATGAAGTTGTGAATCAATGAAAATGAGTTCAATAAGGAATCTCCTCACACTAGCTATATAAATTCCTATATTTCTTAGCTTTCAACTTCTACTATACAACCCCTAAGTAAATAGTATTTAGTTTAGATTTCAACTTTTCAGTGCCTAGCTCAATACTAATCCATTACTAGTTCAATCACCAATTCAAATCTCCACAATGCTCTAGTATGGTTGTACACTTGTTATAGATAGTATTGAACCCATATCGTTTCATGGAAATGCAAACATTTAAGAGTAGGCACTGTTGATCGAAAAATATGCACTTGGGTAGGAGCCCTTGTCTGCCCCTATTTTTTTATCTTGCGCGTGTCAAATGTGTATAGAAATAATGTAAAATAATATAAGTTTTATATAATTGCACATACTTGGGGTTGACGTATGGAGTACCTAAATAATATAGTTAAAATCTTAGATTTTTTATATATACCCTTAAAAGCCATAATGTAAGGCATAAGTGAAAACTTTATATCTATTCTTTGTTTAGACTATAATCTTAGATCTTTTTCAAGTTCCTTACAACCAAATACGTGTTCATGTGCATCCATGTTTATTACACTAGTTAGAGTAGTTATGTATCTATTTGGTTTGATTGGTGCTTGTCTCTTAGGTGTTATACTATCTACCATTATATCACAATAACAAATATAGAGAAAATTGTGCCATACACTTCAATCTACATTTCCAATCATGCCGAAAAGAGACTCCAAATTTATGTGGATTATTGAAATCTCTATGGGATTGTTGACAAATTTTCATCCTTAGACAAAAGGACAAATAATAATTGTCAATGAGAAACAAATTATACAACTTGAGAAGAACTTTATACTCAAAATGAGAACTCTAGCTATAAAAACTCATATTTTTGTGTCAAAAACACCATCTTAAAAACCCCCAAATTGAAAAGTAGTGCTACTGGTAGCAACATTTTTTTTTCAGGGTTAAAAATACAGGTGTGGCCTTAAAAACCCATATTATTGTTAACAAAAACCCTAAATCAACTCTTGAATTGAAAACTAATGCTACTAATAGCACAATTTTTTTTGCAAGGGTTAAAATTACAACTTGTTTGAAACCATGGACTTAACAATCAATATCATTGATATAAAAATCTTAAAATCAACTTCCAAATCGAAAAGTAGTTCTACCATTAGAACCTTTGTTTTATTTCGGGCTTAACGTTGCAACATTTTTGAAACTATGGCCTTAACAACTGTTATTACTGCAACAAAAACATTCAAAACAACTCCCAAATCGAAAAAATGTGTTACTCCCCTTTTGGGAGGGGGGCCTTAAAATTGCATTTTTTTAAAATCACGGTCCAAAAACCCAATACTAATGTAGAAAAATCATAAAATAAACCTTAAAATGCCCACTCATTTAGGGTTAATGTATAACTGCAAGCACCATATATTACATAATGGCATGATGGTATCACCTCTTAATTTAAAAATGTATTTTATTTACTTTTAATTAAAAAACACAATACAAATTGCATTGAATTAAACACAAATTATTTAATAAAAATATTGTTGCATTGTCTATATTCAAATCAAATAAATTATAATATTATTCATAATCAAATCATATATTAAACCATAAAACATAGAAATGATTCATATATAAATTCAAACACTCCTTTAGAGTTGCCATACAAATATTATATCAATAAAATATATATAAAATGTTTCATACCATTATTCAAATTGACTTATGGATTGTGACAAACCATCAAAATATACATTATCTTCAGTGAATGATTGGATGACGATGTAGATGACCCATATTCTTCTCTATTATCAATAGGTGCACCATTTGAGTCTACATGTATGCCCAACATTTCAGATGTCATATTCCTTTCAGATCTACGACTTGGTTTAGCAGACTCCCATCTTGCAACTATTTATTGTGCTAGCAACCTCTTGATAATCTCTATAGTCTTGGAGCGAAGAGTCCCTTTCTTTGTCAATTGGAAGTCATAAACAAGTATGTTGACATCCTCTAATTTTAAGATGCCAATGCGACGATAATTTATAGTTTGACCCTTTCTTTTTCTGTAATACCATGCTTGTTAAGTCTAAGACGTATGTTATTATTGTGTTTATTATTGGGCACTAGGTGCCGGGACTATGGACTTTATTATTATTATTATTTAATTGAATGACTAACTTGAACATGGACAACTAATGAGAATGGGGGGCAATGGATTCACATGTGAGGGGTTGGGGACTAGGAGTTTTTTCTCTCCGTAACATTACTCTTTGGACCCTATTTTTCAATAATTTGGGTTATGGATGTATTGTTTCTCCCTCTTTGATGTTTAGTGGGGCCTACTTGACTAGTGTGCCCTCGTTGGCTATTCCAAGCCTCCTTTGATGCTCCTCATGTGCTAGTGCACCCTCACTGGCTATTTTTAGCCCGCACTCCTTGAAAATAAAGTGTAACTCCCCTCTTGTTTCACCTTTTGATATTTTGGGAAAAGGAATCTCTAATTGTAACCTCTCTCTCATGAATTGAATATCCCCTAGTGAATTTGAGTTACCTCTCTTGGAATCAGAGTCACTCCCTTGGGAAATCGAATGGCTATAGAAGGATTCAAATTGGCTCTCCTCAATATTATTCTCTCTCTCTGAGTTCTCCAGTGCAATGAAATGCTCTCTTGTCTGGTAAATACATGCTCTTGAGTAGGAGATGCATTGTAATCCAAGAATATTGAAGGCCTTGTAATGATGTTTGAAAACCCTTTAATGGGGATTGAAGATCGGTCCATGCTTACACAACATGAGCCTTCTCCCATTGCTTGTCTCTGTCCAATCTAAGACGTACCCAATTGGGTGAACCACGTATATCCAGTGTACTCCTTTCCTTGTTCTCTTTCTGTTCTTATTTACTGTGATATGTTATTGATTGCTAAGATAGGTAAGCTAGTTTAGCTAGATCTATAGTTCTGACATTTATATGGATGTAGGAGGCATCCATGGGATCTGATATATTTATCATTTATATGGATTTAGATGGAAACCTTCATATATGGTTTTGTTTATGTTAATATGGTTGTAGGTGGTAGTCAATAGATTTGATTTTTAACATTGTTAATATGGTTGATTCTGGCAGCCTGTAGATCTATTTATTTACATTGTTTATGGTGGCTTGTAGATCTGAATATTTTAAAGTTTAAATGGTTGTAATAGATCTGATATTTAATAATTGAAATCATGCTAATATCTTGCTCAGATCTGGTTGCATTTCATGCTTGCATTTACCTTGCATAACATGTGTGTTGGGGAATGATCCTCATTGTATTCATGCATTTCAAATTAAAGATGTTGAATGTTTTATTTTATGGGATTTTGGGCATGTTGGCCTAGCCTTATTTACCCTTATTCCTCTATGCATCACCCTCATTCAGCCTTCCCCTTGGGTTTCCAGGTGACCTTGGCCTGGGTTTAGGGGTTGGGGACACCACATTTTCTCTTTCTGCAAATATGGTTCTTGACCATCATCTTTGGCTTGTACACACCATCAAATGGGTGTGTATTCGTTGCATACCGGTGTACCTCAACTAATGTAAGTTCCCTTTAATGACCTTCATAACTTTTGCAATCTAGAATGGATAACCACATGGATCTTATGTAGCTAAAATTGCAATCATGCAACACTCCTTGATATCTTGTACTAAGCCACTATAAATTTCTTCCATGTCTTCACGTCGTGCACATGATCTTCTAGACCCAATATAGATTTCCCTTTCCTCTGCTTGAGAAGACCCAATAACACCTTGAAGTTCATGTTGGTCAACAACATTTCTTTACTTTTATTCATTTGACATACTTTGTGGCCAACTAAATGGAGTCTTCAAAACTATATCTCCATTTGTTGAGTTTGAAATTATGTTGCTTTGCTCAATGAAAAAATACTTCCACCAAACAAAATCAACAACATCAAAGTACTCATATGTATCTTTGATAGAATTTTTTATTCCTTCCAAACATTTAGAATAATCTACATCTATATTATGTCAACATGCATTATGAATCTCGACCTATGAATGCAATAACAATAATTATGGAGCATACATTTCACAATTTGGGATGAATTTTAGAAATGATAAACCCAATGAAGGCACCCATTTTGCACTAGTTCATGAGTATTGCTTTCACTATACTAGTGTTTTTCCATGAATATTTTTGATACAAAATTGATGTCGAAAGCTAACGTCATTAAGTTGTTCAATGCACTTTTCTTCACCATGCGATCCTTGAATAAATCTTCACATGTCAATAGTTTATTCCACATTGTAAAAAATAGGCTTTGGATTGTATTTTTTTCTAATAGTTTCAATTAATTATGGTCGGTTGCCAACATTCTTCCTCCTCAATGTTACTGTAAAATGGATAATCATTTGATCAATATGGTCATGTGTATTCCCAACAGAAGATAACCAACTTTTACCTTTTGAAAAATTCCCAATTCAATAAGCATGTTTAGACAACCAAACACAATCTGATTTTTGTTTTCCTGGATGGTATTGTCCAATTGCAGATATAGAACTTGAGGAAGATTACCAAACCAATGATTAAGCACATGGTGAATTGTTGTGATGGTCATGTTTCCATCATTACGAATATTTGTAGCTATAAAGTAAACCCTTGGAGACATTTGACCATTAAAAACATACAACCAACCAAGTGAAACTGAATACATTTTCCCTCCTTTGAATTCTTTGGTGTATGGAAAAAATGTAGCAACAATGTTTTTTCTTATCCATGCCATCAATTATCAAACCCAGATATTTATGTGGAGCATCATAACACTTCTTGCAAAGTTTGTACAACATGTGTCGCTCATTTGATCATTGATTGTGATGTCCTTGAAGTGCTTTGATAATGGAATCTACAAATAACCTAAACCGAAAATATTAATAACGAGTTTTCATAATTGATAATTATCCAATTCTAACAAATAATTTTGTAGAGACATACCTATTTCGATCCCTTATGATTTATCCCTTTTTTCTTTAAGAGAATCACATGTACTGCAAACCCCCATCCTTGACCTCTTAGGAATGTGAACATTGTTGAATTGTTTTTTCCATATTCTTGTAAAATATGCATATCTAATGAAATTTCCATTTCCTTTGACACCTTCAACATATTATTTATATAAGTTGTAGATTTTATCTCTTGTGAAATTATCTGGAATGTGTACTACATCTTTATCTAGCATACTCTCTCCATGCTTGGAAAAGAAGTCATGCATCCATGACATTGCAATGTTTGTTAATGGCCCATTGTCTTGTTCGTGATGTGCTTTAGAATAAAATGGAGAGTCCTTTTCTATTCTTGTTTGGATTCTTGATAGCTGAACATTACCAATATTTGCGTGAATTATTTTGAATGCCTTTCTACAAAGCAAGATATTTCCAATGCGATAATCACAACTTGTCTTTGTACATATCATGCACCCCACTGGATATGAATTTTGCATATTTTTGTTCATTGACAAGTATGCCTTCCTTTTCTCCAAGGCATAATTGTAGTGTATACCTTTCAAACAATTCTTTTGGAAACACTAACTTGAAATCAAATCAATAATAAAATCTGGACTTGTGAGCAATTCTTTCCTAGACCTTGTATAACTGGAATGATTTGGATTGATATAAAAGGGTCTAATACCACTCTTAGTCCTACTCACACCTACAATGCTTCTTTGCATTTCCTTCATTATATTTATGGGAATATCAACGTCCTCATTAGTAGGAATGTCCTCGTCAAAAGCAGAGATATCATCCTCTTTACTATGCCCATCATCATCCTCATTGAAAATATCATCAATAAGAATAATACCAAACTCAATAGGGAAAATGATTATCCTCATCACCAATTTCATTGGATCCACTACGAAGTTCTTCACTTGAGGATAAATTGGCATCATCATGAACACTATCAATGCCACTAATTTCTCCACTCGAAAGAAATTCTTGATCAACATTATTAATATTGGTGCCTTTAAAATCCTCACTTGGAGAAAAATCATTATCATCATTATTGGTGCCGTCATCATCACAAAAATCATCATTAGTGCCTTCAAAATTCTCATTGGAGGAAAATCGTCATCATCCTCATCAATGTCTTTATAATCCCCACTTGGAAGAAATTCTTCATCATCCTCTTCGATGCCTTTAAAATCCTCATCTGGAGGAAAATCTTCATCATCTTCATCCATGCATTCAAAATCCCCACTTGGAGGAAAATATTTATCTTCTCCATCGGTGCTCTAAAATACCCACTTGGAGGAAAATCTCCACTATGTTCATCTCCACCTTTCAATTTTCCACTTAAACTATGATAAAAATCATCAATTAGAGAAAGATTATTGATATTATCATTAAGATGCTAAGAAGAATGATCACCATCGCATTCTTTCCCTTCCTCAGTGGCACCTTCATAATATTCAAAATTAGGAATCTATTCGTCAACTTGCTTAATTGTATTGCTTGCATCACAATCAATAGCCTCACTAAATGAAAAACACAGTTCTTCATTTACATTGGAGTCATTTCCATAATTTGCTAATATCACAAGACGAAGTACGTGAATAAGACGTTGATGCTTCATAAATGGAATTTACTTCTCCATTAGATGAACCCATGACTTCTCACCAAAAAATAGAATAATGCAATTGTCCAACCCCCCAACAATTTTATAGCTAAGAGAATGAATTTCTCCCTCCCAAATTTTGCTCCAAAAATAAATAAAGGTTTTTAATTTTTATTAGTTTTTGTGGATTAAACTCTGTCTGTGTTTTCAATACACTAACACAATTAAATCCATAAAACTACTACAATAAAATGAAGGTTTTACTATATCCAATTCTTATGTATTAAGTAATAACATATTTTTGTTTTTTATTTATCCCATATTCATAAAAATAGTAATGTTAAACCTACTCTGTGCTATATAAAAACACTCTTGTTTCATATTATTCACCTACTATTCACTTTTGGGGAGCATGATTAAGGAGTTTGGAGATATTTAACAAAGAGTTTCTAACACTTAAATTGTTAGTTATTTTTTTCAATTTTTAGTAATTATTTTTACTCAGTTTTTTGGCATTTATATGTTTTTCATAATTTTAAATTTCTTTTTGTAAAAATAGGATGGGAAGCATCCTCCCTCACTTCCCCCAAGTGATCCCTCCCCATGTATCACCCCTTCCCTCCTCTTTTCCAGGTGCTCTGTAATACCCTCTAGTTTAGCCCCTGGACATATTATTGTCGTTATGTTGGACATAGTGACACAAGGTGCCTGGACTATGGTTTGCACATTACTATTATTTTTACTATGTTGAACTTATAAAATAATTAATAAAATAAAAACAATCGGATGACCGATGCCACAAAAGAGAGTATGAGGAACCATGATGTTGCGAGCAAGGGGTTGTGGAAAAGTGTTTACCTATGTGTGTTGAGCCTATGTTGATGTTATACACCCTTATTATGTACTTTATGGACCCTCTTGGTTATGCACCTTCATGTGTTATGCCACTCCTTGGTTTTATTTACCCTGAGATTAATTTTCATATTTGAGGATTGGAGTCCCTCTCTCACCTAGTGCACCCTCATGAGTTGAATTAGCGTGTCTCTTGGTGTAGCCACCTAATGTGTAACTCCAATTTACTATTATGGGAATGCAACTCTCATGATTGTGTCCCTCTCTCTCCCAATTCGAATTGCTCATGAAGGAATTCGATTTGCTCGTGTTGGCTAGTCACACTTGTGTGTTGGTTCATGCTTTTGCTTGTCTGCTTGTGTTTGGAAATTGTGGTTCGATTTTGTTGCTCTTGGTATGATATCCTTGCTAGTAATTGTTCCCTTGTGGAGCCTGTGCCCAAGCTGAGTTACTCTGGAGCCACTGGTGTATGTCTTGGAATTGCCTCTGGAGATCATGGATTGGCAGCAGCGGTGAGTTCCACTGCCATTATATTTGAGGTTGGAAAGAGCTGTGTATTGCCTCTGGATATCCTAGTTTGGAAACATGGTTGAGGTCCACTACCTTATATTTGAGGTTGTCCTAGAGCCACTGTAATTTCCCTGGATTGGAAGTTCTACTTGCCATTGGTTTGCAGTTGGATTGTTGTCCTGGAGCCACTGGAATTGCCTTGGAGTGGAAGTAGAGGCCACACTTGCCATTGGGGTGTGGTTAGACTGATTTATTGAGAGAATTTGTGGTTTAGTTCCCTCTTTCTTGTGGCATCATGGTTCTGGCTCGGGGGTGACCATTGCAAAGTGAGTTTTGGCTTGCATTGTGTCTACGGCTGGGTGGAACGTGGCATGGTCGATTCCGATTCCGTATTTGGAAAAGATAAGTGCTTTATCTCATGTTTATTTAATTTATTTGGATATAATATGATTTATTAATTTATGTATGAACATGAAATGCTTGATGAAATATATGAGCCATTTGGGGAAGAAATTTCTCATGGAATTCAATCTATTTATGCAAGTAAATTTTGTGAAGGAATTGAAAACTAGTTTTTGGGATTTTGTGCACAAATTGTTTGAGGAAATGATTCTTTGGAACCTATGACACATAACTGATATTTCTGCCCCCGTTCATTATATAATGTGTATTTTTATGGCACAATAGCCTCATAATGATTTAAGACCCTTCTCTTTGATGTTTCTACCTTTTATTCGAAAACTAGTTCTTCGAATGGATTTTTTTGCATAGTTTGGAGACTTGGCACAGTGTTTGTAAAATTGATTGAGTGTTCTTTTTATGCTTATGTATAATAAATACAATTGAAATGAGTGTGAGAATGTGAGGGGAAATCTTCTTGATAGTGTTTGGGAAATGTCTACCGAAATTCTAGATCAATTTCCAATTTCTAGCTCCTTCAATGGAATTGTTTTGAGTAGATTTGTGACTTTGCATATGAAGTTTTTGATGAAATGTTCGAATGAGATATACCTATGTTATGAATGATAAAACATGTTATTTAGAGTTGGAATGGCATTTGAATTATTCTATGAGCCGTGGATTTAATTATTCTAGCGATTCGTAGAATTACTAGTCAATTCAGATGAGTAGAATTAATTAGTTTCGTGAATTATTTAATGGACTATATATGGGAGGAAAGCTACATCCATATGACTATAGGTGACCCCTGATACGCTATCCATGAGCTACAGTATTCATATATTTCTCTCTATTTTGAATTTGGAAAGTTAAATTGGAAAGTAGGTACATTGCGGTGAAAATTGATAACTAATTGTGGATTGAAATATTTGTTTTTGTAAAAACATAATGCTACATCCCTGTGCTCTATTTCTAACATGCTATTCTATTGCAGGTGGCTACTTATCAGGTGTTATCCTTTACTTATGGATGCATTTAATTTTGGTTCATTTATTTAGACTCAATTCCTTGCGGTGAATGGTTAACTAGTTTCATTGGAATTGATGGAAAAGATCACCTTATGTGCAATTGGAATGATATGCAAATAAACCTTTAATTGATTGTAGGTGCATGATTAAATATGTTATTAATGGATGCAAGATTTCTTTTGGGTTTAATGGCATGGTTATAAGTTGATTTTGTGCAAGAATAACTGCTTATATCAGAAAACTAGTTAACTAGTCTTGTGGACTCTCTTTCGTAATTACCATGATTAATTATTGTAATTTTGGTAATTAGGCCTTATTTACATGTAATGAGATGTTATTAATCCATTGGTATTTATAATAGATTTTTATTTGTTAAACAATTGGATTTGTGATAAGTGTCGTAATTAACACCTAAATTACTGGTTAACTGTGATTAAGAATAATTAGCCTTTAGAAGTGGTTATCATCTATGATATAGCTTGGATTGAAATTTTGATGATGTTAGATGATGTTTAGAAGCCTTCCCAGCCTTTATATCAAATGTTGGATGTGTTAATGAGTTTAAATTAAATTATTGTTAATTATTGGATTTTGTGTCGCAATTAATTTTGGAAAAATAGAAATTAAATGTTTATGGTTTATCCGTTGCACTAAAAATCAAGTAATTAGCCTCAGAGAGCTAATGATATGTCCCTTAGACACTTTGATAGCCCATGTGTACATTACATTCTCCTCGGGAGTGGGCATTCCCTCGAGATCCCAAGGGAGCACTTGTTGTATTTTGAGCATTAATTCAAAATGATCTAGGATCTTATCTGAGAGAATAACATGTATAAGATATCAATCACAAGAGACAATAGACACGGATTTTATTCGGGGAAAACCAAGAAGGTGAAAGAACCCCGCAACTTCCTCATAGATAGAAAGAGCAATGATACAAGTCCCCAAATACAAGAGATAATCTCCTAGCAGCTTCTCCTCCTCCACTTGTGCGCAACACTCAAATGAGAGAATGAATGAGTGAGTGAATGATCAAATAGAGTGACACCCTCACTCTATTTATACACTAACTTGACCTTCCTAATAACCTAATTGGGCCGACCTATCTAGGAGAGTCTAATAACCCATGGTAACTCAACTCTGGGCAGAGCCCACACTTGGTGGTCTAATAACCCATCAAATATAAGTTGCGACACTTGCAATACAACTTGTGACACTTGTAAATACAAATGACGACACTTCCATATAGAGGAATAATAACATCTCTGTAGGGATACAATATACATATAGGAAATACATTCTGAAGTTACAAATACATCAACACTCCCTCTTAACTAGGAAGGTATTTCTTGACACAGGTCTTTAGCACAAGTCTTCTTCTTTGGATCATCGTCATCATCATTGTTGCTACTATCTCAATCAATCTCCAATCTACTCGTCATAGGAAGTTCTACAGAGCTAGCCCTTTTTCATGCTGGATGTATGCCTAGCCTCTATGTAGGTCTTCATCATCTCTGTGAGCAAGCCATCAAGTAGGTACACCTCAGGACTGATTACACTGCCTCTGCAAAACCTGCAAGGTCTCCCAGGACTGATTATATGCCACTGCAAAACCTGCAAGAGCATATCAGAATTGATTATATGCCTCTGCAAAACCTATGTACCCTAATGTCACCTCATCGTCTTCAGATCACCTCATAGTCCACGGAGCACAACCCAGATGCACACATATCACAACACTTACACTCCCTGGCATGGAGGGACTTTCCTCTGACCATCCGGAAAAGGCTCTACAATTACATCAACGACCATGGAAGGACTTTCCTCTGACCATGTCGAAAAATCTCGACAATTACATCAACGACCATGGAAGGAATTTCCTCTGACCATGTCGGAAAAGCCACGGTAATTACATCAACGACCATGGAAGGACTTTCCTCTAACCATGTCGGAAAAGACACACCCAAACCTTACATCTCACCATGGGAGGAATTTCCTACCACCATGTGAGAATGGCCCAACCCTTACATCTGCACCATGGGAGGACTTTCCTACCACCATGTGAGAATGACCCATGTGCATCTGTGTCTCCGGACTCATCACTTCCCCTTGGAAGGAATCTCGATCTAAAGGACACCAAGTCTCTCTCTGAAGTACTCAAACTTCACTCTGGCCAGCGGCTTGGTCAACACATCGGCTATCTGCTCGTCCGTTGCAACATACGGGAGCTTCACTACTCCTCTCTGCACCATATCCCTGATATAGTGATACTTGATCTCGATGTGCTTCGACTTGTCATGGAACACCGGGTTCTCTGACAACTTCACACAAATCTGGTTGTCGCAATATATACAAGTAGCATCCAACTGGAGATCAAACAAATCAGACAGTAGCTTCCTAAGCCATACTGCCTCACAACTAGCCGAACAAGCTGTAACATACTCTACTTCGGCTGTACTCAGTGCCACACAGGACTGCTTCTTGCTAAACCAAGGGATCATACCAGATCCCATACTAAAGCAGCACCCCGAAGTGATCTTTCGATCAATGGCACTGCCTGCCCAATCTGAATCAACATAACCCTCCGGGTTAAACTTTTGATTCACATCATACTTGAGCCCATAGTCACCGTACCCTTCAAGTATCTCAGAATATGCTTATCAACAATCAAGTGAACATGTCTCGGATCCGTTAGGAACTGGCTCAAGGTGTTCACAGCAAAGCAAATATCTGGTCTCGTATTTTTCAGGTACATCAAGGACCCAATCATCTGACGATACATCGTGGCATCAACCGGATCAGATGAAGCATCACATAGAAGCTTCAGGTTCGATGCCATAGGTGTGGCCATGGCCTTGTAGTCCATCATCCCGAACCTCTTCAGGATCTCTACTGCATACTTCCCTTGTCCAAGGAAGATTCCATCCGTACTCTGCCACACCTCCACACCTAGAAAGGAATGCATCATACCCAAGTCCTTCATCTCGAACTCAGCAGCAAGCTTCCTCTTCGTGTCAGCAATCAATCTATCCTCACCTGTCACAAACAGGTCATCCACATACAATAGTAGTATCATTGGATTTCCTTCCTCAACCTTGTAGTAAAGGTTGGAATCCACTTTACTCTTGGTAAAGCCTAAACTGGGCAGGAAGCTATCTATCCTGCCGTACCATGTCCTGGGTGCTTGCTTCAAGCCATACAAGCCTTTCTTCAGTTTGCACAAATAAGTCCCTCTGTAACGTGTCTCAAACCTGAGTGGTTGCTCCACATACACTTCCTCTTCGACTACACCATTCAAGAAACTTGTCTTGACATCCATTTGGTGTATCTTCCACTTCATTACTGTAGCCAGAGCAAGTACTATTCTGATAGAAGTGTATCTGGCTACAGGTGCAAAAGTTTTTTCATAGTCTATCCCTTCTTTCTGGGAGAAGCCATGAGCCACAAACCTTTCCTTGTATTTCTCTATGCTACCATCTGCAGCATGCTTGATCTTATAGATCCATTTGGAAGTCACAACAGACTTCCCTTCTGGTCTTGGGACCACATCCCAAACATCATTCTTCATGATCGAATGGTATTCCTCGACCATGGCATTCTTCCATTACTTCATCCCGGATCCTGGGAACTTCAGATTCTTCAATATCTTTAATAGATAGCTTCGTTGCTGGAACAAATGTTGTAGTCCTTCTTTTGTAGGTGATTGTACACGATCTTTCCTACAAGTCAAATTCAATTGCATGATTAGAAACGTCTCATAGTTTTCAGAACAAAATCTTACACATAAAAATGTATATGTCATACAGTCATGCAAATATCTTAGCCAATGCTTCAATACAACATTCATCCATATCCCGTAACTTTCTAGATGCCTTCCATCTCTACCAGAACATTGTTAAGAATTTGCACTACTCCCGGCAACACGTCAGCAAAGAGGTTTCATTCTAGATAAGTAGCAATGGAATGTTGTGCAGTGCCATAGGCCACTTACCCATCACATGCATATTATTAGTATATTGTTCATTAATGTAATTATTCTAATATGCATAATACACAACCTAAGTCTAGGAACATAAGTATATACATCATTGAACATTATTTAAACAATCAGAATATACAAGAAATGACAATTCAAATATTTATCTTTGTTTGTTTGTTGGGTAGACTCCCTCTCAATCTTTGCTTCCTTTCTGCAACTCCATTCTGATGTGGATTGTAAGGAGTGGGAAACTCCCTCTTAATCCCTGAATCAGTGCATAGCTTCTTGAAGTCTCCTTAGAGAACTGGATGAAATCGGACCGCATACATTGGAGTGGATAATCTCCAAGATTCCTTTTGCCTTGCTTTCACTACTTGGAAATGTCTTCTTTGAGTTCTTTCCCTTTGCACAACCTTTTCAAATGCCTTCATGCTTTGAATGGATTTCAGGAAGACCTTCTGCTACTTTGCTTGCAATTGGTAGTGCCCTATAGTGCACATGTGCAAGCCTTCTATGCCAAAGTTCACTTGGATCTACTGAGTCATGAACCAAGGCTTGTTCTGGTTAGCCCTTCAATTTGTATAATCCTCCCTCTTGCTCTCCAATTACCATTTCATCATCTATAGTCTTACCCTTTGGCCACATAAGAACTTGGCCATCTACAAATGAAACCCTTATTCCTTTTGCATCCAATGCAGATATGGAGAGAAGGTTCTTCTTGAGACCAGGAACATATAGTACATCTTTCATTTTCATAGATTTTCCAGAGTCTAGTTTATAGGAGGCTTCACCACTTCCTTTTATGGGATACTGGTAGTCATCCCCAAGTTTCACCTTGTGGGGTGATTCATGTTCAGATAGGTTTACAAAGGATCCCTTGAATCATGTCATATGTTTGGAAGCCCCACTATCTATAATCCAATCATTGCTTCCATGAGCAATAGTACCAGTGAGGGAAGAAATCAAAACATACTCTTCATCACTTGAAGAATCTTCACTTTCTTCCCTAGCCCTCTTCCTAGGAGGTTCATCATTCTCTGCAGTGTGAGCATGATGTCTTCTTTTGTTGTTCTTCTTTTTGTGAGAGCCATCTTTATTATTTTTGGGACAATCTCTGGAATAGTGTCCCTTCTCATCACATGTATAGCAACTGATAGTGGACACGTTTCTTCGAGGTTTGAAGTCATCCCTCTGATTCTGATGGTGGTGCCTTTCTTTCTTACCGTGGTGGTGTGCCTTCTTTTCATCATACTTCTTGGAGTGTGCTGTGAGGGCTTGATATTCATTCCCCATCTTCTCTTCTCATGCTATAATGCGAGCTTCTTCCTGTGGGCATTCTTCCCACAACCTACTGAATGTGATAAGTTTCTTCCTAGCACAAATTCCTTGGATGAAGGAATCCCATGACCTAGGAAGGCCATTAAGAGTGGTCATCACTACTTCTCCATTCTCTATATCTTCTCCCACAGCTTCAAGTTGTTCCTTTATTTGGGAGACCCTTGAAAAGTAAGACTGCATGGTCTCCGCATTTTGGATCTTGACATTCTTTAGTTGATTCCTCAAGGTCATCTTCCGATTTATGTTCTTCCCTTAAAATAACTTGGTCAAGGAATCAAACATCTCCTTAGGTGTCTTTAGAGATGACACATGTGGTATGAGATGGTCCTTGATAGAATCAGCAATGATCCTCTTAGCCTTGACCAAGTTCCTCTTGTGCAAGGCCTTAGCCTCATCTCCCTCTGGAATTGGAACCTCTTCACTTATTTAGGTGGCCAATTCATTCTCTTCTAGGATTAACCCAATCCTATACTTCCATGCTCGGAATTTATCAGCCCCTTCAAGCTTATCCTCAAGCTTGGTGTGGTGAGACATTTCAACGAGAAACTCAAATGGAAATAAAAGGTTTAGGTCTTACCACTTGATTTGCTGAAAACTGGATTTGGAGCTGGATTAGGGTTTGTCAGAGAAACCCTAAAAATTCAAACTTCTGAAAGGATGGAAAGATGCACCTTTTTAAGTTGATCAAGCTGGTATACTTCAATTTTGAAAACTGCAAAATTTGACCCCTCAAAATTGCCTTTGAAACTTCTGGATCTTCTAGACAGGATCCCGAACTAGGGTTTGATAAATCCCGAGATTCTACCTAGACAAAAAGTTCGATCCAAGGCTCAGAAGTTTGGTTTTTCTGAGGAGCATCCGGCCATGGTCACAGATTCCAAAAATTTCAACTTTTGTGCAGAAACCCTAATTTTCCACCTTACCGATCAAAATTTCAAACTAGGGTTTGATAAAGCTCGGCCTTCTGCTCAACCAAAAAGTTCTATCTTGGTCTCTAAACTTCTATTTTATTGAGGAGCATCCAACCGTGGTCACAAATTCCAAAAATTCCAACTTTCTTCGAAACCCTAATTTCCCGCAACAGTGATAGGCCAAAAACTGAAAGTGCTCAGAATGAGATTCTGTTTCGACAAAAAGATGCACCCTTGCTAGGAGAGTCAATCTAGCCTCCTGCCTTTGAAGATTTGTGGAGATAAACCCAAAAAATTAAGAAGCCCTAGCTTCCGCAGTTGCACAGTGTCTTCTTCTCAAGTTAGCTCTGATACCATGTTGGATTTTGAGCATTAATTCAAAATGATCTAGGATATTATCTGAGAGAATAACATGTACATCATATCAATCACAAGAGACAATAGACACAGAGTTTCCTCGGGGAAAACCAAGAAGGTGAAAAAACCTCTCAACTTCCTCAGAGATAGAAAGAGCAATGATACAAGTCCCCAAATACAAGAGATAGTCTCCTAGCAGCTTCTCCTCCTCCACTTGTGCGCAACACTCACATGAGAGAATGAATGAGTGAGTGAATGATCAAATAGAGTGACACCATCACTCTATTTATACGCTATTTGACCTGCCTAATAACCTAACTGGGCCGACCTCTCTAGGAGAGTCTAGTAACCCATGGTAACTCAACTCTGGGCCGACCCCACACTTAGTGGTCTAATAACCCATCAAATATAAGTTGTGACACTTACAATACAACTTGCGATACTTGTAAATACAAATGATGACACTTCCGTACAGAGGAATAATAACATCTCTGTAGGGATACAATATACATATAGGAAATACATTCCGAAGTTACAAATACATCAACAACGCCTAGGGGGAGGAATGATTTGGGAACCCACTAGGAACTCCCTTGGGCGCACGGAGGAGAGGCACAATTTCCCACAGTGCCAAATGGATTTTGTAGGGGGGAATCTCAATGGATCCCCCATGGCCCCCCCAAAGGAGCACCTAATGGCCCCCCAATGGTGCACTCCCTTCGGCACCAAGGGGGGAAGGTGGTTTTACCTCCCCCTCAGGAACCTAAGAGAGAACCCAATGACTGCCTAAATAGAGCACCCAATGGGAAACAACTGGGTTCACACTAGGCGCTCACTTGGGAACCCAGGGGGTGAGGAGCAATTTTGAGAATCACACCAACCCCCAGGGCACCCATGGAGCACCCATTGGGCGCTCCCTTATGCACCTTAGGGAGGTGGGGGGGAAGTGCGATTATGAGAATCACAATCATGCCTCCTCTTCATGAATTCCCAATGGAGAGCCTAGTGGGTGATCTGGGGGGAGGGACGATTATGAGAATCACAATCACGCTCCCCCCTCCTCGGCGTCCGAGGGGGAGGCGCGATGGCCTCCCCCCAAGTTCCCAAGGGAGTCCTGCTAGGAACTCCATTGGGTGCTCTATTGGGAACCAACTGGGTGATCCATGGGTGCCCATGGGGATGTGGTACGATTCCACCCATGGAGCACATAATGGGGTGCTCCATGGGCACCCCTAGGGGGAGGTGAAATTTTGGGCGCTCCATTGGCTTCCAAGGGGGGAGGTGTGATTCTAAGGTTTGTGCCTCTTCCCATTGGGCACTCGCTTGGGCAACCAATGGGTGCATGGAGGCTTCCCCCCCTAGAAGGAAACCCAAGGAAGCACGTAGTGGGATCCCATGGGAGGAGGCATGATTTTGAACCACGCGTTGCCCTCCAGGAACCCAAGAGAGAACCAAGTGGGTGCCGAATGTAGAGCCCAGTGGGCACTCCCTTGGGAACCTAGGCGGGGAGGAAAAAAAGGTGGTCCATTGGGTGCCTAGGGGGGAGGCGTGATTGCCTCCTCCCGAGCACCCATGGGAATGCCTGGGGTGGGAAACGCGATTCCACTTGTGAACCACCTTGTTTTTTTGTTTAGTAGGTTTTATTTAAAAAAAATCTCATTTATTTTTTGAAGTTTTTAAATTTATTTTTTTAAAGGTTTTTGTTTTTAATTTGTTTTAAGTTTAGTACTTTTCTTTTAGTTTTTTTTTAAATGTTTATTCAATTTAAATTTAACAATCATACTTATACTATTATTATTTTGTATAGGGAGAATGGCATCAAGAAAGTCACCTGTAAATGTTTCTAGATCAAGATCTCCAATCATGTCATCCAAAAAATCACTTGTGGCATCCGAGGCTACTAGCCAGCAAAATACTAGCGCTATTCAAGATCCAATAGTTGAACTTTAAAAAATTATGAAGAATGCTAGAGACTAGAAATCTGCACCATGTTGCATATGTGCACTTAGATTATCAAGTAATTGGCTTGTTACAAGATATATATTTGGTGATGGGTACAAAGACTATTTAGGCACTCATGAAACAAGCCAAGACTTTACCAAGATATGATATTATTTCAAATTATAAAATTATAAAATAGAAGAAAGTTTTACAAATTTGTATGCATATGTTGAGAGCAACAATATAAGTTTGGTTATTCTTAATTATTATGTTTTTATATATTATAAGTACAATGATATCATTTGTAACATATTTAATACCATAATGTTTTTATTTTTACAGGATTTTGCTATGTCAATTTCACAGAAGTTGGGGGGGGGTTTATTCTACAAAGGAAAATATTATGGACATCATTAGTACCTTTCTTATCGACAAGAAACATGAAGTAAGGAAGAAGAAACAAAAAGTGTTGAAAGCTTAAACTGTAGATGTAGAGCCACATAACGAACAACAGGAAAGGAAATCCAACAATCTAATAAGGCTAGAAATGTTACATTTAAAAGTGTAACAACCTCAAACGAAGATGATGTTGAGATTTATGCCAATGAGGTTGCTACTCTTGCTCGAAAGAAGAAGAAACAAGAGAAACCTGAAAGGACTATGGTTGATGATGTTTCCATTCCTATTGATGATGAAGATATTTTTGATCTAGATGAAACTTCTTTAAGGCATAAAAGGAGGGGATCTAATGTTGTTATTAATGAAGAAACCACGTTTAGCTCCAAATATAACAAGGAAAATTCCAAGGCCCGTAGGGAAATCATAAATCCAGGTGTTGATCTAGATGATGGTGATACTAAAATCACACAAAATGCTATTAGAGATCAATTGAGGAACAACAACTTAGTTGACAATGGGCATACATTGATTTAAAAGTGAAGCAACTTTATAGGTCTGCAAAAGGACAAAAGAAGTATCAAATTAGAAAGACACACCACTTGCATATTCACAACTTCAAAACATTGGTGAGGAAATCCATATGTACATGTGGTTGACTACCTAGTTCTTGTTTACCCAAAAGAGGGTTGTACTAGGCATGCATTTGATCAATCAAAAAGTTTTGACTATAAATATTATGTGATTGGGGGAAATCATTATGCAGAGGCTAGAAGAGAATTGTTGCAGGAGTATCCCAATAACCCTCTTTTTAAAATAGTCAAATGTATCATTAATGCTAGTTTAATAGATGTAGAAGCAAAGCTATTGGCATGGGATCATAACACAGATAGTGAATATAACATGTCCATGACATTCATACAAATTGTGAGATTTATCCACAATGAATTTGAACAAATATGTGGTGGGGATAGATCAAAGGTTGATGCAAGTTCAAACACAATGTTGTATGGGAATAGGTTTCCCAATTAACGATGAAAGTGTGAAACAAAAAAGTGTGAAAGGAAGTGATGCATTTAGAGCGACATGTAACTTTTTCTAGTTGGGATTTAAAATGAGGCAAACATGAGATTTTATTGATAAGATCTTTAGCTTGTGGGAAAATATTGGCATAAAAAATAAAAAGTTAAAAAGTCTCAAACCGTAGCAAGAAGCATTCGTAAGGCAGGTCCAGACTCAAGAATTCGCCATAAGGTGTGACTATAATGTTAAGTTTACTTTGTTTAGCATAATAACATTAAACAATAGGACCACTGAAAGAAAGACAAGCACAAAACACAAAGAACACAAACTTTCTCTCGGGGAAACCACAAGGGAGAAAACCCGGACAAAACTTCCTCAATATAGAATTCACCAAGACAAAATGAAAGCCCCAAGACAAAACAAATTCTCTCCTTCACTAGTGAACTTCTCTCTCTCTCCTATGCAATATTTTGGTGAGGTAATGAGTGGTACAAATGAAAAACTCGACCTCTCTATTTATATTGTTTAGTTGGGTGAATTTTACCCCAATTGGGCTGACCTATCCTAGTTTATTGGGCCGACCTATCAATTACATAATAAAATATCTTTTTTTTTGGATTCTTCTAGGGCAGAACAACTTCTAGGGTTTACATTGACTCTTTCAATGAATCTTACATGACCAATTACATCAATGCCATCTCTTGAAGGAGGAATAATAATAATACAATTAGAATATCTTCTGCGGTTACATTTCTTTAACACTCCCTCTTAACTAGGAAGGTATTCTACATATATCAACATCAACAACTGTACAATTGACTGGTGAAAATCTGTATGTCATAGGAAGTTTTTGGAAAATCATCATATATCGGGGGCATCATCAACATCATCTACTGGAATATCATCATTAGCATCATCATCATGGTCGTCATTAGCATGGAACTGTTGGAGCATCAACATCATCGTCATCATCAACATCATCGTGACCAAGGAATTGCTGGAACATCATCATCGTCATTGTCAACAAGAAACTACTGGAACATCAGCATCATCATCGTCAACAACATCATCATCATCAACATCATCATGATCAACAAGGAATTGCTGGAACATCATCATTGTCAGTAAGGAACTGGTGGAACATCAACATCATCATCAACAAGGAATTGCTAGAACATCATCATCGTTAGCAAGGAGCTACTGGAACATCAACATCATCATCATTAATATGTAAATACTAGAACAACAACATCATCAATCATCAATACATGGATACTGAAATCAACAACAACATCAACCATCAGTAAGTAAATACTGGAACAATAACATCAAACATCAATAACTAAATATTGGATCAACAACATCAAACATCAGTAAGTAAATACTAGAACATCATCATCAACATGTGAATTCTAGAACCATCAGTATAGAGATACTAGAACAACATCATCATCATCTGGAATATGCACTATGGTGGGAACTCCGGTAGATGATGCTGACTTACTAATCCTTTCGGACCAAACAATCCTAGTCATACATACCAATCTACCCAGGGATCAAACAGGCCTTTTCTGGATTACTGCGATGCACCTGCAACAATTAATTAATAAAAATATGCGAAATAGCAGAAATGACAGAACTCAGAATCACTTTTATATTGATCACAAGCCACTTCAAGGGGGCAACCTCCTATGAACAAGCTCAATACAAATAACTTCACGGTGCCTTCATAGGTCTCAACACACACTTATATACTAAGTCTAGGCGCCAATACTATGGGTCAAAACCATGGGCCACTACAAACTATGGATCAACAATACTACGGGCGACTTACAAAGCATATGCGCCAACAACAATAACATAAACTATTGATCAACAAATACTACGGGACGACTTACAAAGCATATGCGTCCAACAACAATATACTAACAAAGTAAAGACATGGGTTCCTAACATCCCCTTCCCCTTAAAAAAAAGCTTTGTCCTCAAAGCTTTAGATGTGGAAATTGTTGTTGAATCTGAAGGAGTGGTTCCCATGTAGCATCCTCTGGTTGCATGCCGTGCCACTGAATTAAGACCTCTGTGATAGAGCGAGAGCGAAGCTGACGAGTGCGCCGATTGAGGATGGCCTCCGGCTCCAAAAGGATGGATCCTTCATTATCCAGTTCGGGTAAAATCGTTTTTCCACTGATGTTGGTGCCAAGAACTTTCTTCAGACAAGAGACATGAAAGACTGGATGAATGCGGGAAGAAGGAGGAAGTTCCAATTTATAAGCAACGGGCCCAATCTTCTGAAGAATCCGATATGGCCCATAGAACTTTGGAGTGAGCTTATGACTCCCTTTGAGTTTCAGGGAAGACTGCTTGTACGGATGGAGATGAAGAAAAACCATATTGCCGACTTGAAAAGTGCACTCAAAACGGTGCTGATCAGCTTGTTGCTTCATGCAATTTCTTTCCATGTGAAGATTGTCCCGCAAAATGTGAAGAATCTGATCACGGTTTCGAAGGACCGTGTCAACTTCCTGAACTGGTGAACTGGTGGGGGTGTATGGAAGAAGAACTAGAGGTGCCTGACCATAGATTGCTTCATATGGGGTCATTTTAGAGGCAGTGTGGTAAGAGGTATTGTACCACCATTCAGCAAGATGGAGCCACTTTGCCCACTGATGTTGTTGTTAAGAGGTGAAGCAACGAAGATAAGTTTTCAAGCATTTATTGATAATTTCAGTCTGACCATCTGTTTGTGGGTGATACCCTGAACTCATCTTCAGTTTGGTGCTAGTGTGGCGAAATAGTTCAGTCCAAAAATGACTGGTGAAAGTCGCATCACGATCTGAGACAATGGAAGAAGGGATGCCATAAAGACGAAAGATCTGGTCCAGGAAAATTTGAGCGACTGAAGAGGCTGTATAGGGATGGCTGAGAGCACAAAAATGACTATATTTGGAGAGGCGATCAACCACAACGAGAATCATTGTCTTCCTGCTAGATTTAGGGAGCCCTTCAATGAAATCCATAGAAATATCTGTCCAAATCCATGTAGGTATGGGCAAGGGTTCGAGCAATCCTGGAAGGAGTGTTGTTTCACCCTTATTGCGCTGGCAGGTATCACATTCGGCCACCATCTGTTGAATTGTCCTTTTCATGCCCTGCCAAAAGAAGTTACGCCGTGCTCGTTCATACGTTTTGAGGAACCCAGAGTGCCCTGCCGATGGAGAAGCATGGAGTTCATAGAATACATCCTGTTGAAGATCTGTGCTTTGGGGAAGCACCAGACAACCCTTGTATCTCAGAGAAGCACCATCCCAAGAGTAATGTGGTACAACAGAAGGGTTGTTGGTCAAGCGTTGGATAATTTGAGATAAGGAAGAGTCATTGACATAACCCTGTTGAACAGATTGCAACCAATTTGGAATAGGCATAGAGATAGCTGAAAGAGAACCTTGGGCATCAAATGTGCGAGAAAGAGCATCTGCCACAATATTGTCTTTACCCTTCTTGTAAGTGATCTCATAGTCATAACCCATGAGTTTGCTAACCCATTTCTATTGTGCCGGGGAGGAGACACGCTGTTCCAAGAAATATTTCAGACTCTGGTGATCAGTCTTGATGCAGAAATGATTCCCTAATAGGTATGGGCACCACTTCTGTATCGCATGCAAAATAGCCATCATTTCCTTCTCATAGGTAGAGGCAGCTAAATTCTTACCTGAAAGGGATTTGCTGGTGAACGCAATGGGGTGTTCATCTTGAAGGAGAACAACACCAAGTCCATTGCCGCAAGCATCACTCTCAATAGTGAAGGGCTTGGAAAAATCGGGCATAGCTAGAACAGGTGTGTTGTACACATAGCTTGTTTTAGTTTGTTAAATGCACACTGAGCAGCATGTGTCCATGTAAAAGCATCCTTTTTCAATAGAGCAGTTAATGGAGCTGCAATCTTCCCATAATCCTTGACAAACTTGCGGTAGTAGCCAGTCAACCCCAAAAAACCACGAAGGCTCTTGAGTGTTTGAGGATGCGGCCAATTGTTCATGGCATCGATTTTGGCAGGATCCACGCGAACCCCTTGTGCTGAGATGATGTGCCCGAGATACTCAACTTCCTTTTGTCCAAAAACATATTTAGACTGCTTGGCATGGAGATGATGGTCAGAGAAAAGTTGCATGACAAGATCCAGATGCTGGAGATGTTCATCCCATGTTTTACTATAGATGAGGATATCATCAAAGAATACCAGAATGAATTTCCGCAAGTAGGGTCGAAATATTTTATTCATTAATGCCTGGAATGTGGAAGGAGCATTAGTGAGGCCAAAGGACACGACCAAAAACTCATAATGGCCATCATGTGTGCGGAAAGCTGTTTTAGGGATATCATCCTCATGAACCTGAATTTGATGATACCCAGAACGAAGATCCAACCTGGAGAAAAAGTGAGCCCCATGAAGCTCATCAAGAATCTCATCAACAACAGGAATTGGAAACTTATCCTTGATGGTGAGGTGATTAAGTGCTCGGAAGTCAATGTAGAGGCACCATGACCCATCTTTTTTGTGGACAAGAATAACTGGAGAAGAAAAGGAACTAGTGCTTGGGCGAATAATACCTTGCTTTAATAAGTCCCGAACGAGCATTTCAATCTCCGTTTTTTGGTGAAATGGGTAGCGATAGGGCCTGATGTTGGGAGGAACGCTGCCAGGAAGGAGCTGAATATGATGGTCTTCTGGCCTGGAAGGTGGCAATCCCACTGGTTCAGCAAAAACACCTGTATATAGATCCAGAATTTGTTGTAGATCCAAAGGAGTAGTGGAGACCGCTGAAGGTTGCATCTGAATGGAATGGAGCTGAGCGATGACACCATGTGAATTCTTCTTGAGGAGTTTTTCCATGCGATGTGAATTGATGATGCTGAGAGAACCTGGTTGTAATCCTGTCAATGTGTGTTTTTGGCCATTGAGGGAAAACTGCATCCAAAGTTCAGCAAAATCCCATAAGATAGGGCCAAGTGTGCGTAGCCATTGAGCGCCCAAAACCACATCACATCCGCCTAAGGTCAAGGAAAACATGTCAGAGCGCAAGGTATAATCTCCCATAGAGATATGCACATTTAGACACTTCCCTTTGCAAGGTAAGGTGCCCCCATTGGAAACCATGACTTCAAAGTTGGAGCAAGGATGGATAAAACAATCAGATTGTTTGGCGATCCGAGGGTTAATGAAATTATGAGTGCTACCAGAATCAATGAGTATTGTAAGAGGAAGCTTCTTGAAGTAACCCCTGACCCGCATTGTTTGGGGGGTGGTGATTCCAGATAAAGCATGTAGAGATATCTCTGGCTGGTCATCCTGAGACGGAGGGTCAATAGGCGGTTCCTGAATGTCGACCGGAGCATCCAGTGTTTCTGGATCTTCGTCACCAATTTCAAAGGTAGGCGGAGAATCCACATCCAAGAGATAGAGCTTTTGCTGAACACATCTATGTCCCCGAGTGAATTTCTCATCACAATTATAGCAAAGCCCCTTTTCTCTGCGTGCTTGCATCTCTGTTTCAGACAAACGCTTGATAGGAGTTGGTCGAGGAGCCTACGGTATAGGTGGTCGTTGAGAGCCCATATTTTGGAAGGGAACAAAAGTGGGCTTGGAGCGTTGTTGGGCTGCAATCTTGTCTTCTACCAACTTAGACAACCCTAGGGCTTCCATCATTGTGTTGGGATAGAACATTTTGACCTCAGAGTGGATGGCATCCTTTAGGCCACTGATAAAACAACTCCGGTAAAAGTCATCAGACAATCCTTCGGTGTGGTTGGCTAGATTCTCAAATTCAGTTTGATACTCTCTCACAGTGCTAATTTGGCGAAGTTTAGTGAGGGCTCCTGTGAAGTCATCAAAATCACTAGGACTAAATCGTTGCAAAAGGAGTTGGCAAAAGTCTGGCCATTTGGGCTCTGGATGAGCCTTGATGTACCAATGGTACCATTGAAGAGTGTTATGTTCCAAAGGAAAGGATGCCAGCGGAACTTTGTTAACATCAAAAGTATTATGGAGACTGAAATACTATTATGCACGATAGATCCATCCAGTTGGATCGGTACCATTGAAGCGAGGAAAATCAAGCTTCGAACCACGAAAATTGTTGGAAGAAGAGAACCCATTGTCTGATGAAGACTCGGACTACCATTTGTTGTTCATAGCTGAATGTTCAAGATGGAGGCCGAGAAATTTTTCATCCAGATCCTGGAGTTTGGCTTGGATGGCTGCAAGTGCGTTCTCCATGGTTTTTGCTCCTGCACGGGTGACAACCAGGATTTTTTTTTATTTTTTATTTTTTATCGGTTGACTGGGTGGGAAAACTACTTCAGTAAAGGAAAATCTGGACTTGGGAAAAAATCTGAAGGGCAATTGGGTTTGACTAGGTTTTGGACACTGTTGAATAGACAGGGAAGCAAAAATGAGTATTTCAGAAGCGGGGTGAAAGAATGGGAAAATTTGGCAGAGGGGAACAAAGAAGCAGAATTCAGAAAGGAACTCTGTGGTAAAATTTGAAGGTGATTGGGTGAAATCTGAGGAAGTTATGGCAAACCCTAAAAATAGACAAATGTGGAATTTCGGGCTTTGGGAAGGGGAATTGGGGATAGGGTCCTCAGGAATGAAATATGCAGAATGGGATGATAGGGGTTCCCCAAAAATTTCAAGGGAAATAGAGTGAAAACAAGGGAGATATGGAGAAAAAACTGAATTTTATACTTTTTTTTTTTTGCAGAATGGAGCGGCTACGACTCAGAAGGGATCTGAAATGGCGCCGAATGGATTGAAAATGGCTGGATCTGGAATGGCTTGCAAAATGGATCTGAACGGCGCAGCAACGATCGACAACAGTTCAGCTGAAAATAGATATGGACCCCAGGTATGTGCGACTTCCTAACAATTCAAGGGTTTCACTCGGCCACCAATGCTGTCTGACGGCTTGCGTATTGGGGCAGTACCCCTTACTCCACGGCTCAGGTAAAACTGATAACTGCTTTGCCACAAACGACAGCTCTTGGTTTACCTCACGGGTGGGAACTAGTCAATCAGGTAGGGGTCGTTGCCCTTTTCGCTGGCAGGTCCTCTAAATGGGCCAGCTACTTCGGGTTCCTGTGGTACTCCTCACAATGACTTTTAGGGATTATGCCCAAGTACTTCCCATAGTTAAGCGGATAGGGATTATTCCCAAATCTGAACCTGCAATAGATGCGAAATTTTTTTTTGGCAGAAATTTCACCCAGCGAGCCCAAGAAAGTGCTCTGATACCAGATGCGATGCACCTGCAACAATTAATTAATAAAAATATGCGAAATAGCAGAAATGACAGAACTCAGAATCACTTTTATATTGATTACAGGCCACTTCGAGGGGGAAACCTCCTATGAGCAAGCTCAATACAAATAACTTCACGGTGCCTTCATAGGTCTCAACACACACTTATATACTAAGTCTATGCGCCAATACTATGGGTCAAAACCATGGGCCACTACAAACTATGGATCAACAATACTTCGGGCGACTTACAAAGCATATGCGCCAACAACAATAACATAAACTATTGATCAACAAATACTACGGGACGACTTACAAAGCATATGCGTCCAACAACAATATACTAACAAAGTAAAGACATGGGTTCCTAACAATTACTAATCCTTTCGGACCAAACAAGACTAGCCAGATATACCAAACCCCCTACAATCTATCCGGGATGACATACCAATCCTTTTGGATCAACCATGCCTTGTCATGCTAACGTACCAATCCTAGACTAAGCTGCCATACCAAGGCTCCAATAAACTACTCCTCTTTTGAGGGTGATCCTTTCGGACCCATCATCATCATCACTCCTTCTTTCGAAGGAGGTCCTTTCAGACTCATCATCATCATTCCTTCTTTCGAAGGAGGTCCTTTCGAACTCATCATCATCACTCCTTATTTCGAAGGAGGTCCTTTCGGACTCATCATCATCACTCCCTCTTTCGAGGGAGGTCCTTTCAAACCACACCAAGATTGTCTTGAAAGTATTCAAACTTTACACGAGACAAAGGTTTAGTCAACACATTAACAACTTGTTCCTTTGTAGGAACATACTTGAGCTTTACAGCTCCCTTCTACACCATATCCAGGATATTATGACACTTGATCTCGATATGCTTCTATCTATCATGAAACACTAGGTTCTATGACATCTTGATACAACTCTTAATTATCGCGAAGGATACCAGTCAAATCTATCTCTGCATCGAACAATCCTGCCAATATCTTGTGAAGCCAAACTTTTTTGGTGCAAGCTGAACATGCTGTGACATATTCAGCTTCTGTTGTACTGAGAGCAACACATGGCTGCTTTCTACTGAGCCATGAGATCATACCTGATCCCAAACTAAAACAACATCATGAAGTGCTCTTTTTGTCTTTCGCACTTCCATCCCAATCCGAGTATATATAACCGTGCAATCTGAACTCATTGTCTGATACATATCTGAGTCCTTAATCCAATGTACTCTTTAGGTACCTCATCACATGTTTTGCTGCAACCATGTGAACATGTCTAGGCTCCACCATATATTGGATCAATGTGTTCACATCAAAACATATATCTGGTCTAGTATTGGTCAAATGCATCAATGCGCCAATAATCTGTCTGTACAATGTAACACCTACTATTTATGATGAAGCATCATTCAAGAGCTTCAAGTTTGTCACCATCGGAGTAGGCATGGACTTACAGTCCAACATCCCAAATCCTTTTAGGATCTCAACAACATATTTTCCTTGATTTAGTAAAATCTCATCTAGGAACTGCCACACCCCAAGAACTAGAACGTAATGCATCATTCCAAGGTCTTTCACCTTAAATTCTGCAGCAAGATTCATCTTCATGAGGGGAGACATCCGGTATCGCTTTGAGCATATCCCTGAGATACTAAGGTAGAAAACCTTCTCCATCTATGTTGTAGTCACTCCCTTTGAAGCTGAGCTTCCCTACTCCCTCTGTAACTACGCATTATCCTCCTTATGCATCTTGTACTCTATGCATTGGGACATTCTGTATTGGAGTGATTGGTAGCCTTCTCTTCTATTAAAATTTTGGGTATCCATCTATGGCATCTCTCTAGGTCACTGGATACCTAGATCTCAAACTCTGTTTCAAGTTCTCTCTTGCACCCATCCATGAGCTCCTCATCTTCAACTTTGTAGCAAAGGTTGATATCTCATCAATCTAGGTGATCATCCTATCCCATGGGTTCCTTCTAATATCGTACAAAGCCTTCTTCAATCTGCACACATGTGGTTCTCTGTAGAGAGTTCTGAATCTTGGAGGTTGCTCGATATACACTTCTACTTTGATTACATCATCTATCTAGTGTAATATCCTCCACTAAGGAAGTGTGTCTGGCCACTAGATAAGCATCTCGTCATAGTTGACTCCCTTTTTCTGATAGAACCCTCGCTTTATACTTCTATAGTATGCTTGATTTCATAAATCTTCTTGAATGTCATAGTTGAACCATCGTCACTTGTTTTATGGAACAGATATCATCATTATTCTCTTGTAGGTGATGGTACACGATCTTTCCTACAAGTCAAATTTATGTTGATGTATAAGTAACTTTGGAATGTATTTCATCTATGTATTTCATATATATTTATTGTACCCTTATTGGAGATGTGTTATTCCTCTATAAGGAAGTGTCGTCATGTGGATTGACAAGTGTCGCAAGTGTGTGTACTTGCCGATGGGTTATTAGACCACCATGTGTGGGTTCGGCCCTGAAATATATATTATATTGTGGATGTACCTAGCTAGACAAGTCGGCCCCATAAGGTCACTGGGAAAACAGGTTAGTATAAATAGAGATCAGGAGATCTCTATTTAGATCATTCGGAAAGTCATCTCTCTCTGACTTAGAAAGTGGCGCACTAGTGAGGAAGAGGATCATCTGCTTCTAGGAGACTATCTCAAGTGTATTTTGGTTGTACTTTGGTTGAGCCATTGCTCTCTCTATCTCTGAGGAAGTTGTGGGGTTTTTTCACCTTAGGGTTTTCCCCACGGAAACTTTGTGTCTCTTGTCTCTCATGCTTTTGATTCTTGTGATGCTTGTCATGCTTATTGTGATTGTTATGCATTAATATACTATATATGTTATTCTCTCAACGAAGATTCTAGAGTATTGTGAATTAATGCTCAAACTTTAACATGGTATTAGAGCTAACCTGAGAAGAAGACATTTTGCAGTGACAGAAACTTGAGTTTCTTGTTTATTGGGTTTCTCTCCACAGATTTTGGAAAAGCAGTATAGTAGATTGACTCTACTCATCAAGGAGAATCTATCTGTCCAATCATAATTCAATTCTGAGCTTTTTCAGATTTGGCCCTAAAAATTAGGGTTTCAACAAAAATAGGAATTTCTGAAATCTGAAGACATAGCTGGAAGCTCCTTGCAAAAATCGAAGTTTAGAGCTTTGGATCGAGATTTTTGACTGGGTAGATCTCCGGGAAACTCAAACCCTAACTCAGGGCTCTCCCTAGTGAATCCGGGAGGACAAAAAGGCAAATCTGAAGGGTAAATATTTGCTTATCTCAAATTCTGAATACACCAGGATGATCAGCTCATCAAGGCGCATCTTTCTATCCTTTCAGAAAATTGAAATTCACATTTTGAATTTTTAGGGTTTTTTCGACAAACCCTAATCCGGGACCAGATCCAGTTTTCAGCATTTCAAGTGGTAAGACCTAAATTTTTCTATTTCCATTTGAAGTACTCTTTAAAGATGTCTCACCACACCAAGCTTGAGGATAAGCTTGAAGGAGCTAATAACTTCCGAGCTTGGAAGTATAGGATTGGGTTAATCCTGGAAGAGAATGAGTTGGACTCATATGTAAAAGAAGACATCCCTATCCCAGAGGATGAAGAGGCTAAGGTATTGCATAAGAAAAACTTGGTCAAGGCAAAGAGAATCATTGCTGATTCTATCAAATACCATCTCATACCCCATGTGTCTTCTCTAAAGACACCCAAGGAGATGTTTGACTCTTTGACCAAGCTATTTGAAGGGAAGAACATAAAACGGAAGATGACCCTGCGAAACCAATTGAAAGCAGTAAAGTTTCAGAATGGAGAAACCATTCAATCTTATTTTTCAAGGGTCTCCTAGATCAAGGAACAACTAGAAGCAGTGGATGAAATGGTGGAGAATGGTGAAGTGGTGATGACCACTCTAAATGGCCCACCCAGGTCATGGGATTCCTTTATTCAAGGAATTTGTGCAAGGAAGAAGTTGATCTCCTTCAATAGATTGCGGGAAGAATGCTCTCAAGAAGAAGCTAGGCTTGTGGCCCGAGAAGAAAAGATGGGAAATGAAGATCAAGCTCTCACAGCACATGCCAGGAAAGGCAAGTCCAAGAAGGAATCATCTCATAACAGGAGATTCTCACACCACAATTATCATAAAGATAAGAATGATCTCAGATGCTTCAATTGCAATGAGAAGGGACACTTTGCTTCAGATTGTCCCAAGAAGAAGAAAGACAACAACAACAACTTCAATAAGAAGAAGAAGAATAACAAAAGAAGATATCATGCTCATGCTGCCGAAGATGATGAACCCCCAAAGAAGAAGGCTAGGGCAGAAAGTGATAGTGATGATGACTCATCAAGTGAAGAAGAATATGTTCTAATTTCTGCTCTCACAGGTACTATCTCCCATGGTTGTAATGATTGGTTGATTGACAGTGGGGCTTCCAAACACATGACTGGGTTTAAGGAATCTTTTGTGAATCTATCTGAACATGAATCACCCCATAAGGTGAAACTTGGGGATGATTCTCAATACCCAATCAAAGGAAGTGGTGAAGCCTCCTAAAACCTCGATTCTGGAAAATCTTTGAAGATGAAAGAAGTCCTTTATGTACCTGGGCTCAAGAAGAACTTACTCTCCATCTCTGCATTAGATGCAAAAGGTATGAGGGTTGCATTTGTGGATGGCCAAGTCCTAATGTGGCCAAAGGGAACGAACATAGATGATGCAGTAGTGATTGGAGAGCAAGAGGGAGGTTTGTATAAATTGAAGGGACAACCTGAACATGCCATGGTATATGAATCCATGGAACCAAGTGAACTTTGGCATAGAAGACTTGCTCATATGCACTATAGGGCACTTCCAATTGCAAGCAAGGCTGTAGAGGGTCTTCCTGAAATCAAGACCAAACATGAAGGTGTTTGCAAAGGATGTGCAAAAAGGCAAGAACATTAAGAAGGAATTTCCAAGCAATGAAAGCAAGTCAAAAGGCATCTTGGAAATCATCCACTCAGATGTTTGTGGTCCCATGTCATCTAGTTCTCTAAAGAGGTATGTATAATTTGTTTTTGCAAAAGTTAACTAATGAGTTATGCAGGTCATTGAAGAGAACAAGAACACATTGCTAGACATAATTAGCAAATATGATGACCAGGTATGTTTTGTTATATATATCGTATACTTTTGTATGGTTGATAATGATTACTCTTGAAGTTACAAGTTTGAGTAATCTAGGACTTATGCATATTATGTTTCTTACCTTAATTAATAATATGACTAACCAGAAGAGTCATAGGTTTGAGTAATCACGGGTTTAGGAATATTATGTTTATGACTAACCATAAGAATGCTTATTATTTCTGTTTGAAATGATCCTGACTATACATGCTTGAGATTACTGTGTTTTGATGATTTTAAGATTATACTAATGATTATGTATGAGACCTCGAGGTTAACACAATGATGATACTAACAAGCATGCATAGGGATTGAGAATGAATATAAGTTCAAGAACAGGTAATCCAGGAAGCAATGATCAAGAGCGAGCACACTCCAGTGGTTTCTGCAAGGATGCAGATATTCAGAGGGAGTTGACCATCTCTCTACATTCCACAACAGAAAGGTGTAGGAGAAGCTACTTCAGATTAGGACTCCAGCAGCTCCTGCAAGGAAGCAAAGACTCAGAGGGAGTCCACCCAACAAACAAACAAAGATAAGTATTTTAATTATCATTTCTTGCATATTTTCTTGTTTAAATAAAATTGTTCAATGATGTATATGCTTATGTTCCTAGATTTAGGATGTGCATTATGCATATTAGAATAGTTGCATTGATGAACAGTATACTACTAATATACATGGGTAAGTGGCCTATGGCACTGTACAACATTCCATTGCTACTTATCTAGAATGAAACCTCTTTGCTGACATGTTGGGAGTTGTGCACACTCTTAACAATGTTCTGGTAGAGATTGGAAGGCATCTAGAAAGTTACGGGATATGGATAAATGTTGTATTGAAGCATTGGCTAAGATAATTGCATGACTGCATGACATATTTCCTTATGTGTAAGAATTTGTTCTGAAAATTATGAGATGTTTCTAATCATGCAATTTAACTTGTTTTGTAGGAAAGACCGTATACCTTCACCTACAAAAGAAGGACTACAACATTTGTTCCAGCAACAAAGATATATATTGAAGATATTGAAGTTCCTAGGATCTGGGATGAAGAAATGAAAGAATGCCATGATCCGTCGATCATGAAGAATGATGTTTGGGATGCAGTACCAAGACCTGAAGCGGAGTCTGTAATGACTTCCATATGGATCTATCAGATCAAGCATGCTGCAAATGGCAGCATAGAGAAATATAAAAGTGATGAAATAGAAGATACACCAGATGGATGTCAAGACTGCTTTCTTGAATGGTGTAGTTGAAGAGGAAGTGTATGTGGAGCAGCCACTTGGTTCTGAGACACAAAACAGGGAATCCTATGATTCTACTCCTTTATGTGGATGACCTGTTTGTAACAAGAGATGAGAGATTGATTGCCGACACGCAGCGGAAGCTTGCAGTCTAGTTCGAGATGAAGGATTTGGGAATGATGCATTATTTCCTAGGTATGGAGGTGTGGCAGAGTACAGGTGGGATCTTCCTTGGTCAAGGGAAGTACACAGTAGATATCCTGAAGAGATTTGGGATGATGGATTGCAAGGCCATGGCCACACCTATGGCATCGAATCTGAAGCTTCTATGTGATGCTTCACCTGAGTCGATTGATGTCTCTATGTATCGTCAGATGATTGGGTCCTTGATGTACCTGACGAACACCAAACCAGATATTTGCTTTGCAGTGAACACATTGAGTCAGTTCTTGACAGATCCGAGGAGTGTTCATCTGGTTGCTGTAAAGCATGTTCTGAGGTACCTGAAGGGTACAGTGGATTATGGGCTCAAGTATGAGGTGAATCAAAAGTTTAACCTGCAGGGTTATGTTGATTCAGATTGGGCTGGCAGTGCTGCAGATAGGAAGAGCACATCTGGGTGCTGCTTCAGTATGGGATCAGGTGTGATCTCTTGGTTTAGCAGGAAGCAGTCCTGTGTAGCATTGAGTACAGCTGAGGCAGAGTATGTTGCAGCCTGTTCAGCTAGTTGTGAGGCAGTATGGCTACGGAAGATACTGTCTGAGTTATTTGATCTCCCATTGGATGCTACTGGTATCTTTTGTGATAACCAGAGTTGTGTGAAGCTGTCCGAGAACCCAGTGTTTCATGACAGGTCAAAACACATAGAGATCAAATATCACTATATCAGGGATATGGTGCAGAGAGGAGCTGTCAAGCTCTTGTATGTTGTGACAGATGAGCAGATTGCAGATGTGCTGACAAAGCCACTAGCCAGGGTGAAGTTCAAGTACTTCAGAGAGAGGCTTGGTGTTCTTCGGATTGATGACACTTCGAGGAAGAAGTGATGGACACATTTGCTGAAGCCATTCCAAGCATGTTGGAAGGAGGATCCTTCACATGGCTGTGGATGTAAGCGCTGGATGATGAGCATCAGGATGATGTTCTGGTTTCTGCTTTGTATGATCAGTTGGATCATTTTTATATGTATGTATGTATGCATCATGTTCGATGTTGGATATGATCAGTTGGATCATTTATATGTATATGTATGTACGCATCATGTTGGATGTTGGATATGATAAGTTGGATCATTTATATGTATGTACGCATCATGTTGGATGCTGGATATGATCGGTTGGATCATGTGTATGTATTTTGTATAAGCATCATGTTGGATGCTTGGACCATGTATCTGTATATGTATCAGGTGGATACATTGTATGATCAGGTAGATCATGTATGTTGATATGTATCATGTATTTATATTTGTATCAGGTGGATACACTGTGTGATCAGGTGGATCATGTATGATGATATGTATCAGGTAGATACTTGGTATGCATCAGGTAGATGCATTGTATGATCAGGATGATCATGGATGACGAGCTTCAGGATGTTGCTCCAGATGACATGCAGCAGGATGTTGTAGTGATGATGATCAGGATGATCATGTGTATATCAGGATGATGTATGGTGAGTATCAGGTTGATACTCTGGGGCTGTGGAACAGGTTGTGCAGATAAGCATGTAATTTGAGCCCTGGGAGATTTGCAGATAGTCTTTCGAGGTTTTGCCTATGGCATGTAATTTGTACCCTGGGATATCTGGCAAATGCTCTTTCGAGGTTTTGCTTGGGAGGACATATAATTTGTGCCCTGGGAGATCTGCAGATAGTCTTTCGAGGTTTTGCCTATGGCATGTAATTTGTGCCTCGGGATATCTGGTAGATGCTCTTTCAAGGTTTTGTCCTATGGCATGTAATTGTGCCCTGGGAGATCCGATAGGTTGAGCCGTGTGCTCGTAATCAGTCCTGGGATGCTCTTTCAAGGTTTTTCCATGACCACATGTAATTTGTGCCCTGGGAGATCCGATAGGTTGAGCCTTGTGCTCGTAATCAGTCCTGGGATGCTCTTTCGAGGTTTTGTGGTGACCACATGTAATTTGTGCCCTGGGAGATCCGATAGGTTGAGACTTGTGCTTGTAATCAGTCTTGGGATTCTCTTTCGAGGTTTTGTGGTGGGGTCACATGTAATAAGTCCTGGAGATCTGGACAGGATCAAAAAGGCCTCAGATGCTCTTTAGGGTTCTTTCTAGTCAAGAGACTCTTTTAAGGTTTTGTGACGCACGTAATAAGTCCTGATATTTCCACAATATGGCCAGTGATGACGAAGACCTGCAGGTGGTGGGCCTACATCCAGTATGAAAAAGGACTGTCTCTGTAGAACTTCCTATGACGAGTAGAGTCAGATATTGGTTGAGATAGCAACAGCAGTGACGATGCATTAATGACGATGATCTCGAGAAGAAGACTTGTCTAGCAGATCTGTGTCGAGAAATACCTTCCTAGTGAAGAGGGAGTGTTGATGTATATGTAACTTCGGAATGTATTTCATCTATGTATTTCATATATATTTATTGTACCCTTATTGGAGATGTGTTATTCCTCTATAAGTAAGTGTCGTCATGTGGATTGACAAGTGTCGCAAGTGTGTGTACTTGCCGATGGGTTATTAGACCACCATGTGTGGGGTCGACCCTGAAATATATATTATATTGTGGATGTACATAGCTAGACAAGTCAGCCCCATAAGGTCACTGGGAAAACAGGTTAGTATAAATAGAGACAAGGAGATCTCTATTTAGATCATTCGGAAAGTCATCTCTCTCTCACTCAGAAAGTGGCGCACTAGTGAGGAGGAGGATCATCTGCTTCTAGGAGACTATCTCAAGTGTATTTTGGTTGTACTTTGGTTGAGCCATTGCTCTCTCTATCTCTGAGGAAGTTGTGGGGTTTTTCACCTTAGGGTTTTCCCCACGGAAACTCTGTGTCTCTTGTCTCTCATGCTTTTGATTCTTGTGATGCTTATTGTGATTGTCATGCATTGATATACTGTATATGTTATTCTCTCAGTGAAGATCCTAAAGTATTGTGAATTAATGCTCAAAATTTAACAATTTAGTTGCATGATTGGAAACATTTCATAATCTTCAAAACAAATTCTTATGCATAAATACATAGGTCATATATTCATGCAACTATCTTAGCCAATGCTTCAACACAACATTCATCCATTTCCCGCATTCATATGCTAACTTTCTAGATGCCTTCCATCTCTACCAAAACATTATTAAGAGTGTACACTACTCCCAACATGTCAACAAAGAGGTTTTGTTCTAGATAAGTAGCAATGGAATGTTGTATAGCACCATAGGCCACTTACCCATCACATGCATATTAGTAGTATTATGTTCATTAATGCAAACTCTCTAACATGCATAATACACATCCTAAATCTAGGAACATAAGTATGTACACAACTGAACAATATCATTTAAGTAATTGGATATACAAGAAATGACAATTCAAATACTTATCTTTTGTTTGGTAGGATCTCTCTTGATCCTTGTCTCCTTACAGGGATTACTGGAGTCTCTGATAGTGTGCTCTGCTTCATTATTTGATTATGAGGACCTGTTCCTTTCTTGCTTATGACCGACAATGCTAAACAAGTCTTCTATACCACAACTCACAAGGACTCATGGTCCTAGATATTAGGGATGAGTTTGCATGTCCCTTCAATTTGTGGAGTCCTCCTTCTTCAATTCCAATCACAACTGCATCCCTTCTTATCCAATGTTGAGATATATAAGAGGTTCTTCTATCTTCCTGGTTTGGATTAAAGTACATATTTCTCATCAATAAAGGAATATTCTTTGGCCTTCCTTTCATCATCATGTTCATCTTCTTCAGCTACATGGGCATGAAATATTTTATTCTGCTTCTTGAATTGTTTAGCTCTGAGAGGACAATTTCTTGCAATGCATCCTACGTGACAAGTAAAACATTCAAAGGAAGATAAGTCTTTCTTGATCCTTTTGTTACTTTGAAATATTTGAGATCTTCTAGGAGAGTGTTCATGAGAATTTTCATGATTCTTCCTTTTGTTCCTTCCTTTGGCATGGGATTCCAAAGCTTGATCTTCATTATCATTTAACTTCTCTTCTCTTACTTCTATCCTTTATTCTTCTGGCACACACTCTTCCCATAATTGTATGAAATTGATCAATTTCTTCCTAGAGCGTATGCCATGAAGGAAATGTTCTCAATCCCTTGGGAGACCATTCAAGGTGGTCATCACAACTTTTGATTCTTATATCATGTCTCCAATGGATTCTAATTGTTCTTTGATATAAGATACTCTAGTGAAGTATGACTGCATGGTCTCCGAATTTTGAATCTTCAAACCCTTGAGTTGATTTCTCAAGGTCATATTTCTATTGATGTTCTTTCCTTCAAATAGATTAGACAATGCATCAACCATTTCCTTTAGGGTCTTGTTTGAAGACACTCTAGAAATCAAGGGATCTTTGATAGAGTCATCAATGATCCTCTTGGTCTTGATCATATCCTTCTTGTACTTTGCTTTGGCCTCATCTCCCTCTGGTTCTTCAACTTCTTCCTTTATGAAGCCCTCTAGGTCATGTTCTTCAAGAATGAGCATTAATCTATATTTCCATGCCCTGAATTTCTCAGCTCCTTCAAGCTTCTCATCAATCTTGGTAGTGTTTTTCATTTTGATAATATGAGAACCTCAAATGGAAATAGAATGGAGATAATACTTACTTGTGAAACTGCTTCTCCAAAAACAGTTTCTGGCTTGACCTAGGGTTTGATAGAGAAACCCTAATTTTTCAACTTTGATATCTTGAGAAACTGATTGAAGGAAAATATGTGCCTCCCCAAGGCAAGTCAGGCAAAGTAATCCTTTTCCCAAATCTATGGACAGGACTGCAAAATATTTGATGCCCTAGTTTCTTCAATTTCTACGGCAGATTTGTCCTGTCTTAATTCTGATGTATATCATAAATTTATGCTCTTCAAGATATGAAACTTAGTTAGGTGGTAGTATGATCTGTCCTCTATCCAATCCTGCAGGTTAGAGCAGGATTGGATTCACCAAGTAGAACTTATGCAAATTTTCCCAAGATGACTTGTTTATGGACTATTTCAGTATAGCAAACTTGTATGGACTACCACGTGTCACTGTTTCATATTCGAGTTCTGAAACTTGCACCATAGAAACTAAATTCTGTGTGATTTCTGGAAAATCTTATGAAATTCGATTTGGATCTTCCTATCCTGAGATATAACATTTATCCCTAGGTCACCTTTTTAAAATTGAATTCTGGAGGAGGTTGGAACCCTAATTTGCATGGATCATATCTCCTAAAGTACAACGAATATGAGTTTGAAACACACACAAAAGGTACATGAACATTTCATCTTCTTCCTATCCTAGTTTCAGATTCTGAACCTTCTCCAAAATTAATTTATACGAAAATTCCAAGATGACTAGTTTTCGGAAATGGAAACTCTAGGCAACAATTGCACAATGTTCTCTTTCAGGCCCGCTTTGATACCATGTTAAGTTTTTACTTTGTTTAGAATAATAAAATTCAACAATAGGATCACTGAAAGAAAGAGAAGCACATCAACACAAAGAACACAAAATTTATGTCGGGGAAATCACAAGGGAGAAAACCTCGACAAAACTTCCTCAATATAGAATTCACCAAGACAATATAAAAGCCCCAAGACAAAACAACTTCTCTCCTTCACCAACGAACTTCTCTCTCTCTCATATGCAATATTTTGGTGAGTGAATGAGTGGTACAAATGACACACTCGACCTCTCTATTTATATTGTTTAGCTGGGTGACCTTTTACCCCAACTGGGCTGACCTCTCCTAGTATACTGGGCTGACCTATCAATTACATAATAAAATATCATTTTCTGGATTCTTCTAGGACGACACAACTTCTAGGGTTTACATTGACTCTTTCAATGACTCTTACATGACCAATTACATCAATGAAATATCCCAAAGGAGGAATAATAATAATACAATTAGAATATCTTTCGCAGTTACATTTCTTTAACATATAACACCTTGGAGATCAATGCAAGGAGTGAAGGATGAAACACTTATCGTGACAATTTTATCATGTGTAAGGTCAGGTGAATTGTCAATGGAAAAAATGTCTGATGAGTTTGAGAAGTAAGTTTGTTGAGTTATTTTTTATTGATGTTTGGTTTATAAATTTTATTTTTGGACTTTAACATGTTAATGCTCTAAGTGTTTTGTTTTTTTTTTAGCGGAAAAATCACCTTCCTATTATTCCGAAGGAATCAAGGAAAGCTTGAAATACAATCATTACAATAGGGCTCAACAAGAGCATCATGTCACTTACAAGAATTGAACCTGGGTCGGGAGGGCAAAAATCTTCCCTCCCAACCACCCAAGCTACAACCAATGGACGCTCTAAGTGTTTTGCTATATTATATATTATTATGACATTATTTATTTTATTCCTCTAGTCACAAGATTTATATAAGAATACAAGAGAAAATGGTTAGAATGATGAATGAAAAGAATTGGGATGATGTTAAATGCAATTTTCCAGTCTCAAGCTCCATAGAAAACTTGAAACAATTTTTTGTTGCATTCAAAAATGTATGTTGATTTATGATATCTATTTTATTTATTTATTTATAAGTTAATTTATTTCTATTTTATTACTTATAGATATAATATTTGTTTTTGTCATAAAAGATATCAAAGAAGAATATAGATAGAGTACCAGATTCCTTTAAAAGTTGTATTACAAAAACCAAGAATGAATGCCAAAGAATACAACACCTTGCAAATGTTGAACTTGATGATACCCTTGATCATTACACTTGGAATGGGCTCGATATTGTGCAATGTAAAGTCATATTCGATGACTATGCAAACATTATAAATATTGTTCCTAAAAAGTAGTAGTCCCTAGTTATTGCAGATATCCCTCATGGTTACAATATCCAAAACATCAGTTATGATTGTGAGCCTTGTAATTACCTATCATTCATTTAGATGCACAAGGAGGATTAGTGCTATCATCCTTCAAGGGTAAAGAAAATTCAATGAAACAAATTTATAATTGGTAAGATATTTGTAGTGTATTATTTAGTGTTTAAATTTAGAAATCAATTTTATTTATTTATAAGTTAATTGAATTCTTATCTATTTTTGTTACAGGCACAAGTCTAATATCTGTAGCTCTAATAATAATCCATTTATGAGGGAAATTGAAAACATACATCTTGCATGTTGGGCAAAAGATAATACTTATGATCATTTTTTTATCAATGAAAAGGGTGAAGGAAAACATAGTTAATTATTGACTGATAATGTCGTGGCTAGAAAACTAACATATGAGAAAAATGATTTGAAATGAGAGACTATAAAAATTTATCAAAAGCCACACGCATTACTATAGACACATTTTTCAAGAGAAACAGATTGGGTTTAGGTAAGATTTATGATATTATATATGAAAGCATACTTCAATTTCTATCATTTTTAGTTCTTCAATCTTTATCATTTTTAATTTATGTTTCTTTAAGCTATTCTACTTAATTATTTTTTGTATTTGATGATTAGGTACAACATTAGCATGCTCTAAAGGAAGAAACTGCATATCCATTGAAAATGATCCACTATAATTCAATTATATTAAGCTGAGAATTAATGTTATTAAAGCTCTTCCAAATGAAATGCAAGAGTTGGTTTGAAGAAAAGAGAATTTAGTGTGTCACATATGGCAAAAATGTCAAAAGATCCTCAACCACCATTAAAATGGTTGTTTGGAAATGATCACTTTGGACAACTTGTAGAAATAGAAGACCCAATGAAAGAGCACAATGGCGTCTAAGAAGAAAGTCAAGCTCCAAAAAATGATAATGTCCAAGATGTATTTGGCATATATGATATTGTTGATTAGTTTTAAGATGTCCTTGAGGAATATGTTATATTTGACAAATTTTTGAAAAGATATATTTGTAATGTTTTGACTTCAAGATTTTATATCAAAAATAAATATCTATATACTATTGTTTTATGAGAAATCTTTTTGATATGTTATTTACCTTAGTATATGGTTTACTTTGTGTGTTTCATTTTATGTGAATCGATACTTTATGAAAAATCATATTAAATGTTATTATTTTTATACATGAAACTTCTAAAAATTTGTTAAAAATGGTTTAAAAAAAGCACTCTATTTCTTTTCAGTTTTGGCAATAAAAATGTTTTATTTGGCATGGAAGTTAAAAGAAAAATAATTACTATTTTAGCTATACTTTAAAACTAAGTGAGTGTTATAAATGTGTTTGTTATATTTGATAAATATGTTCTTTGCCTTAAAGAGGTTTAAAGAGGTTTTTTATAAGTGTGATTGGTTATACTTGATAAATATGTGGGTGTTTATTTATTTATTTTTTAATTTTCTATGTCTGTTGGTTATATTTGATAAATACCTAGGTGTTTTTTTTGCATTAAAGAGTTTTCAAAGTGTGTTGAATGTTTGGTTGGGATCAATGATACAAAAATCCAAGTTTCCAAGGTCGAGAGCATTTATGTATGAATAATCGTATTTGATATTTTTTAATTGATAGCTTTAAGTTATAAAAAATATTCAATGCATTTAATAAATTAAATTGATTCTAATAAAAAATGATAGCTTTTATTTTTAAACTCTTTATTTAATATGCCGTTTTAATAAAAATGAATGGATTTATTGACTTGATTTATCTAGACTATCATTTTAATAAAAAAAGAAGGAATTTATTACATTCACAATAATTAGGTATCGACAACTAAATAAATATGTCAAGTGATTAATATTAAGAAATTAAATTGAAAATAACTTTTGAATTTTTTTTTATAAAATTATAAAAAATGATCTTTGTAGTAACTGACAAGTTTAAAGGGGAGGTAAGTGTGGGGGTTTCTTTATGACCCCAAGAAAAATGAGGAACACATTTTTGCTCGGGGATTAGGTGTGGTGACTAACAATCTGAGAAAAATGAGGGACACATTTTTTCTTGGGAACTAGGTGTGGTGACTAATAATCATGTAGAAATATTAGTGTTTTGTAAGGGACTATACACAATAAACTCAAAAGGAATTAAAACCTTGATAGCCAATGGAGATTCCATGATCACCATTAGACATTTGCAAGAAAGAATTCTTCCAAAGGAGATTCATCTAAGAACATCATGTTGTGCAATCAAGCTATAATGAAGACATTAAATGAGGTGCAATGTTTCCATATCTATCGAGATCTAAACAAGGTCGGCGATGCCCAAGCAAACCAAGGCAGCCATCTTCAAGCTCAAGTACTTGAAAAGGGGGGGGAGGAGGGGTATTCACCCATCCCCTAAATTTTATCGCTCATCACAACCACATAAGAACATGGACACGTGTCATTCAATACTCATAGATAAAGCTCGGGAGTTAAAGCGCACACTCTTTCGTGCTTGCACCCCTCATTGCAATCTGAGCACTTTAATGGAAAGACTCTCTCCATTCATCAGGCATGTGGGAATTCATTGTTACGATCTTCTTGTTATTGGATTTGTTTTCTCTATGGTTTGTGTGGAGTGGTAGTATCTAGAAAGCATGTTTTTTTTGTCTCTGCATATATATATGAAGGTGGCTACAGGTTGGCACTTCACCATGGGGATAATAGGTTTGAAGACTACTCTTAAAAGTATTCATTTCACTCTATTGCTTTTACTTCTGGTATGGCTGCAAATTAGTTCATTTGGCCTTTTTATTGTAATATTTTTGGCTCTGCGCAACCTTGGAAGCTTGGCTCAGTTTTGTTGGTCTCAAGTATAAGAATAGTCTTATTGCTTTCAAGTTTGAGGTTTGTTTCACTAGTTCTGGGTCTATTTGTGGTCATTTTATTTGTTGTTCGAGAGGTCATACTGCTGATATTTGGTATTGCGTCTCTTCCCTTAACCTTACTCAATGTTGGTGTTTCTTGGATTGCATCTAGTTTGAGGGTAATATTAGTCCAAAGAACATTGGTTTCATTTTATTATTGTGTCTTTTTCATAGAATCACCGTCTTTTGGAAACTTCTAGATTACAGTGTTACCCTACTAAAGTATTGTGAATTGTGCATAGCAATCATAGATAGTAGGTAGGTGTGCTACTATAATTCTCTGCACAGGTGTGAGAGATTATTTGATCAAGGACAAGAGACGGTATCGTAAACTATGGAAAAAATGGAAGAGTGAAGAAAGATATGGAAACTTAATTATGACCACATTATGACAGGGCTACAAATAACACTCAAATAAAGCTAGAGGTAAATAAGGAGCAGATAAGTAAGTACAAAACCAAGACAATTTCGTTAGTAGTAGGATTGGAGGCATCCAATGATAAGATAACTGAGTAGGCAAAGGAAGTTAAGGACCTTCAAGCCAAGGTAAAAACCCGTAGTTGGAACATTTCTTGATTTTCTACCACTAAACCATAATACCTCTCCGACAATGTCAATTGTTTCAATAGAAATGCAACAACTGGAAGGAAAATATGACATAGTGTAGCGAAACTTTGTCAAGACTGCAACAATAGAACACATACTTATGTCTTCTGTAGATTGAAAGTTGAAGAATTCTCATAAGGGGCATGGTACTCGTTATGTTTAATCTCCTTTTATATGTTTTGTAAGACAATTTTAATTTTGGGATAATTCCTGAGGCTATATACATGTCAAATAGTTAATAGTTGAAGTAGAATTTTGACTCTCCATCATTTTCATCTTGTAATCAACAAGATGAAAATGATAGAACAATTATGGACAAGCTTTCTTGTTTTTTTGTACAAATAGCTGGACAATTAGGCTGCAAACCCCCTCTTTTTATGTATACATTAAAATCTACCCATTCATGATAAAAAATAATTAACAAGTTCAAAGAGATCCACCTTAAGAATGTTATGAACGTAAACTATAAATATTAATCTTTTAAAAGAAGAACACAAACTTTAAATAAAACAGACTATATATTACGTGCTGGGAAAGATTACATAGCTAGACATCATTGACAGAGGCTTTCCCGACCAACAAAGGTCAAACAGGAAACCAGAATCCAACCAACTGTAACATAGTAGACCCATACCATTCCCGGCTTTGTATGTCAAACATGAAGGAGACATAAACAAAACAATACTAGCTGTCCATAAGTTTAATACTGACCCCTTAATGTCGACTATAAAGAAATTGTCTTTAACCTCAACATAGACCATACATCCATCATAGACTTAGATAAGGACCAAAACAAAAAAAACCAAAACATAGCACCTCAGTCAATGGTAACAGTTTGTGGGAGCCGACCAACAGAGTCCAAGGTGGGAGATTTAGCAGTCGACAGGTTTTGGATCATGTCCACTTCCCCAGGAGTCCCAGGCCAATATAGAGCTCCATCATGGCTGCAACCGCTCCCATCACCAACACGCACACCTTGGATGACGAAATTGATGTCCAATTTCGTTGCAATGGAATCCACTTTGGAGTGCATCACCCTACTGTCTAAATTGTGCGATTTCCAAGATCTAACAGGTTCCTCATCACCCATGCGTTTGTTGGCTGTGTCCATCAGAATACTGGCTAGCAAATTCTTAGTTACCCAATGGGTCATGAGGGTACGTTCATAAAGAGAGGCCCAACCTGCCATGGTTCCTGGGTCTACCACCCAGTCCTCCAAGTCCTGGTAAATTTATCCCACAGACAAGGCCTGGACATTTTCCTAGGGACCGTTCACGAAAAAATTCAGCCACTTCCCGCAGACGAGACCTAGAAGAAGCACGGGTTACCCGACCGGCTTTGGCCCCTCCATGGATGGATGATTCACTGCCAGACGAAGAGGGGAGCCTACGTTTAGACGCCATGAAGATAACATAAAAAGGATCAGTTGGCCTTGCCCAAAAAATCCACCCCTTTGGACCCTCAGAAGTTCTCACCTCTCGATTTCTGCAAAGACTAACCCGGAAACAGAGAGAGCAGATGAAATTGAAGTCGAGCAAAACGACCATATTTGAAGCAGGATGACACATCATAATATTTACTGCATGGTGATGAGCATCCGTCGTCAAGTACAGGTCCTCCATCACCACAATAACTACCACGATCATAGATCTGAAGAGAAGACAGAAGAGGAATGAATGGAGGATACTCTGAGTCTTTTCACAACATATCTCGTACTTGAGAGTGTACCATGCATTACATCTCATAACCACGCATTACGTCTCATAACTGAATTCATAAAAGCATGTGTCATTCCAAATGATGAAGAGTCACGACACAAGGCTCCCTCCGGACGTCAGCATCACCCACGTTTGTATTGCTCATACGAGACGGATCCGAAGCTGTCAGGTGGTTGTACTTCGCAAGATATTCTTGTGCCAGGTGGTGACATGATCTCATCCATTCGTCATGAGGATTCTTGGTCAGATTGCAAACCATGAGGGGGGTCCCATCCTCAATTCCTTGGTTTTCCAGATGGTCTGCCACTTTTTAGGCATCCTGCTTGACGTGGCCAAAGGAGATGACCGGATGGTTGAGAAGAAGCTCGTGAAGACCATCTAACCTGGCAAGAAGGCGCCAATTAAAAGAAATTTTTTTTGGGGATTGTCCAAAGGACATTTTGTTGGCCATGTGGACAATAATCAACGAGTCACCTTCGAGAACTACCGGTAACCAAGCTTCGGTGATTGCCAATCGCAACCCCTGAATTAGACCTTCCAGTTCTGTTGAATTGTTGGAATCATGGCCAATTGTGCCAAAAACGACCTTCACTATGGAGGTCGTCCAATCCCTGCAAACACCTCCAAACCCAGCCTGACTCGGATTACCCCGGGAGGCACCATCAAAGTTAACTTTGTACCCCAGAGCTGAGGGGGGGGGACCATCGGGATGGAATTTCAAGCTTGCAGATCAAGACCTTCTTACGCAGTCCCTCCAAGTTAGAACGATGAAGACCCCATCCTTCCACAATGCGAACATCCCCAAGGGTTAACTCTTTATCTTTGTCAGACCATTGCTGACATCGAATGGTCTCTGTCATGTTTTTGACCAGCTTCAGCCAAACCACCTCCTCGAATGTTCTCTAAAGATGTGCTCATTCCTTTCCTTCCATAACGACCATATCACCATTCCTGGAAAAAGTTGCCATAGCAGCCCGATGATAGGATTAGAGAAAGCTTTTGGGTCTCATGAATTCAAAGTCTGATCCAGATGGCCCCTCACTCGGTGACACCTCCTAAAAATAGCAACACCTCTGTCCCAAATTGCAGATGCAAACGAACAAGAATCAAGTAAGTGATCACTGGTTTCCTCCACGTTGCAGCAGAGAGGGCACCAGGAATGACCACAAATCCCCTGTTTCGTCAGGTTTTCGCTAGTTAGAATCCTTTTCCAGACTGCTAGCTAGCAAAAAACCATGATTTTTGGCCATTTATTCATTCCCCACACCTTTCCCCAGATTTTCCTTGCCTCTTCTTCTTCCTGAATTCGAATTTCATAAGCCTCCTTGATACCAAAGGTGCCTTTCTGAGAAAGACCCCAGCGGAGTTTGTCCGGGGAGGCATTGAATCTGATAAAACATTCCTTCATTATGGAGTCAAAAGTAGATAGAGAGTCAGCCTCTGAGAATCCATCCCAGCTTCCATCCAGAAGCCATTCCCTATGCCATTCTTGAGCATTATGGTTCCAGTAGTGATAGACCTTTGATTTACCAGCGGCTAGGCCTCTTTCTCTTATAGTTTGCTATCTGGGGTCGACGCCAAGAATGGGGAATTGGTTCCAATAATCCTCCTAGAAGTTGGCCTCCTCCCCATTGTGAATTTCCCAGAAGCAATGATCTTGAACCAAACGCCTAACCGTGAAGGCTTTTAGCCAAATGTGGGAACCCTGCTTATCCTCATTGTATCTGACCAGTTGCCCAATCTCTCTATCCCAGGAATACTTGATGTGCCACAGTTTTTCCCAAGGTTCCCCTTGGTGATTGCACCAACGCCACCAAATTTTTTCCCCATAGACTTCACTCATAATTTTTGGGTCTCTTAGGCCAAGCCCCCTTTACTCTTGGGCTTGCAGAATTTCTCCCACCCAACCAAAGTGAACTTCTCCTTGTTTTCCCTACTTCCCCAGAGGAAATATCTTTGGATGCTTTGAATTTCCTTTAGGATAGACTTGGGCGCTGAGAGCATAGAGAACAGATAGACAGGCATGGCCTGCAGAATGGACTTGACTAATATAAGCCTGCTAGGAAAGTTTAGAGGGCGCAACGTCTAGTTTGAGAGTTTTTTCTTCATCCTGTCCACAAGGTCACGCCAAGACACCTTGCGAATCATACCACCCAAAAGGGAAGCACCGAGATATTTAGAGGGAAAAGAACCTCGCGAGAAACCCAAAATCCTGATGATGTTGCGTTGGGCCATGCCAAGGGTGTTGAGGAAGAACACTTGGGATTTTCCGGGATTAACTTCCAGCCCCGAAGCATTGGCAAAAGTATCCAAACAACTTTTGAAAGCTCTGGATTCTTGGATTGAAGGGCGCCCCATTAGCATGGTGTCATCATCAAACTGTTGACGAGTTTGTTTCTCCATACCCTCATGTAATTTAAGCCCCCTGATTCCTCCAGATGCAGCAAGAGAATGCAACAGTCTGCTAAGACCTTCCGCCATAATAATGAAAAGGAAGGGAGACAGAGGATCACCTTGCCTAATACCCCTAGAGGCCTGTAACAACTTCGTTGGAGCGCCATTTAGGAGGATGGAGAAGAAGGGAGTAGTAACCAAATTCATGACCCAACTAATCCAAACTTGATTAAAACCAAAGGCCTCCAAGATACCATGCATGTATTTCCAATTCAACTTGTCATAGGCCTTCGCTATGTATAATTTCACAAGCATCCCAAGTTTCTTCAAAACCCTGAGTGAGTGTAACGTTTCATGAACCAATATAATTCCATCCACGATTTGTCTGCCTTCCACAAACCCTAATTGCTCTAGGTTGATCAAAGTGGGGAGGAGAGGCTTAAGACGATTAGCAATGACTTTGGAGATGATCTTGTAGATCATGTTGAATAAATCAATAGGTCTGAACTTTCCAGGGGAATCAGCCCCTTCCTCCTTAGGGATTAAGGACAGGAACGTAGCATTGAATGCTTTCAAAACACCCCCATAGCTTCTAGACTCCTCCACCAGCTGGTGGACGTCGTCCTTAATGAGATCCCAGAAGTGGTGAAAGAAATTGGAGGTGAAGCTATCAGGACCAGGAGCCTTACCTAACGCCATTTGGTGGACAACCTCCTCCACTTCCTGCAGAGTAACAACTTTGTTAAGCGCTTCATTGTGTTCCTGAGTGACAAGTCGTGGGATGAGAGATGTGATCAAGGAAATGTCAGGACTTTGATTAGGCCTATCTTCTTTTAGGACAGTCTTGAAGTGGTGAACAAGTTCCTCTTCTATTTCTTCTTTGGACTCAGCAATATTCCCATTGGATTTACGAATTTTCAAAATTTTGGATCTATGCCTGTTTTGGATAACGGAGTTGTGAAAAAACTTAGTATTTCTTTCACCTTCCTGAAGCCATTGAATTCATGATTTTTGCTTCCAGAAGGTTTCCTATTGCATCTCACGAGCTTCAAGGCACTCGAGAAGGTTATGCTCATGTTCTTTCAAATCCTCACTCCATCCCTCTTCCATCCCATTCTTTTGAACTAGCTCAATATCTGCGATCAACTGTTTTTTGTCTTCAAAAATGTTACCAAAATCCTCCTTATTCCAGGTTTGGATTTTGGATTTCAGAGCCTTCAGTTTTTGTTGGAACTGATACATCCTTGATCCCTCCTGGGGAATCAACTCCTTCCACCACTGTCCCACCAGCTCCTTAAAGTCCTTGTGATCCAACCAAAATTGCTCTAAACAAAACAGTCTGAAAAGGTTGTTAGACGATAGGTCCCATGTGAGACACACCGATCAATGATCAGAACCAGCAGTGGGAAGGAAAATGACATTGGCTTCCCCCATTTCTCGAGCTATATCCTCTGTAGTCATGATTTTATCAAGTCTAGAAGTGACGAGATGGGGCCCACCCCTCTTTTTATTCCATGTGAACCACCCATTTCTAGTCTCAATGTCAATCAGCTGACTGTGGCTTAGAATATCCCTAAACCTTTCTTGGAATCTATCCAATAGTCGACGCCCACCTTTTTTCTCATCCAGAGAGGTGATCAGGTTAAAGTCCCTGCCAATAATCCACAATCCATCCAAAGCTTGAGCATATAAACAAGAAAGGAAGTGAAGAAAAGATTCTTTTGGCTGAGCAGCACTTGGTCCATAGATGTTGACCAGTGATCCTTTCAACACAGAATCAACTATACTAAAATCGCACATTAGGGAAAACCTATTGGCTCTCCAGTTGGATAACACAACAAACCGAGGGTTCCACATAATAGCCATACCTCCAGCCATGCCAATGGCATATGTTGCCATAACCCCTGCTCCCCTCCAAATTCTTTGTCCACTCTTCTCCAGAGTTGCAAAGGAACATTTAGTTTCCTGCAAGAAGAGAACATCTGGTCGTTCCTGCTTAACTTTCCTTATTAGTGCTTTGATTTTCCTAGGATGATTACACCCCCTCACATTCCAGGTCACTACCTTCATTGAGAAACTCTACCGGAATCAGAGAGGGCTTCCTTGATCGTTAGATACAGCCCTGATTCAATTAGCTTCACACCTACTTCTGTTATGCGCTGTTTATTTGATTTTCTGCCCTTCTTTGAATCATCAGATGAGGATTTTCGTTTAAACCCTGATTGGGCATCAACCCTGATTCCCAATTTCTGTGATGCTTTGGACTCGATGATAGATTCTTTTAGGAGTTCCAACTGTCTTCGGGACACATATCCCTTCCCTTTTTTTTCGTAGTCCTTCTCAATTTCATTGAGATCTAATTCCCCCAGTTTGACCTCCTCCTCCCCATCATCCTCCATGGCTTCCAAAGGTACCTCCAAGTCAGGAGCTTGGGATGGGTGGATTGGTTCGACAGGATGTTCTACGATCTGAGCTTCCTTTTCTTTCTACAGTTTCTCTCCTTTGTCGTCCACCTCCTCCAAGATCTGGAGTGGGTTCAGGATAGTCGCTCCATTCTCAATCTTCCCTTTCCCTTTCCTCTGAACCTCCCTGGGTTTTCTCTTTCTTCTGTTCTTAACCTGGGTGAATCCGTCCTTATCCTTATTACCCACAGCTACATGGGTCAGATCGGGAACCGGATGAGAGATCCAAGGGCAGTTCCTGCCAAAATGGCCATATTCATGGCAGGATCTACATTTGAAGGGTAACTGTTCGTAGTCGATTGATTGGACCCACTCTTCATCTTCATAGTTCATCTTGATGGCCTCGGGTAGTTCCTTGGATAGATCCATGTAAACACAGATCCGGGCAGAAGCTGTGTATCTTTGCTGCCTGGTCTATTCTGCAGCTTTGACAAATTCACCAAGGGTATTACCTATGTCCTGCAGAATTTCGAGGTCACAGAACTCACATGGCAGGGAGTATAGTCTAATCCATACTGGCGCAATCTTTACATCCTCTACATTAGGGTTAAAACGTTCTTTCCAAGGTTTGAGATACAAACCTGCCGAGAAGAAAAAATAAGGTCCTCCTTCTAACACTCTATCTCGATCCTTCTAACACTCTATCTCGATCTTCCACATTGAAAAATATTATGGTGAAGAAACCCTTGGCACCCAAATGTAGATCATATTGACCTTTAGGGTTCCAGGTTTGTTTGATCCATCTAACCATATCTCTTTCCCTGGGCCAGGTCCCAATAAATTTGCCAATCAAAGCCTTTTCCTTCCATTGTTCTACCTTTTCTCTTACCTTCTTTGCATGAACTTTAATGGCCAGGATCGCTGAGGTTTTGGGAAGGCATCCTCCTGGCCCCAGCTGCCGCTTTGCTCCATTCTCTCTACCTTCTGCGCTTGATGAATTTGCTTCCTTCCCGTCCCCCACATGATCCTTCCCATCAAGCATCCCATTTGGAGGATTTCCGCCATCCAACTGCTCGGGGGAAAACATGCCTGCAGCCACGACTGACACCCTTCACATATCTGCTCAGATCTCGCCGAAAAAACCCTAGCCCTAGCTTCTCGGCCTCTCTCCGCAATACCATGCGATGTTACTTTTTTTCACGCATGAAGATTCTATATAAAATGTTCTTCATTAATCTCTTTCCTGAAATTAAAATATATTGTTTAAAAAATATAGCAATAGGTTTATCAACATAATTAATTAAGAACTAACTATTTTAATGAGTTTCATGTAATTAGCTAGGTACTATTGTAGATGAATAAATATGCTTGTACACATAAAAACCCTTTTATTAGTTTAATGTATGGCGATGAATATATATCAAAAACAACTTTTATGCAACACACCAAATGACTAACATACATATCTTACAACTAAAAATTAATCATAATTCATTAAAGAGATTGAAGTTCCAAAACAACTTAATTTATTTTTAGTATGATGGTTGTAAATGGTTGCTAACTTTTTATATTCAACATCATAAAATGAATAAAAAACATAATTTTCCAATTATATATAACCACAATAACATGTCACATCGATAATATAAATGTTGAGATAAAACAAGTACATATCACTATTCATTGCCATCACCCTTATTATCTTTCTCATTTGGCATTATAACATTGTTGTTCTAAAAAGGATGTTTTGATATCGAATTGTGTTTTAGTATAAACCACCAATCCCTATCCCGTATCCAACACATTTGGATAAAAAACACTTGGTTGCAATGTTTAGAGAAAACACAAGGCTCCTTAGTTTTATCCCACGTCTTTGTAGAGTTGAAATATATTATCCCACTATCACATTCTTCCTTTTGATTACTACGATTGAAGGTATCCCACCATTTGCACCTAAAAATAACACATTGAAAAGATGAGAAGTCCACTTGCACGATCTCTTGTATCTTTCTGTTGTAACCTAACTTCCCCTCTATTAGGATTTGATCACAATAGCTAGCATGGCTAGATTGGTTGAACTCAACCTCCACTCCATAGTTCAATGTGACACATCCATCATTGATATCCTCAGTGCCAAACAATGTCCACATGCCCACATAGATGTGGATAAATGCACCTATAAAAATGTGAAAAAAGGATGGTGCCATATGTCTAATAAACCTAGAATAAATAAAAGCATAATATAGGTTATAATTCAAACATGCATTATAAAGTAAATAATGTACACATAGAGATGAATACAAAGTTGCTTCAACTAATCCCTATGTTTGTGCATACCATTCACCACATATATAATGGTTAGATGCACCATATTTCTCTCTTATCTATCCAACCATCCAATTGATAGTACAAATCATTGGCATATTTTCTTTTAAATGATTAGGATAATGCATAGTTCTGCCATTCAACCCTTTGAATTATTTCTTGTCACCATCCCATTTCCTTGTATTCTCTTTGTTGCTGCCTAATCCGTACCTATGTGGGAAAAATCTCAAAACACATGGCACAACCTTGTGGGCAAGCTTAGGTTGGGTGAAATTGTCACAACAACACTCAACCCCTCTGTTTAGGCCAACTCTTAAACAAATCCGAGGGAGGTGGACCCTAATAAAATAAACTAAATATGAATAAACTATAAGAGTTAATGTAAGTACAACAAACTACTTCGAAGTAAAGCAGATCTACAATAAGATATGGCAATGGCACAAGAGCTTAGATCTAAAACTTCATAAGCATATATGATTCCCAACAATTAATATATTCAGAATGACCAGTGCCTAAAATATAACAAATCTATGCTACAAAGATAAATAAGTACTTAGATCTATTTTTTTTTCCCTGGAAGTACTTAGATCTATTATCAAGTAGATTGCATGTATAAACTTTGTAACATAAAATCACTTGCATGCAATACTTGAAAATGAAATTGAGATATCGTTAATGAAGTAAGTGCCTCATAGTTCATTTTAGCTAATTAGATTTTGTAAAATTGTAGATGATTATAAGCCTAAACTAGATTTTTGGTGTCCACATAAGGGATGGAAAAAAATGTATGATAATCTAACTATGAAGAATAAAGGTGATTAGTGTCTAATCTAAGAAAGTAAAAGTGATTAGTGAGTAATTTGGGAAAGTAAAAGTGATGAGTCATAATCCAGATTGTGAAAGAATAGTTAGAAACTCAAATGGAAGGAGGTATTCTTGCTTCACACGCAAGTATGAGAACTGTCAATGCCCAACAAGTACAAATTTAGGGTTTGATTAGTCTCATAAAGCTCCAAATCCAAGGTAAGCCTCAGCTGCAATGAGGGTGTAGAGTTTGGATCCCTTTATGACAGTTAATTTTATTATAAACTTAAGCTATCTTATTAATTTAGTGAAGTGACGTCCAATTGTTCAGTGATGGGTGGATTGATAAATTGAATCCTATTATTAGCTAGTCTACGTTACTAAAAGTAAATGCAAAAGAGAAATACGAAAAAAAAAATGACAAGGTTAGTGACGAGAACCACTTTGCATGCAGGTTACAATGCCCTTTTAGGACTTCTTAGAGGAATGCTTGCTAGTTCGTGACTAGGAAAATAGACAAGCTTACAGTTGCTAAAAAATGGAAGAGAAAAGATAAAATAAAATGCTTTGGAAAGTGTGCTAGTTGACCGCAAACTTTCAGAGTCCAAGGTACTCCTTTAGGGATTCCCTAAACGGTTATAAATCTATTGAAAAGATGCACGGACAACAACCAACACTTACTTGGAGGATGCCACTTAGTTTCCACCTAAGTTTGCAACAGGGTTGCTTGTTTGTCCTACAAATGAACAACAATTGGGTGCAAAAATTGATAGAAAAGTACACTTATAAAAAAATGAACAATATTACCTTTTAGGGGCTATTTTATGGTTGTTATGACAACAAGAAAACAAATATCTACATGTCCACACTGGGATACCCCTTCACATCTACAACTTGTAACCTCAATATGGAAAATGAAAAGGAATATTTATGATGTAAATCAAGTAGATATAAGCATGTCTGCACTTAGATCTTTATCAATGATATAATTTAAGGTTTTCCAATGAATGGCATAGTAGATCAATGCATGCAACATATATACTTATGATTTTACAAGAAATGTAGATTTGATTCTTTACATGAAGTAAGGTAACCAAAATGAAGTTTGATTTTCAATTGAATATAGAGGTTAAAAGAAAGAGAGAGAGAGAAGTGCCAAAGAATGGTTATTGAGTCACCAAGGAGCAACTAGGAGGGAATTTGTCTGAAGAGAATCACAAAAGAAAGAAGGTTGCACTAGCCTAGCCTCAATCCTCTCGATGAAGAAAGCACCTACAATCAATAATATAATAGTAAAAGAGACCAAGTATTTTATTCAATATTCCTAAGGGTGCAACCTACACAGAAGGGGTTAATATGGTACAATTTGACTAGAGTAAAGATACTAAAATCAACCCCCTTTTGAGCAAATTAATATAAGATTTAATCAAGTAATTCAGCTTATCCTACATGGTAATAATACCCTTTACAAGGCCTTTCAAAATAATACATAAGTAACCATTATACATTGATACAAGTTACCTCATAAGAACTAGACAATAAAGCATCCACACATTGAGAAGTTGCTCCACATATGACCTCCAAAGTATTTCTTTATTCAACAAAGCTATCAAAGAGAAGTTACAATAGCCTCAAAGCCTCAAGAATTAACCAACAAAGAAAAGAGAGAGGGTGCATTTGGTTAAGTATCCAAAGGATGAAAGGGGGATCCCCTCCATGTTTCAATTTTCATGCATGAGCCCATGCACCACCTCTAGGATCTAACTAGAGCTCAAGGAACGACCTCTAGAGTTAACTAGGATCTCATGCACCACCTCTGGGGACAAGCAGGGGAGAAACCAACCCAAAATATATCTCAAGGCACCACCTCTACAGTTAGTTAGGATACTAGGGAGTAAGCCCACCTAAAAGGGAATATTCCCTTCATCTACCACCATAAATCATGGAAGTTTGTCTCTAGAGTGAAAAAATCAAGGGATTTTATCTAGAGAATGTGTGCTAGGCCTCATGAATGGAGATAAAGGGGGGTTTTAGGTGTTTGACACCCCCTTTACTAATTTTAATACAATTTTACAACATTAACCCCCCCAAGGGTCCTAAACTGACATCTAAAATACAAACAACATAGTGACACAAGTAATGCATGAAAAAGAAACTAAGGACTTAGAACACCAGCCTATGGTAGATGTAGTAAGGATGCTCATGGACTTAGAGGCATGCTTGAGTGAAAAAACGTCCACAATATAGATCACAAGGATATATATTTATCTAAGTAAAAAGCACTCCAAAGCACTGTTTACTATAACTGTCATAGCTGGGATATCCCTTTTACACATGTAATATAAGTGCCATGTTACTTTGCAATCATCATCTTTTGACCATGGGAAAAAGAGATGCAAAATATGAAGAAGAAGAAGAAGAAGAAGAAGAAGAAGATGAGGAAGAGTGCTTTGGATAAGCCTTGGAACTGCAAGTCTCTTGGTTTATGCCATCTTTTGTCCTTATAGTCATCCTTGTGCAAATTGGGTAGTAATAACTAGATCCATATGGGGATGTCTTCTTTTTCCTAAGAAAGCATGCGAGAACTCTAGAATATTCAACCTATGATTTGCAAAAACACAACCATCTTGCCAAAAAAAATAATAGTATATGAAATTGTATGGATACCATCATAAAAACACCAGTCGCATATATGAAAAAGGAAAAGAAATGCAAGAAATCATCAAAGAAAATAACAACCCTACTAAAAATTGAAATGAAAGACTAGAACGAAAAACTATTCTAACATATGAACAAGAGCATGCTATGTAAAAATCAATAATCCAATGAAGCCACCTCGACATCTCATGAATACCAAAGAATCTTCCCTTGTGCATGCTCTTGTTGATATGTTAGAATAATTTTTCATTTAAGTCTTTCATTTCAGTTGTTTCATTTTAGTTTTTGAGTAGGGTTTTTAGTTTCTTTGATGATTTCTTACATTTCCTTTCCTTTTCATATATATGGTTGACAATTTTATGATGGTATCCATATGATTTCATATACTACGGATTTTTTTTTGGTGAGATGGTTGTTTTTGCATATCACGGGTAAAAGATTCTAGAGTTCTCACATGCTTTTTAGGAAAAATCACATGTCCCCATATGGAGCTAGTTGTTACCACCTGGTTTGCACAAGAATGATTGCAAGGATAGAAAATGAAAAAGATCACAATACTTGTAGTTCCAAGGCTTATCCAAATCACTCTTCTTGTTCTTGTTCTTTTCCTTCTTCTACATCTCTTTTTCCCATGGTCAAAAGATGATGAGTGTAAAGTAACATGACATAATACATGCGTAAAAGGGATAGCCCAACTATGATCGTAAACAATGTTCTGGAGTGCTTTTTTAATTTAGATAAATATAGATCCTTGTGATCTATATTGTTGAAGTATTTTCACTCAATCATGCCTCCAAATTCATAATCATCTTTACTGTATTTGCCATAGGCTAGTGTTATGAGTCCTTCTTTTCTTTGTTATGCATTACTTGCGTCAAAATGTGTTTGGTATTTTTAATGTCATTCTAGGTCCCTTGGGGGGGGGTAAATGTTTTAAAATTGTATTAAAATGATTAAAGGGGGTGCCAAACACCTAACATACACATTTATCTCCCTTCATGAGGCCTAACACACCCTCTCTAAACAAAATCCTCTAATTTTTGCACTCTAGAGATAAACTTCCATGATTTATGGTGTTAAGTGAAGGGAATATTCCTTTTTATGTGGGCACACTTCCTAGTCTTCGAGTTAGCTGCAGAGGTGGTGCCTTGAGCTCCAGTTTTCTTTAGTTTGGATTGGTTTTTCCCCTACCTGTCCCTAAATGTGGTGCATGAGCTCCTAGTTATCTTTAGAGGTGGCACCTTGAGCTCTAGTTAGCTTCTAGAGGTGGCACATGGGCTCATGCATGAAAAATGACACATGGAGGGGCTCCACCTTTCATCCTCTGGCTACCTAAGTAAGTGCACCCCCTCTATTTTCTTTGTCGGTTGATGCTTGAGGCTTTGAGGCTATTGTAACTTCTCTTTGAGAGCAATATTTGTCGAATAAAGAATTGTCTTTGGAGGTCATATGTGGAGAAACTCTTAGTGTGTAGATGCTTGATTGTCTAATTCTTATGAGGTAGCTTGGATCAATTTATAATTGTTAATTTAGTCTTCTTTTGCTAGGCCTGGGAAAGGGTATTATTATCTTGTAGGATAAGGTTTGATTTAAGTAAATTATTTGATTAAATCTTATTGTAATTTTCTCAAAAGGAGGTTGGTTTTAGTATCTGTACTCTAGTAAGATTGTTCCATATTAACTTCTTTTCTGCAGGTTACACCCTGAGGAACATTGAAGAAGATACTTGGTCTCTTTTACTATATTAAGACTAGCGTAGTGCAACATCCTTTCTTCAATGATTCTCTTCAGACAAAGTCTCTCCTAGTTTCTCTTTGGTGACTCCAAAGCCATTCTTTGGCACTTCTCTCTCTCTCTCTCTGAACCCTCCATATTCATTTGAAAATAAAACTTCATTTCAGTTACTTTAATTCATGCAAAGAGTCAAATCTACCTTTCTTGTAAAATCATAAGTAGATTTGTTGCATGCTTTGATCTACTGAGTCATTCATTGGAAAAACTTAAAGTAGATCATTTTGATAAAGATCTAAATGCATGCATGTCAATTATATCATCGTGCGTGCTCATATATACTTGATTTACATCATAAATCTACCTTATCATTTGCCTTATTAAGCTTACGGGTGGAAAATGTGAAGGGGAATCCTAGTATGAACAAATCGAACATTTGTTTCTCATTGTCCTAATTGTTGTAACAACCAAAAAACAACCCCTAAAAGTCATATTTTTCATTCTTTTATAAGTGTACTTTTCAATCAAATTTTGTAGTCAGTTGTTGTTCATTTGCATGCCAAACAAGTAACCCTCATGCCAAACAAGTAACCCTCTTGCAAACTTAGGTGGCAGCTAAGTGGAAACCTACAAGTAAAGTATTGGCTATTGTTCGTGCATGTTTTCAATAGATTTACAACAGTCCAATGGCATCCCCAAAGGAGCATCCTTTTCCTCTAAAAGTTTGCAGTCAACCGACAGACTTTCTATGGCATTTTCTACTATCTTTTATCTTATCTTTTCTAGCAGTTGTAAGGTTGTCTGCTATCATAGTCACGAACCAACAATCATTCCTTTAAGAAGTCCCAAAAGGGCATTGTAACATGCATGCAAAGTGGTTCTCACCTCTAGCCTTGTCATTTTATGCTTATTTCTCTTCTGCATTTACTTTCAGTAATGTAGACTAGCTAATATTAGTATTCACTTTATCAATCCGTCCATCACTCAACAATTGGATGTCACTTCACTAAATTAACCAGATATCTTAGGTTTCCAATAAAATTAACTTTTTCCACGTAGAAATCCAAGATCTACACCCTCACTATGGCTGAGGCATACCTTGGATTTGGAGGTTTTTGAGTTTAACCAAACCCCGACTTGGTACTTGTCAGGCATCGACAGTTCTCAGACTTGCTTGTGAAGCATAAATAAGTCCTTTTTTGAGTTTCTACCCGTTCTTTCACAATATAGCTTAGGACTAATTACTTTTAGTTTCCTAGATTAGTCACCAAGCACTTTTACTTTCTTAAATTAGACACTAACCAACTTTGCTCATCATAGTTAAATTTTTATACTTTTTTTTCCATCCCTTACATGGAAACCAACAATCTAATCTAGGCTTCTAATCATCTACAATTTCACTAAATCTAATCAACTAAAATGAACTACAAAGCACTTACTTCGTTTGGCATATCTCAATTTCATTTTCAAATATTGCATGCAAGTGATTTTATGTTACAAAATTTATACATGCAATTTGCTTAATGTTATAGATCTAAGTACTTATTTATCTTTGTAGCATAGATATGTTCTACTTTAGGAACTAGTCCTTTTAAATATCTTACTTCTAAGGAATCTTATATGCATATGAGGTTGTTGAACCAAGCTCTTATGCCATTGCAATATCTTAAAGTATATATGCTTTGTGTGCTTTATTTCCAAAGTAGTTTGTTGTACTTACATTAACTCCTATAGTTTCTTCATCCTTAGTTTATTTTATTAGGGTCTACATCTCTTGGCTTTTTAGGAGTTGGCCTAAACAAAGGGGTTGAGTGTTTTGGTTAATAAAAGCATTGACCCAAGGGTTATTCAATGGTTTTGTTCGGGGCTTGTTGGTCCCATCTTTTTTGGATAGATGATGTGTAAAGATGGATGAATAGAGAAGAGAGTGGGGATCGGTGTCAAAGATGCAATAAAGACATCAAGAGATGCATTGTAAGATGATTGCCAATGGTTAAGGGTATGTAACTTAATCAATTAACTGGCTTGGGTAATGGATTGACTTTGTCATCCTTATCCCTTTTGTAAATGGCAACTAGTTTTGTATAAAGATTCATTAAAGTTAAGGAAAAAAAGTTAGCATTAGCTAAAGAGAATAATGGATTACAGGTTACTAGTTGAGTTTCTATTTTGTATTGATCACTTCTTATGAGAGACTTGGATGAAGATTGTTCTTGTGATGTTGTAGATCTCTGATGTTATAGAATATGAATGAGAAAAGAATGTTTGGGTCCCCTTTAATATTTATGTGCAATATGTCTAAATGTTGAATATAATGTATATGTGTTAATATTTGCTTGTTGATCTTATAGAATCTCTGTTCAATTTGTCAACAATGCTTCCTATTTCATTGTTGTTGCATGTTATCTATGTCTATATATGAGAAACATTTGGTTAGTAATAAATCAATAGATAATGAGTTGTGTCCATCCCCTAGTGATTTCTCTATTGTTTTAAGGTCTTGGTTGCACCTCAAGTGAGACCTTTTTCCCTATGGGATGATTAAAAATGCCAACACATCTAGACTATAATGGAGATTTGTTGGCCCTTCTATGAGAACCCTAGACTCAACCTAACTCGTACATCTTTTATGAAGTTGCAAATAATACAAAAAAGCCAAATTATTGTGAAAAACAAAGTGAGATAAAGTAAGATAACTTGTAAAAAATAGAAAAAAATACAAATTATCATATAATAAACTACTTTTCCATACAAGCTAATACCTCCATTTTTACAACCCAAAGTATCAAAATAGATGACAACTTATATAATAATCTATTTAAAATTAATATCTAACATAACCATAACCATACCATATGAAGAGAAAAGAATAATAAAGAGTCAAATATGTGAGCCCAATATGATTAAATCCAATGACAAAACCACCAAAGTAAAACCTACCTATAAAATGGACCCTACGAACAAGGTAATACCTCCAATATGAATAAGTCCAATGAACAAAATGTGAGCCCAATATGAATAAGTCCAATGAACAAAATGTGAGCCCAATATGAATAAGTCCAATGAACAAAAGTATTTAATTTTCATTTCATTTCAATTTCAATATGATAAACCTGATAAATAAGCCAAATATGTGAGCCGAATATGATTAAGTCCAATTAACAAAAGTATTAAATTTTTTTTTTCATTTCAATTTCAATATGATAAGCCCAATAAATATGCGTATTTGATTAAAAAATATCCTATTTCCAAGATTCTAATGGAATAAATTGGCCATTTTTTAATGTAATAGGAGTAAGTTTCAATGATCGGCGACGCATGTCCATCGTGTCGATCATCATTTATGAGAATGCATCCTGGATATGCTCTAGGAACGATTTCTTTCGTTGTTTTGGCATTCTCTTATTGTCTTCCTCTTTCGAGTCAATGGGCCTTTTTCTAGGATTAAATGATCTATTTTCAATGGATCTAGTTTCAATGTGATGGTTAGCAATTTCTTTTCTCAACAAATCCATAAGAATCTGCATGCTATTTTCACTACTCATTGATCTTGGTATCAATTCCTGCATGTGCATCAACAGTTTAAAAAATAGAAGATCCATGGCAAACTTTACTTGAAATTTCAGTAAACAAAATTAATATAATGCCAGATGTGAGCTCCGCATAGTCCTGACATATTTACCTCAATTTGTTGAATGGCAAATGGTTTAGTGTTGGTTTTAGGAACTTGAGATGCTGATTGATATCCAGGTTGAGTTAAAAGTCCTCGTGAGGGCCGTGTTGAAAACTGGAAGGCAATTTACTAGTTAAAGCACTGGAAATGGTGGGAATAAATAGAACTTTAAACTAGACTGTTGCTTAAAAGGGTTATGGATTTACATATTGGTGTGAAAGAGCTTCCTCTGCAGTGCAACGACGAGAAGGGTTGAACTGAAGCATTCGAGAGAGCAGGTCTAATGCCTCAGTATCCACTTTACCCAAGGTGCTTTCCAAGCATCCAACCTAAGATTAAAATGATCTCAGTACTGAACATTAAATGGAGACAATGCTTGAGAAATTCCATTCAGATAGAAGATAAACCATTTGAATTCACAATAATAGTACCTTTCCGGGTAGTTTCTTTAAGTACTCTCGCCAATTTGGATTTTGTACACAACTATCGATATCCTTCCAACATGGTGTTCCAATTATAGCGAACATATCACATATCTATAACAAAGCATACCATCAATAAACTGTTTTTGGTTTTTCAGTTCAGCTATGAATATATGAATATGTTTATAATACAGTGAAACAGATTAAGCACCATTTGAAGTCGCTCTAATTCAGAACCAGAAAATAACTTCTTATCAACTTGAGGATATTTGTTCTTTGTGTTTCTGTAATGAATGTCAAAGCATCAAACACTCTTCCAAAGATTTAGATTTAGATTTTGCAAATAAATTTGAAATTAAGAATGAAATGTGTAAGGCAGAACATTATCTTATGATAATATCTCAAGTAAGATGGAAGTTTATATAATTTGCTGAGTTTATAAATAAAACAAATAGAAATCAGTGATATAGTTATGTAAGATGGCGTAGAAATACTGTTGAGTTCAGTTTCCCTTACTTTTGATGGAAGACATGCTCAATTTGAAGGTTTCCAGGAGAAGACAACTTCAACAGTTCCTGTTTAGGAAATAAATGTTAGGTGAAGTGAATAATAAGTTTAAGAAAATTAGTGGAGTTCAAAAAGTCTTACCCAGAAAACGCAGCCCGTTCCCCATCTGCACAAGGAATAATTAATAATCAGTTGCCCAAAATGTATACTTATCCTAAATCAAGTGGAATCCTCATGTCTGTGTAAATGATAAATGGATGCTGTAGAATAAAAATCTTACATGTCTATTGCTGAGCCATAGTTTCCATCTGATATGATAACTTCTGGAGCACGGTAAGTAGGTGTCGTAACCTACATACATTCAGTACTAATAATTTAAGTGTACTATAGCATTTAGCTATTCTATAATTTCAGAGGTTAAGATGCCCGGAACTTACACATAGTGAATAACGTCTTTTATTGTTTACATTGCTGGTAACCTGAATATAGAATTGAGTACTGTCAGGTTTTTGGTGTTTGTATTTGCACCCCAGAAGTCAAAGGCCATTTACAAGGGGCAATCAAAAAGCACCATTTCAGACTATCTATGCTGGGATTTGGCTAAACATTAGATTGATAGTTTGTTTTGGAATATTTTAAGTTTTTAGATAAATTTAGTAAGAACCAAAACCTTAATGTCTGAGTAAGCTAAATTTTAGATGATTTGTATTTTTTAGGTGTTTTCCTCAATTATCACTGAGGCATCCCATTATGCAAAACCTCAATGTCTGAGTAAGCTAAATTCTAGATGATTTGTACTTTTTAGGCGTTTTCCTCAATTATCCCTGAGACATCCCATTATGCAATTTCAGCGACCCAAAATTACCATGTCAACAATTTCAACAGATTTTAACCAGAAAAATCATCAAATTTTAAGTGCAAATCATCTAGACATTAACTTTACTCTGAATAAAACTCTGCATATGATAGAAACTATATTTTCGATTATTTTTTTAATCAAATTCCAATCTAAAAATTTACTACAAGGAAATTTAAATGGCCCTTATCAAAAGTTCCAATTTGCTAAAAGGAAATTTGAATGCCCCTTATCAAAAGTACCAATCTGAAAATTTGCTAAAAAGGAAATTTGAATGCCCCTTATCAAAAGCAAACTAAGATTAGATTAAACAAACAAACAAATATTACCTCCTCGCCTGGCCGCGAAAGATTGAAGTCACAAATATTGACGGTCATCGGTGACATTAACAATACATTTCCAGCTTTGATATCCCTGTAGGAGGACACAATACCCTAAACATTTTTTTTCAAAAATAACAGTTGGAAACCGGTTTATATTTAAAGCTAAGAAATGTAGCGGGCATGAGTACCTGTGCCAGACATTGCGGGAATGCATGTATTTAATCCCGTCCAGTATCTGCCGCATGAGACACTTGACATCAGCAGGAGATAGTGGATCTTGTAAACCCAGGATAGAGCCTCTGCCAATTCATATCAAACCACATATGTTCCAATTTTCATAAACCATACAGATTTAAATAAATGGGTGGGTAAGTAGTGGAAATTAGAAATTATAAAATAGTACCTATCAGCAAATTGTGATACAATGTACAGGTCACTTCTACCCATTTTGTCTTCTGGGCTATTCAGAAAAACGTCCATCACTGCAAACATAAGAGGCGAGAAGGATATTACTCATAATATTGAAGTTGATCTCATATAAACATAAACATAATATTACAGTGAGATGTTGGTGCTGTGTTCACATAGTAATTTTTTAAGAAAATAGTAATCTTCTTCAGCTTAAGGGAAAAAAATCCTGTGTGAACACCCTAAACAACCCTAAACAAGAATAAACCAGAATCCATGTAACAGAAATTTTATCCTGATCCTTGGGTTTTAGGGGATTTAACCAGGACGCACAGGGGAGTATGTTAGGGTGAGATAGTCGACGCATAATATAAACTTCCCGAAGGACTTTCTTCAAGACGGACTCAGATTGCATCACATCTTCCACCATCTGTCAATTTTAACCATCAAAGACATTAACGATTCAAATTGCTAACAATGTCTTTATTTTTCCCAGATTTTCTGTAAACAATTAGGTACCTTCACAGCAACGAACTCCCCAGTTCGCTTGTCTTGGGCTTTACAGACTTGGCCATATGCTCCCCCTCCCAGAAATTCGACTATCTTATATCTGCTTCCTACTGCACAAAAAATCAATACACCTCTTGTTAATTTAAAGACTAAGGGCCTTTTCCAGACTGGACCATAAGAAGGTAAGAACTGTAATAAGTTCTCAAACAAATACATGATGGTATGTATAATACCTTGCCACAATGTTCCATCAACTTCATAATGCCCATTTTTAGAGTCCACCTCTGTAACTTTCGATGGCCTTACACCTGTAAAAAAGGAGGTGGCGATTCCCATTGTAGAAAAATTGAACGAAATACTAGAGATGAGATTCTATGATCACATTCCAATTCAATGACCCAGCAATGAAAAAATGACCGTATATATGAGAATCATAGGAATGGAGTGAGAGGCATGGTCACTCGTTGCATCCTTTCGTTCAAGTCTAATAGAACTAAATTATAGTGATCGTTAATTTATTTTTAATAATGTTGTAATTTAGTAAATTATCCCAACAAAGGTATAACTTAGCAACATCAAATTGATACAAGAAACTCTTTGTTTATTGGATAAGGGACACCTTCCTATTCACAAAATTATATGCAATGCTCCAAGAAGTTCAAGTGAGATGGACATTATGTTAAGAGATGTGAATGCTAATTCTAGGGATGAAAACATAAACATCCAATAAGGTTTTGTTTTTACTTCACCATTTAAAATTGTATATTATATTTATGTTTGGAATTTTATATTTTTTAAGTTTGTTTGTTTGTTTAATTTTATATTTTTTATTTATTTTCAAGGTGAACCAAAAATGCAATCATCAATTGTTTATGATATAGTAAAAAAAAGACTATAGAATTTATCATGATGGAATATCACTGTGCTCATCCTTCTTAGACAAAGTCTACAAAAACGTGCAATTCAAAAGTATGAATTTGCCAAAAATGACTAGATTCCAAAAACACTGGATTGACATATTACAAAACATAGTCATTGATGAGGTTGCTAAAAAATCGCTTAAAATAAATTGTTTTGAGTCAACTAGAAGACTCTCTTGTAATTTTTCCATAGAACCCTCATTTTCTAGCAAAATATGCCCTTCCTTTGAGAGAAGGTATTCTTTTGCATTTATCTCCCTGTAAACATGGTTTTAAGAAATCACTTGAAATTGTCTAGAAATATCCTTTAACTACACTGCAAGGGGAAGAAGATTATTATTTTGCACCTATACGTTGTCCTTCATTTAATTGATTACTAAAGTAGACTCCCCCAAAACCTGTAAGAAATCAATACCTATATCCATAACACATTTGAGTAAATAATATAATGCCTTAAACTTTGCTAAATTGTTGGTCCCTTGACCAAGGTTTGCATTGATTTGAACATAAGGATTTTGAGAAGGAAAGAGTACAAAATCAATGCTACAAGTAGAGTCAGGATCTTGACAAGCTCTATCAAAGAATCCCCAAGCAAAGGATTTTTCCATCTATCACTCTCCCATATTTCTCTAAACACCACTACAAGGAGAAGGCCCTATAGTAGAGGTTATAGCGGAAGTTTTTAGTGTTACAAGATTGGTCAAAATTTTCAGAAAAACCTTCGCTACAACCTCAACCAATGGTACCGTATGTTTTAGCGGAGGTTTTTTATGGAAATTGATTATAACTAAAAAATCTCGGTGGCCAGAGACTTTAGTGGAGGTTTTTTCATTGGTGCACTTTAATGAGACAAGCACACTAGTGCGCTTATATCAACGATACATTGGTGCACTTATACCAATGATGCACTAGTGTGTTTATACCAAATATGCACTGATGCGCCTTCACCAAAGAGGAGCACTGACACAGGTGCACCTTCACCAAAGAGGAGCATTGGAACCGGTACGCCTTCACCAAAGAGGAGCATTGATGTTTTCATGGCCAAAACCACACTAGAGCACATTGGTCATGGAGCACCAATGCACCTATGCACTTATACCAAATATGAGCACTAGTGCACCTTGATCGACAATGAGCATTGGTGCACTCATACCAAAGAGGAACATCGATAACAAAATGCAAATTGTTGTGTCCAGAAACCTTGTGAACATGCAAATAAAGGGAAGTGATTTAATAAATACATGATTATTAAAATGTAGTGATATAATAACTTTGATTTCGAATATTCCAAGTATTAGTTCTTACCCTTGTTTATTATTGAATCTCTAGTTTACAATTTAAAAATGAAATGCTTGCCTAATATTAATATAATTTTGATTGTTTGAAATATAATTTTATAGTTAAAAGCATATGATATATCTAGGTAATAATGACATATTTTCTAAATTGAAGTTGATCGAAAAACTCTATTATTTCTTTAATCTTGATGAGGGTAATGCCATCGGGGATCCTGTTTCTTTGGGGGAAATTGAGGGAGTTTTGAAGCAATTTGCCAAGGACAAGAGTCCTGGTCTAGATGGGCGTCTAGTTGAAATTTTCCTTGTAGCCTTTGTTTTTATCTTATGGGGGATGAAATTCTCCAGATGGTGGAATAATCCAGAGTGGAAGGCTATATTTCTAGAGCTCTTAATTTCACCTTTATCACTATTATTCCCAAGAGCAACAAGCCAGAGAATTTTAATGATTATAGGCCAATATTTCTTTGCAATCTTGCCTATAAAATCATTATTAAAATAATTTCAAATAGATTGAGACCTAAATTGGCCGAATTGATGACAAAGAAATAGTTTCGATTTTTGGCAAACAAACAAATATTGGATGCGGTTGGAGTTACTCAGGAATGTCTTCATTCTATCAAACCAAAGAATCTGGATGCTTTGATCCTGAAAATGGATCTTATGAAAGCGTATGACATGGTTAATTGGATATATCTAAGATTACTATTGATTCAGATTGGGTTTCCTATCTCGGTGACAAATTGGATTATGGCATGCGTTTCTACAACTCAATTTGCATTCCTTATCAATGGTGTTCCTAATAGAGTTTTCAAAATCACTAAAGGAATTAGACAAGGATGCCCACTCTCTCCCCTGTTATTTATTTTGGTTATCGAGGGTCTTAGTAGACTTATCTCTAATGCTAGAGATGAGGGTAAATTAATAAGTATAAAAATTTCTCCTTCAATTTGTATTACTCATTTATTATTCGTAGATGATGTTGTGTTATTTGGAAATGGAACTGTGGATGACTGGAAATGCTTTGCTAAGATTGTTTATTTATTATGTGTAGCATTTGGTATGGAAGTTAGTCTTTCAAAGTATGCTTTTCTCAAATGTTGGGTTGAAGAGGATACTTTGAGGCAGATTTCTACCTTTCTTCCTTATCGTATGGCTGACTTGGCTGAAGGTTTCAAATACTTGGGGTACTTTTCAAAGCCCAAATGTTACAAGATTAAATATTGGCTTTGGTTTGTGCAAAAATATGAAAAAAGGATTGGTAATTGGATTTACAGGATGTTGTCTTTAGGAGGAAGATTAACTATGCTAAAAGTTGTTCTTGTTGGTATTCATGTTTTTTGGTTTTTTTTAGTTCATGTGCCTCAAACTATTCTTAACATGTTAAGGAAAATGATGTTTCAATTCTTATGGTCGAGATATGTTGAGGGGGGTAAGATCCACTTGGAATGCTGGAAAAGGCTCTCTAAACCTAAAAGCATAGGTGGATGGGACATTAAAAAATCCTCATTGGTTCTTTACATCTTTAAGTATGAAAATATTGCGGCGTGGGTTAATTGGGAAGGGCCCGTGGTGCAATGTTTTACATGGAATGTATCTCAAAGGGGATACTCTTAAATGGATTAGAAATCCAAACAAAAATGCAATGAATGTTTCGAATTTCTGGTGTGGCTTTACAAAGGCTTTCACTTGGATAAGCAAAGGTTTGACTTGGAGAGTTGGAAAAGGTACAAATGTTTTGGTTGGTGTAGACCTAGTAATTGGGAATAAGGAAAATTACATTTTGTCTCCCTTCCTACTGGAATACTTAGCAAAATTGGGATTTCCCACTCTGGCACATAACAAAAGGCATCCATGGTTACAATTTTTTTCATTCCTATTGGTTGATTGCAAAATATTTAGGATTGGGAAGCATATGGGATGAAGAATGGACTTAGTATATTGCATATCTCAATAAAGCTAATATCAAAATTAATTCGAAGGAAGATGAATTGATTTGGTCTTGTAATCGGGCCACTGGTCAAATTACTGCAAAATCTGCATGTTCAACAATTATGGAAAAAATATTATTTTGATGTTCCTAAATGGTGTATTGGAAAGATATGGAATTGGCATTTACCTTTAAAGTTAATTTTTTTTCTCTGGTTGACACTTTTGAAAATTGCTTGCTTACCTGAGATAACTTGCTTCATAGGGGTTGGATTGGTCCTAACATTTGATCTTAATGTAAAGCTGAGAGTGAGTCCATTGAGCATATTTTTGTTAAGTGCATTTACAATAGGAATATTTGGAGCTCTATCTGTGATTCACTAAATATTTAGCAAACTTGGGGCAGCAATTTTGTTGATGATAATTTCCTCCAATGGTAGAAAAACTCTGTGGATCATAAGCTCCTCCCAACTTTCATATGCTAGGATATTTGGAAGGCAAGGAATTTTGCCTTATTTGAGGACATATCTCTAAACATGTTTGCAAGTGTTTTGATGATTATTAGTATGTATAGGGAATATGTTCCTGTGGGAAGAAAGAAAAGAAAAGGGAGACATATAAACAATATACTAGTTTCCTCATCTATTTCCAGGTTTTTTGATGGTGCTGCTTAAGAGGGTAGCTGTGATACTGGTTGTGTTCTGAAAATCAAGGACGATCATTATTTTAGATTAAGAATGAATTGTGGAATGGGATCAAACACTAAGGAAGAATTGATGGCCTTATGGTGTCTCTTAAAGTTTGCTTCCTCTCTGGGTAGTGTCTGGGTATTGATACTTTCAAGATATTTGGAGACTCTTTGGTGATTGTGAATTGGGAAAAGAAATTATGTTCCTTACATGTTATCTCACTGTATCATTGGTGTAGGCATACTGAAGATCTCATTGCCTCTTTCCATGATTTAACCTTTGAAGATATATTTAGGGAGGTGAACACTGACGCAAATGTTCTCTTGAAGGAAGCTCTTGAAGTTGTTGAAGGTTTCCTTTACTTTGAGGAATTTGTGGAAAATTCTCTTGAATTTTAGACTTGGTCTTTGTTCGGTCATAATGTTGTCCGGTTCTGATGCTAAAATTCAAAATTTTTGTCTTTCTTGCCACTGTGTCGGATGGTTTTGAAAGCTCTTTTGACCCTTAGTACTTTGTCCAGTTGAGAACTTTGGATGCTGTTTTGGTTTGTGATCAGTTTTGTTTTGGGTCTAATAGAGTATGAGCCTGCATGTATTCAGTTTTGCTCTTGGAATTTTGCAGTCTCGTTTTATGTAATTTTTTATTCCTGTATGAATAACAAAAGTACTGTTTTTTTGTTGGAAAAAAGGCATATGAAATAAGATATTATCAACAAACATACAAATATTATAAAAATGTATAATAATTAAAGTTGAAATGTTAAGCATCATTATTTCCTGCTAGCTCACTCGGTTAAGTTGTGGGTCTCTTCCGCAAGGCGACCCAAGTTCAATTCCCCTTAGGGGTGACTTAGTTGGGAGGCGACGCCCAGAAACCCAATCAAGTTGAGGCTGGTGCAATCTAGGACGGGTGAAATCCCTGGGTGATTTTGATAGCTTAAATGCCCCTGGTTTGTGGTTTCTTGGACTACAGGCCACTCCTGTAAGTGAGGGAGATTTCGCGCAAACAAAAAAAATATTAAAATGTTAAGCATTACAATTTATAGTCATGGAGCACTGGTGCGCTTACATTAAAGAAGCATTGATGCACTTATACCAAAGATGAGAACCTATGCACCTTAACCAACAATGAGCATCACTGTGCTCATATGAAAGACGAGCACTGATGACACAAACCAATATGTCATGTAAAGAAACCTTGTGAACGTGGAAATAAAAGGGGGTGGTTTAATAAATACAAGATTATTAAAATGTAGTGATATAATAATTTTGATTTTGAATATTCAAGTATTAGTTCTTACCCTTGTTTATTAATGAATCCCTTATGTGCAATTTAAAAATGAAATACTTGCTAAATATTAAACACAAATTATAATTTTGATTGCTTGAAATAAAAAACTACAATAAAAAGCATATGAAATAAGACATTATCAATAAAAAATAAAAATAATATTATGAAAATGTACAATAATTAATATTGAAATGTTAAGCATTAAAATGTATAGTAATGGTGATGAAACCACTCATACAAAACCATTGTGAGTGTCAAACCACTCCATTTACCACTTAATGAGTGGATCTCTTGTAATTACAAAATCACTCAATTGTTACATGAAAATTGTTTGAAGAGAACTATCCAAAACCACTCACCCACTAGAGATAATATGTGCAACGTGGAGAATCAATGCTCTTAGACCAAAGAAGAGCATTAGTGTGCCCACACCTTAAAATAGGACCATTTTAAAATATGACCATTGGTGCACTTATATAAAAAATGAGCACCGGTGCGCCTTCACCAGAGAGAAGCACCAGTGCACCTTCACCAAAGAGAAGCATCAGTGCGCTCACACATAATAGAAGCATTACGAACATAAAATAGAATGCCGTGAATAGAAAATAATTTTCTGCGTGTACAGAAACCATGTTAACCTGCAAATAAAAAGAGGTGGAAACCCTTATGGATATGCACCCATGCTGCACAAAAAAAATATCATTTCTTTTCTGAACTTACCCCTCATTTTCTATCCATATATTTTAAATTAAAAACCTAAAATATATCCACCATTAACCTGCAAAATAGAGGAAAAACCCTCAAACCAACAAAAAAGAACAACAAAACCAAATAATAAATTAGGAACAATATTGAGAAATGCTTAATAATAGAAATAAAATAGATAATTGGAAGAAATAAAACAATGAAGAGGGAAAAATGGTTTCTTGGCTACAATACTCTTCCTCTTCCTCTTCTCTCTTGTAGAACCATGTGAGATGAATAAATGAAACAAACCCTCTCTTTTCCCCTCTTCTTAATACGTTTTTCCTACTTCTTTCAAAAGTTATATATATATATATATTTTTTAACAAGAACGAGAAGTGATATATATTAAACATGGAGATAAGTACAGATACAAAAATCCCTTTCAAGAAGGGAAGCAGGCAAAAAGATGATATACTGTTATGAGAGAAGCATAATTAACTTTCCACTCCTAAGATTGATGTTTCCTGTCTGTTCATGACTACTATTATTTTTTGGATAGATCCGAACAAACAGATTACATAAGAGAAGGAAAAAAAACATTTGACTACAACAAAAAAGGAGAAGCAACTAAACATTCCTAAAATTATTCTAGAGGAATTCCTGCATGGGTCTGAGAGTCTTCCTCCATAAGAGAGCTTTCTTCGCGGTGGTTCCCAGTATTTTCCAGTTCGGTGAACTTGCCAAAATATTCCTTCATATCCGCCATGGAGCCTTCCAACTGAGCCAAACGAGCTTCCATCCTATCGTTGCCATCCTGCAAGGTATCGAACAACTGATGCTTCAAAGAAAAGATGAATTGTTTGAGTCCATCGAAATTAGCTTGCAGAGACTCTTTGATTTTCTTAATATATTTCTTTAGCTCTTCGAGCTCTCCCACCTAAACTTGAGCATTGGACTCGACATCCTCCATGCGCATATCCAACCTTATAATATCCTGACCTGTGAGCTTATTCTTTTCCAGAACAACATTGGAGGCTTCAAAGGCATTGCGGGCATGTTTTTTAATATCATGGTGCACTCCTCTAATCTCTTTGAGCTCCGAAAAAATTCTCTCATAACTCATCCTAGACAGGAGAGAGCCCATGAATAGAGTAGGAATGAACCTAGGAAGAAACAACAATACAATTGAGGTTTTCCAGACCCGATATAATTTGATGCAGAGTAGTTTCGTCCCACTAGGTAAATGCGTGCGAGCTGTGTCTTCGAAGCTTTGCCATAACTTCACATGCCTCTGTCCTCCCGCTACACCAACCCCCTTTGACACTGGTAGAGGATCGAGGCCCTTCTTTAAGGCATGAACGAAGGAGAGAGCCACATGTCTGCGGGGTAGGTAAGGGGTTATGCATGGGTGCCCCCAACTGATCGAGAAGGGTTAGAAACAAGGATTCCAACATAAGTGACTAGTTTCTTGGTTGATAACCCTAATATCTTCTTGGATCCTAGTTCCATGATTTGTCGAAAGGTCAGCTTCTTAGTTATTGTGCCTAAGTATATGAAAGAAATGGATCCTAGAAATATCTATGGTGGAAACAATTCGTTTCTGAATTTTGCTTAGAGCCTTATGATGACCTCTCTGAATATTGATCATTTTCTGAATAACGATCTTAGAATCCCCCAGAGCGCTAAATTGATCTATGTGAAGCAACTTCATGATATCCATCCCTTGAATAAGTGCATCCCACTTAGCTTGATGATTGGCTCTCTTTCCTAATTCCCAAGCAAATTGAGATACCTTGTTTCCTCCTGGGTCGTAGATGACCCCTCCCACACCTACCACCCCTGAAAAAAACTACATCTTTCAATAAGCAGGGAAAACCCATATATTTTGAAGTACAACCCTAAAATAAATCCACCATTAACCTACAAAATATAGGAAAAACCCTGAAACCAACCAACAGAAACAACAAAACCAAATAAGAATTTAGGAACAATAGTGAGAAATGCAAAATAGTATAAATAACATAGATAATAGGAAGAAATGAAACAATGAAGTGCGAAACAATTGGTTGCTTGGCTACAATACTCTTTCTCTTCCACTTCCTCTTCTCTCTAGTAGAACCATGTCAAATGAAGAAATGAAACAAACCCTCTTTCTTTCCTCTTTTTAAGACATTTCTATCTCTTCTTTAAAACGTTTAAAAAATCCCTCTTTTTTCAATAAGTAAAAAAAAAGACTTATTGTTCGATGCTTTTGTTTATTAGAATCACTGGTGTGCCTAGATTGTAAAAGAGCACCTGTGCACCTAGACTGTAAAAGGAGCACCAATGTGCCTTCACCAAAGAGGAGCACTGACATTGGTACGCCTTGACCAAAGAGGATCATTAACACCGATGTGCCTTAACCTAAGAGGAGCACTAGTGTGCTATTTCAAAAGTGGAGCACCAATGTTTTTTTTGACAAAAGAATATTGGTGCAGATGGGTCGTGGAGCACTAGTACGGCTGATGTGCCTTCACAAAAGAGGAGCACCGACACCAATGCACCTTCACCAATGAGGAGCATCGACACTGGTGTTCCTTATCCAAAGAGGAGCATTGATGTGCCATTACAAAAGTGGAGCATCAATATATTTTTTGCCTAAAATCACATTGGTGCACATGGGTCATAAATCACAGGTGCTCCTAAACCAATGAGGAGCATCGGTGCACCATTGCCAAAAAACCAGTACCGGTGCGCCTAAACCATGTGAAGCACCAGTGTGCCATAATGGCTTAGGATCACCGATAAAAAAACATTTGCTAAAACCTTCGCATGTCTGCCTCCTCTAGAAACCTACAATATAAATGGAGAAGGGATGCGTTTATTGGGGGGTTCTGCTACAACCTCCGCTAGAAGTTGTTCTCCTTGTAGTACATTTACTTTTGGACTTGTTTTATAACGAAAAGACAATGCAATCACCTGAGCAACTACCTCGAATGGTGGGATAAGTTTTTCCTTGAAAAAAACCGAGTTTGTTGGCCGGATGCCGCAGATAACAATAAGTGGAACAATCTTGAATTCTTTCAAAGCTCTATAAATGAACCATTCAAGAAAAAAATACTCAGTATAGACCTTATTCCAAAGCACTAGTTTATCAAGCATAGAACCCACCTCCATCCAAACTTGTTGTGATAACTATAAGAACATAAAAAGATGTAAAGTTTTTTCCTCAGTACACCAACACAGTAAACAGATAGGCCCTGCTTTATTCCTCTTTTGTAGAGATTCCCATGTTAAAACTTTGTCATTAAGGATGAGCCACATAAAAAGATTTCTTTTTGGAGGGGCATTTATCTTCCATATCTTCTTCCACCACCATTTAACCTCTCCATTACCTAGGCCTTGTAGGGTTGAATAACACAAACTTGCAGTGTAGTTATCCACTGCTCCATTCAAGGTCTAAATGAATTCATCTTGGTCATTGTTTAACCTTATATGGGCCTTCCTTAGTTCTGAAAGGTAAGAGTTCTAGGCAAGAATTAAACCCTCCTCTGAGCCAAACTCATGTGAATTCAACAACCCTTGGTTCCATAGGGTTGTTCCCAAAGGATTACCATCCAAATTAAGAGTGAAACTACCTTGTAATTGGAGGTGATCTATAAGCTTGTTTAGAATGAATATATTTCTACCACAACCAATCACAACATCTACCCCTACCCACACTTGAGAACCATCACCCACCTTCCAAGCTCGAAATTTTCCCATGACTAGGAAGGCAAGTGTCATGGCCTTCCACTAGTTGGAAACATTATGGACACTTTTTATTTCCCTTCTTATCCAATACTTCTAAGTACTTGGAGCTATATATCTCTGTATAAAAATGCTTTTCCACAAGCTGCATTTATTAATGGCAATCCATAAATATTTAAGTGATTTTCCAAATAAGTGGATATTCTTGAGCCCCTAACCCCCTAGGTCCTTAGGGGTTGCAATCCTTTGCCATCTGAAAATATGGGTCCCTTTATATTCATTGCTTCCTTTCCATACAAATTGAAACAATATTTCCTTAATTTTTCCAGAATGCCCTTAGGAATGTGTGCAAGGGTATGTTGATACACTAGAATTTCCTCAACCACATCCTTTGTCAAAACAAGTCTACCACCCTAAGATAGTCATCTATTAAACCATAAAGAGATACATTTTTCAATCTTAGCTAACAACTAATGCAAGTTTCCATCCTTGTGGCGTTTTTATATAACTTTAGAATTAACTTCCTTGATGTAATTTCCTTCCCTCTCAAACCCAAAATAAAATAGAAGAATATCATGAACAAAGAGAAAATAAGAGAGAGACTCATTCCTACCCACCTTCACACCTTGAATCTGCCTTATCCTCTTAGATTCAATAATGGCTCTTCTTAAGCCTTCTGGAACTAGGAGGAAAAGATAAGGGGAGAGTGGGAACCCTTTCCCGAGCCCCCTAGAAGGCTTCAAGAAGTCCAAGGTTGAGCCATTAATTAGTACATTAAAAGAAGTAGAAGTCATGCATCATATTATCCATTTAACCATGTCCAGTGAGAAACCAATATGGATCAAAAGCAAATGAAGGACAACTAAGAAAATATATCATAGGCCTTAGAAAGGTTCAGTTTGATCATTATTGTAATAAGTTGTGAAGTATTTTATGGAATGCAAGCCTTTTTGTGCAGTTCCAATAGCCTCATGCATCTAGAGTCCCTACAAGAAGCCAAACTATTTAGGAGAGGTGAAAGCAAATGGCAAGCTAACTACAATAACTTTGGAAATGATCTTGTAAATGTATTACATAAGGAGATAAGTCGAAAACCATCAAAGGTATTCAAATAGTGCAATTTTTTAATAGGTGCAATGAAAGTTGTATTGAAGTTCCTAGGTACCTTCCCTAGGAGTGTCACTTCCTCTACTGCCCTAATAGGTCACCATCCAACAAATCAAATAAATCAATATATAACTCCATAGGACACCCATCAAGGCCTAGACTTCCGTCCTTCTTGAAGGAATTTAAGATTGACAATAAGTCCTCCTTAGTTATATCTTTAAACATCCTTTCATTGTCGTCCTCATTTACCATTTGAGGGAAGAAAGGGGCCACTTTGAGTATCTCCTCAATATTTTATCCATTTGGTTCTTTGAATATGTCCTCAAAGTATTGAACCCCCAATCCTACTATGTCTTGGAAGCTAGTGACCTTTGAACTTATTTCTCTATTGGTTATCTCCCATATAGTGTTAATACTCCTATGATTGGAAAATTTGTGGAATTTTTTTGTATTATAATTCCCCAACTCTACCCATGTTGCTCTACTCTTAATTATCCAGTCCCTTTTCCTATCCAATAATAATTTCTACTTTCTGGCCTCCAGTAGCTTCAAAATAGCCATTTTCTCATCATTCAATAGGAAACCCTCTTTACCAGCTAACAAGGTCTAGAAATAATTTTCAACTTCTTGTAGATGACCATCCCTCTTCCTATGCCTTTCTCTAGCCCAAGCAACAACCTTTTCCTTCACTACTTTTAAGATCCTATCAAATTGTTGACAATATGAAGAATATTGGGATGGATCATGGCACCTCAAGTTTTCCTTTATTATTGAAAATCATCCCCAAACACCCAACCTGGATTGTACTTAAAAGTATCACATGGATTTGGATTGTTATTATATAGTTCTCAGACATTTGGAAAATGATATGAAAAGCAGGTAGGTCCAATCCAAGATCTATATCTCTCCACCTTTTGAAGTAGCACATTATGCACCAGGAACCTATCCAATCTCTTAGAGATACCTTCAACCCCTACTTTGTTATTGCTCCATGTAGGATTTATCTAAATAGGCTCAATGTCTACCAACTTGGCCAGATCGGATCAATGTCTACCAACTTGGCCAGCTTGGCTCAATGTCTGCCAACTTGGCCAACTCAAAAATGTTATGGAAGTATTCAACTAATATGTCCAATCTAGTACAAGTCTCTCAAATCTCTCTTCTACTCATAGTGAAATTTAAATCTCCCCCCACAATTAAGTTTCCAGGATTGAGAAACTCAAAAGAAATCAACTTGTGCTTACCATCATAAGGCATATATATATTAAAAATAGTTAGAGCTCACCCCAGACTGTTAATGAAAACTTATGTGCATAAACCTGAGTGAACAAAAAAAGTGTTGATTAATGTCACATTTTGGTTCCAGACAGTGATCAAACCACTTGAAAAATCTTCAGAATCAATGGTAAGAAAGTCCCAACTAGCCAGAGACTTTTTTAAATCCGAAAGAAGGAAATCTTCCTTCCCCATAGTTTCTTGAATCATCACAATATCAAGTCTATCTAGATCAATCATTCGCTTGAGATACATTTTTTGGGCTTGGCCCCCTAGCCCTCTAATGTTAAGTGAGAGAAGCTTCATTGTGGAATGGGGCATGGTTATGCCTGCTCTAAGGGCCCTAATGATAAATTAAGTTACTTAATTGATAAGTATTTTATATAATTTTTAGAAAAAATGGTGATTAAGAAAAAATGAAAAAAAACATGCAAAATAGCCTATGGGTGAAATTTAACCCCTAAGTTTTTCCCTAAATTATGAAGAATTTTGTTAGTTTTATATTTCTTATTTTTATGAACATTTAATATATAAGTTTGCCACTTAGTTGACGTATTTACGTAAGGAATTATTCTTATTCTTATTTTTAAATTGAACCAATGGAAAATGTTGTGTAAAATTAACACTTTTGTGGGGACTCCACTTTTTCCCTATATTCAAGACGAATATGAAAAATCTAAAAATACACTCTTGAAGAAGACACCACAAGCTTGTGCATCTTTAAAAAAAATATTTTTTTTATTGTGTATTTTTGGAGATACTCAATTTCCATTTCATTGATTCATGATGAAATTAAAATAAAATATACATTTTAGATTTTTTTTAATTAAAATTAACAAATCATAACGAAGTCAGATAAACAATGTATGAGCGGAAATTACAATTGATGTTGAATCTAATCATATCAGGTTTTAATGCACATTTGTAATATTTTATAGGGCTCACTCCAAAAGTTAAAATTAGTAGAAAAAATTAGTTTTCAACCAAAAAGTTAACACTAAATATTCCACTCCAAATAGTTCGCTGAAAAAAAAATACCACTTTTGTTTCAAAAGGAATTGGTATTTATACTTTCGGCTAAAAGACTAAATGTCCAAATAAAACATTCACCACTTTCTTATTTCACATTTCATATTATTAGTCCCTGCCGGCCTGCCAAGGAGTAGGGACTATATAATTCTATTTTTGGGTTTGTATTAGTTGCGACACGTTTTTCAATCTATTTTATTCAACACATTTTCATACTGTTGGTGCGGCCACCACAACACATTTTCTCCAGTTGTTCTACATGCCACCGCATGCATGCAAGAACTTGTCCTACCTGCATTTTCTCCAGATGGTTTAACATGCAGCACCGGGTTGTTGTATTTGCTAGTTCCCAAAGAGAGCGACCAAAGATACGACTCAAGTTTTAGAAGACATGCAATTGAATGCATGAGACGTGCCAGTCATGCACCATATAGGAAGATAGAGGCATGTGGCCAAACAAGTTGTGTTTTCACGTGGTTGGTGCCACAAAGACATTATTTTGTTTTGCGAAGTGGCACAATGACTTTATTTTGTTTTTCTAAAGTGACTTTATCTCATGTACACAAAATAACCAGCAAGCAAAATGTTCACTTCCCACCCCATGTTTTTTTATTTTTGTATCATGGATAATTTGAACAGCTGCTTCGAGCGGGAAGCACAAACCTAAATCCCACGAGGATTTTAATAACTTTTCTATGAAAACATGGTGGCGTATGCTTCATATTTTGTCAGATTTTAATAACTTTGCTATGAAAACATGGTGGCGTATGCTTCATATTTTGTGAGATTTTAATAACTTTGCTATGAAAACATGGTGGTGTATGCTTCATATTTTGTCAGCTGTCGAGTTTCATATTCTAATTATTTCAATTGATTAGTCCTAGAGTTTTTTATTCGAATTATTTTAATTTATTATCTTAAGACAGTCCGCAGGGACTTGAAGCTTAGCTTCTATCTTCCTTGTTTCACATTTGCTTGGCATTTGTTTGGGTTTCACATTTGTTTGGGGGCATGAGATTATTTTACTTTGTTTTTGGGCTTGAGATTATACTTACAATTTCTTTTGAGGTTGAAATTCTTTTTAGCTATAATTTTTGGGAACTAGAGATTATATTTGCAAATTTTTGGGGGTTGAAGCTCTTTTTGGCTACAAGATTTTGCGATTGAAGAGTATATCGACAATTTCATTTGAGGTTGAAATTCATTTTGGAAATAAGATTTTCGGTTTTTATCCCGAAGGATTATGGATTTTTCTTAACTCAAAATTTGAATAAGAATGGGGAATAAAAGGGCATGCCAAAATAAACTTGATCACACCCAAAGTTGTGATCTCCATAATGAACATCATATGATATACATGGAAGTTAAAAAATGAAACTTGGAAATGCAAGTGATAATAATATAGACATTCCAGGATGGGGTGGTTGACAACAGGAGCACCTACATTAATGGTGATAGGACTAAGGTTAATGAAATGGTTCAGTGGGTTGGAAATTTGGCTCCGGAGACGACATTGGCGGTGAACTTACATTTACTTACCCCCTTCCCCTAGAACTGCTATGACCGGTTTATGCATGTGAATTCATGGTGTGTTGAAGACATGTTATGATCTTCGCTTCTCGGTTGAAATGTAGATGGTGGAAGGTGATGAGACCATTTTTGCTCTTCCTCCTCCTTGGAGGTCTGTGCTTCGACGATTGTCCTGTGTTTCAACAAGCTTAGAGCATAAGTTTGCAGACAATTTGGGGACCGGTAAGTGATGGTAGTAGGTGTAGAATGGCTAGGGAACGTCATAGAGATTCCAACTGACAAGGTCATGGTCGTCATGAGCGTTCCTAAGAGACAAGTGGTGTTGGAATTTCCTGTCACCCTGCCTTGATGACATACACCTTGTTGGATATCCAAAATGATACCAGGTATACAGAGGAGAACATGCGCACTAGAATCCAGGAGATTGGGTACCGGGTGCAGACTGTAATTGAATGGTGTGCTGATGTTGCTGAGCTCTTTCACCTCCCTTCGCCACTGCTTGTCGTCCTTGAGGATGATGTCACCGCTAAAAATTAACCTGGAAAGGAAGCTAAGCACGAGCCGAACCCTACGATGGATAATGCTCCAATGAATACACTCCCTGAGGTTAAAAAAGAGGACCAGAATGTGAAGGATGCACGTCCTGTGGAAACTGAAAACATCGCAAAGACCAGTTCCAGTGGTACCAAGCGCGCTACTCCAAGCTCCGATGCTGAAGCAATCAAACCTCCCGAGGCCAAGATGCGTTTGGACAAAGGTCCGTCCAAGTAGATTTTTCTCACTGTCTTTTTTGGTCTGTCTGGTTTGGCGAGATGCACAACCTTTGGATTTTTGAAGCTTTTTGTTTCAACATAATTTTTTGGTATTGCTAGTCTAGATATGTATAAAGGATATAGGATTTTTGGACGGAGCCCAATAGAAACTATTAGAGGGTCTTTTGTATACTTGCTTTGAGGTTAGAGGGTCTTTTGTATACTTGCTTTGAGGTTAGAGGGTCTTTTGTATACTTGCTTTGAGGTCTTATGACTTATGATTTGGGCTGTTTTCTCTAGATGAAAGGCCCAGCTGGACTGTATACTTATCTAAATTTTCCAATGATATAATGTAAGTACTGAATTACAAAAAAATAATAATAATATAGACATGAATTTGTATCTTAATGTTGATATAAATGATGTTGAAGTGAAAATTGAACAAATTGAAAATAATTCATAACAAGAAATGGAGAGGCATTTGCATCTTAATGTTGATAGAGATGGCATTGAAGAAAGAATTGAACAACTAGAAATTAACCCAAGTATAGGTACATATATATCTTAATATGTACACCAGGAAATTCATGTTTACAATTCAAATGTGTGTGTGTGATACACTTGGAAATCTATATGTGCACCATCTAACACTACATAAACAATTGGTACTTGCAATGGTATCACTATTGATGATGACATCTTAAATAACATTGAAATCAATGACTTGGGGCCCCAAGAATTCAACCTTGATGTATGATATTGCGTTGAACATATTTTTTACACTTATTTCAAAATGAATCTATCATAGTATAAGCTCAAATTTTATTGGTTTGATAAAGTCCAAGAATTTAAGCAACATTGTTTCATTATTTGGGTATTAAAAAGTCAACAAATGAGGTAAATACAAATCAAGAAATTGATATGTGTTTTATCCTTTGTAGGTAGACTTAGTCACATCTCAGTGGGGGTTGGCCCATGAAAGAAGGTGTTTGGGGGGTGGGGAGGGTGGTTGGGGAACCTACCACCATGGATGGGGGAATGGGGGGCTAGTAGGACTCCCATTCAGGGGTTTTGGGACAAATCCCTTGAGGATTTTATTTTTTGGTTCAATATGTATTATTTTGGTCAAGGGTTTCAACCCATTGTAATAGGATCTCGGTTATTAAGGGATTATGATTGTAATATAATCTATTTTAACATATTAGGGTTTAATATGCTAGAAAATAACTAAACATTGTATTGTGAATGGTGAAGTTAATATAATGAGATAGAGAGAGCGAATGTTCTTAGTTAGGCTAGTTTTCCCAATTGTGTGTGTCTACCATTGTTATTCTTATGTTTTAGATTCTGCTAGTATTACTTTTCTTGCGTAAATTTAAAACCTCTTCATATGGTATACAATCAATTTTATTGGCCTCGAGGGATTCCTTTGTTACTGGGATGTAGCTTATTCCATCAAGAGTAGGGTATCTTGGGTCTACAACAAACCTATTCTAGAGTAGGAGCTCCATGCAATGAATCTTGTGTAAATAAAAATGACGAGTAATTCAAGAATACAAATAAAGAAGTTTAATAGCTGGAGCTTCGAATTATGGAAGCTAAACATGGAACACCTTCTTGTGGATAGAGAACAATGGGTTGATGTGGATCCAAGTACAAAACCTATTGATATGTCAAAAGAAGTTTGGGAAAAGATAGAAAGAAAGGTGAGAAGTAAGAATCAACTTTGCCTCTCATATTTGGTGTTATTGAATGTCTCTAAAGAAGACAACAGAAATAAGTTGTGGAACAAGTTAGGGAATTTGTATTAGTCAAAGTCCGTACTGAGCAAATTGTTTCTTCAAAAGAATTTGTATCATTTTTGGATGGATGGTAGTGACTCCTTGATAGAGCCTCAAAATTCCTTTAATACTCTAGTAAGTCAACTTTCTATGTTGATATTAATATGGAGGAATAAAATAAGTTTATCACCTTGTTATGTTCTTTTCTGGACTCTTAGGATTATTTGGTTGTAGCAATTGATAGTACCACTCGATCCACATTAAAGTTTGAGGATGTAGTTGCACCCTTGTTATTATAGGCAATGAGGAGAAAATTGGTCGTCCCCGAGAGAGGAAAAATAAGTCTTTTGGGGGAAAATATGAATCTAGATGCAGATCTAAATCTCCAAGACAATATATAAGGAAATGATGGAAATGCTGTAAAACTAGGCATTATAAGAAACATTGAAGCTCTAAGAATGTTGATAAAAGTGAGGGATTTGATGATACTCCTTCCACAAAAATGAAAAAATCCATGGAATAAGGAGGTGATATTTTACTTGGCATATATAAGTACACATTTAGATCACGATTTATTGTTGATAGACAAAATTGTTTCACTTCATATGAGTCATCACAAAGAGTGGTTTTGTGAATTTGAAAATTATAATGGGTGGGATGTTTTCCTAAGAGATGAATCGACGAGTAAGATCATAGGACATGGAAGGGTTAAGCTGATGTTTAAATATTAAAGGATTGGATCTATCCCCAGGATTCTATAGATTCTAGATCTAGCAAGAAACCTAATATATGTAAGTAAGATGGGTGATTCAAACATGCATACTATATTTGAAAAGAAACTGTAATACCCTGGTTGTTAAGCTCCAAACTTATGGTCTTTTATTTGACTATGGACTTATGTTCTATTTGTTAATTTCACTATGGACTGATGCTAATTTGTTTGATGATGTGATTTTGGCATTATTATTATTAACGTTAATGTTGTTATTGTCATTGTTGTTATCATTGAATGTTGTTTCTATTAATTAAATAAACAACTGGCTCAACAAAGGCAACTAAAAGAGTATGGGAGACCACAGATCTCATGGTGTGCAGGGGCATGGGGGACAATCCTAGCACCTTAGAACATGTTTTTGTATGGTAGTTGTCCATCTGCACGGTAAGGCATCTATTTGGTGGTATCAACTAGTTAAGCTAAAAGACATCGACGAAGATAGAATCTCTTGGAAGAAATTTAAGAATTACTTCCAGAAGGAATACCTCTTTGAGCATTACTATGACAAAAATGTGGAAGAGTTATTTGAGCTAAAATTGGGAAGCATGACTATGGAGGCCTATGAGCAGAAGTTTCTGGAACTTTTGAAGTATATATACTTCATCAAAGATGAGAAGGTAAAGATTCAAAGGTTCCTAAGTGGTCTTCCTGAGTCTTATAGAGACAAAATCCAATATGATAGACAAAAGAACCTTAAGGATTCCATCTGGAAGGAAAAAAACTTATATAGACATAATAAGAGCAAGGCTCCATATCAAAAGAATTGGAAGGATATGAAGAAGAACAAATAAGAGCAGAGAAAGAAAGGTTTCTAGCCTTCAAAATTAAAAAATAATAATTATTATCAACAAGGACAACCAAGGGAAGAGCCTTCAGGGAAAATACCAACTGTGGAATGTTGGATATGCAAGGAAAATCACTTTTCCAGTCAGTTCCCACGTAAGAAAATAACCTTCACAAAATTTAAGAGGCTTCAATTGTTGGAGATGTAGGTGGAAGTGTTCAGAGGATCTATGCAACCCTAGATGGGAGGCAAGCTTACCACCAATCCTGAATGATTGGGGTAACAGGTAATATTGCTAATAAAACCATAGCTATTTTGATTGATTTTGGAGCTAGAAATAGTTACATTGAACCTAATATAGATGAGAAATGTCATTTGAAAAATATTAAACTTGAAAGAACAAGTCTAGTACAATTAGCTACAAGATCCAAGAGGAAAATCACAGAATTTGTAAAAGTGTGTCCTTTAGAAATGAATGGATTGAAAACATTTGCATACTTAAACATCATGCCCTTGGGGTCAAATGACGTATTGATTGGCATGGATTGGTTGGATGCACACCACACGATGTTGGATTGTCATAATACAAATTATACTTGTTTGGATGAAGAAGGAAATTGAGTGACAGTCAAAGGTATACCTAGACCCATATTCTTGAGGCAGGTCACAGCTCTACGATTAAGAAATGTCTCAGAAAGGGATACCGGTTATATGCAATTCATATGGAAGAGTCAAAAAAAGGAAAAGATCTAGAACTGCAGGATTATCCAGTACTACAAGGGTTTGTAGATATATTTCAAGAATTGCCAGGAATGCCTCCTAAAAGGGACATTGATTTTTCTATCGACTTGGTGCTAGGGACAATACCTTCATCTGAATCACCTTATAGAATGAGTACTCCAGAGTTAAAGGAATTGCATATGCAGTTATAGGAGCTACTAAAGAAAGGTTACATAAGACCCAATGTTTCACCTTGGGGATCCCCTATGTTATTTGTAAAGAAGAAGGATGGAACTCTAAGACTTTGCATAGATTATAGACAGTTGAACAAAGCAACGATTAAAAACAAGTACCCCTTACCAAGAATTGATGACTTGTTTCATCAGTTGAGAGGAGACAAGGTGTTTTCAAGAATAGATTTTAGGTCGGGTTACCACCAAATTACAATTAAGAATGAGGATATTAGTAAGACAACATTCAGACCAAGGTATGGACATTATGAGTTCACAATGGTACCTTTTGGTTTAATGAATGGAGTCTTCAGTAAGTACTTTGATAAGTTTGTGATTGTATTCTTGGATGAAATCCTTGTCTATTCCAAGACAAAAGAAGAGCATGAAGAACATATAATTCTAGTAATACAAGTGCTTAGAGAACAAAAATTGTATGCCAAGATAAGCAAGTGTTATTTTTATCAAGGTAGAATTCACTACCTAGGGCATATCATATATGAAGAAGGTGTTTCAGTAGATCCCGAAAAGATAAGAGCCATTATGGAATGGCCAAAACTTAAGAATGTATCAAAACTAATATCTTTCATGGGATTAGCTGGGTACTACCAAAGGTTCATCGAAGGATTCTCGAAGTTAGCCCATCCTATCACATCTTTGTAGAAGAAGGGTGTGAAGTTTGAATTGAATCGTAAGTGTGAAGATAGTTTTCAAAGACTTAAGAAAATGCTTACTAGTGCACTTGTTCTAAAGATTGCAGATCCTGAAGGAAAATTTGTTGTGTGCATGGATGCATGTAAGAAAGGCATTGGTGGAGTATTTATGCACGATGGACATGTGATCAATTATGAATCTAGAAAGTTGAAGGAACATGAGCAGAACTATTCCACCCATGAATTAGAGCTTGCAGCTACCTTCCATGCTTTGGATAGGTGGAGACATTAATGGGTAATAAGTTTGAGTTAAGAATTGCTTATGATATGTCAAAATACTTGTTTGAGCAACTTATTTTGAATGCAAGATAGAGGAGATGGATGGATTTATTATGTGAATATGACTATGAAATTAAGCATATCAAAGGTAAGGAAAATAAAGTAGTTGATGCACTTAATAGGAAGATACATATGATGCATGTAGCAACTATCAACACTAGTACATCAAACTTAAAGGATAATATCATTGAATCTAGTGTTACATATGAACTTTATTAATAGGTAAAAGAAGGATTGCAACAAAAAAAAATTCCATAGAAATTTGATAAGTATAAGTTGGAAGAAAATGGGATCCTCATGCACAGAGATAGAGTTTATGTGCCCAATGCTAGAGATATAAGGAAGATGGTTCTGAAGGAAATGCATGACGTTCCTTATGTCGAAAATTCAGGTTTTCAGAAAACAGTAGCAGCAATAAGTATACAATACTATTGGCCAGGGATGAAGAATGATGTTGCATAATATATAGCTAGGTGCATGGAATGTCAAAAAATTAAAATTGAGCATCGTTATCCAGCAGGATTGTTGCATCTGTTTCCAATACCAGAATGGAAATGGGATGTAGTGACGATGGATTTCATCACCAAGTTTCCTAAGATGAGATTGCAAAATGTTGCTATCATGGTTATGGTAGATAAGTTGACTAAGGAAACACACTTCATTCTAGTAAAGACAACTCACAAAGTAATAACATTGCATATATTTACATGAAAGAAGTATCCAGATTGCATGGTATTTCCAAGGTTGTAATATCATACAGAGATTCGGAATTTACTTCTAGCTTTTTGAAAGGATTGTTTGAGGGGTTTGGCACAAGTCTAAGCATGAGTACAACATACCACCCTCAGATAGATGGACATACATAAAGATTTAACCAAGTGATTGAAGACATGTTGAGGATGTATGTGATGGATTAGCCATCTAAGTGGGAATATTATTTACACTTGGTGGAATTTGCTTATAATAATGGATATCATTCCTCCTTGAAGATGAGTCCTTTCAAGGTCATGTATGGAAGGAAGTACAATACTCCCATCAGTTGGGATAACCCAATTTACAGAGTCATTGTTGGACCAGAATAATTAAAGGATATGGAGGATCAGATGGTTAAGATAAATCAGAATCTAAAGGAATCTCAAGATAGGCATAAAATCTATGCAGATCAAAACATGACTTCCATGTTAGAAAAACATGATTGCAGAGCAATAACCATAAACAAGATACAAATATAAATCACATAAAACACATTACAAGAGAGACACCGATATAACGTGGTTCACCCAAGATGGGCTACGTCCAAACATAAATTTTCAGTCCTTATTATTATACCATCCATCAAATGAAGGGATACAAGCTGCAACACATCTGCTGCAACTTCCTCTTCACTCTCTCACAGTCTCTCTTACACAATCAAAGATATTTACAATACTACAATACATTACACATCTGTATTAAAATGTCTTCCTTTTAAAGGGGAATAACCATGGGAAAATACCAAGGGTTATCCAAAACCATGGGCCCGTAATTTGTTGGGGAATGAAACAACCAAAAAAAATTATTTCGGGGGCTTCGCCTCCGAAACCCCTTTCTCAAGGGCGCTTCCCCTGAACCCTCGCTAAGGGACCGCTGGCCTCCAGAGTCTCCAGCCGGAGTGGGGTTCCCCCCCACACCCCCCTCTGGGATGATTGTACAATCCATCTACATATCATATAAAACTGGGGTAAAAACACAACTGAAACAACATCATCTTTGAATCAAGAAGATCATGATCCACAACCAACAATCTCCCACTTGGAGACTGATCACAACAACTCCACTACTGTTGCATTTGCTGGACTATGCTCTGAACCTTGGAATTGGAAAATTTATCATCTTCACCTTCATGCTAAAAGGCCAACTGAAACCGAGAAGGAACACATTTTCTCTCTAGTTACTACATTTGTCAACATGTCTGAAGGATTCTGGCTAGTGTGTATCTTTTCCAAATTCAACAGTTCATCTTCCAGAACAGAGCGTATGAAATGGTACTTGAGATGTATATGTTTAGTCTTAGAATGGAAGGCTGAGTTCTTTGCAAGATGAATGGCACTCTGGCTGTCATTATACAACCTGCTATCCTCCTGATTCTTACCCAATTCCTCCATGAACCTCTGCAACCAAATCATCTCTTTACTAGCCTCTGTAACAAAAACATACTCTGATTCCATTGTTGAAAGTGCAATATCCTTTTGTATCTTTGAAATCCACCTTACTGTTGTTCCACCTACAGTAAAAGCATACCCTGTGGTGCTCCTCCTGCTGTCTTTATCACCTACCATATCTGCATCAACATATCCTTGTAGAACAGTGTCTAAACCTCCAAAACATAATTCATGAGTGGTAGTACCTCTCCAATACCTGAGAATCCAGTGTACTGCCTTCTAATGTTATTTACCTAGATTGTTCATATACCCGCTCACAACTCCCACTGCATGTGCAATATCTGGTCTTGTGCACACCATGGCATACATCAAGCTGCCAACTACTGATGAATATGGATCCTTGGACATGTAAGATATCTCTTCCTGTGTCTTGGGACACATCTCCTTACTTAGTTTGAAATGGCTAGACAAAGGTGTACTAACTGGTTTTTCATTCTGCATTCTAAGCCTCTCCAACACCTTTTGTATGTACTCACCCTGAGACAATGTCATTTTGCGATTTTTTCTGTCTCTTGTTATTCTCATACCAAGGATTTGCTTTGCAGCACACAAATCCTTCATCGCAAATGAATTAGCTAAATTCCTCTTGAGCACATTTATATCTTGCATGTTAGACCCTGCAACAAGCATTCCATCCACATACAATAACAAGATAATATATCTTCCATTATTTAGACTCTTGAAATAAACACAGTGGTCAGAATGACATCTACTATAACCTTGTTTTGTCATAAACCTGCCAAATTTCAAATACCACTGCCTTGGATCTTGCTTTAGGCCATAGAAGCTCGGCTTCAACCTGCATACCAAATTCTCCTTCCCTTTGAATTCATACCCCTGTGGCTACTGCATATAAATCTCTTCCTCCAAATATCCATGGAGAAAGGTTGTTGTTTTTATATTTAATTGTTCAAGATGCAAATCTTCTACCACAACTAGACTTAAAATAGTTCAAATTGAAGTCATTTTAACAACAGGAGAAAATATTTCATCAAAATCTATACATTTCTTCTGTGCAAACCCCTTTACAACAAGTATGGCCTTGTACTGCTTCGTTCCTCCATCTTCTTCCTTCAACCTGTAAACCCATTTATTCTACAATGCTCTTTTACCCGCAGGCAACTGAACCAAATCCCAAGTCTGGTTTCTTACCAGTGAGTCCATCTCCTCATTCATGCCTTGCTCCCACTTCTTTCTAGTTTCCACCTGCATTGCTTCTTCATAACATTCTGGTTCACCAAAATCAGTCATTAATAAATAATATAGTGAAGGAGAGAATCGTTCAGGGGGTCTACTTAACCTGATAGATCTTCTAACACTTGCATGAGTTTGAGGTACCTGCTGTTGTTCTTGATTTCCGGCACCTTTGGAACTTCATTTTCCTTGATTTCATCAAGCACTGTGTACTCTATGTTTTCCTTTTCCAGTTTCTCTCTCTGCAATTTATCTTTATACATGAACTTTTCATTGAATATGACATCTCTACTCTTAATGATTTTGTTATTTTAATAATCCCATAAGCGATAACCAAAATCATCAACCTCATATCCAATAAAGGTACATTTCTTGGATTTAGCCTCAAGCTTTGTTCTTTTTTCTTTATCAATATGGACAAATGCTTCACAACCAAATGTTCTAAGAAATGAGTAGTTTACCTTTTTACATGTCCATGCCTCCTCTGTAATACCACCATCCAAATCACTTGAACGCCCTCTGTTTAATAGGCAAACAACTGTATCTACAACATCTTCCCAAAAATCTAAGGGAAATCCTGCATGCAATCTCATACACCTTGCACGCTCCATGATTGTTTTGTTAATCCTTTCTGACGCACCATTTTCTTGTGGTGTTCGTGGGACTGTATTCTCTCTACGAATCCCATGGTATGAACAATAACTATCAAACTCCTTGCTGCAATATTCACCTCCATTATCAGATCTAAGACACTTAAACCTTTTTCCTGCCTCATTCTCAACCAAAGATTTCTGTTTCTTAAAAAGTAACAAACACATCAGATTTCTGTCTAATGCAATAAACCCAAGTTTTTTTAGTTGCATCATCAATAAATGTAACATAATAATGAGAGCCACCAAGATATTTTACTTGAGCCGGTCACCATACATCTGTATGCATGAGCTCTAACTTCTCACTCTTCTTTTGTTTCCTAACCCTGAAAAATCTGACTCTCTTCTGTTTTCCAAAAACACTGTTCTCACAGAATTCCAAACTTACCTACTTCATATATGGCAACAACTTCCTTGAGTGGAGAACCTGCATCCCCTTCTCACTCATGTGGCCAAGCCTATGATGCCACGATGCTGTATATGTTCCTGTGGAAGTTAAAGAGATAAAATAGTCAGTATTATGAGGACATAAATACAACATACCTATCTTGTTTCCTTTTGCTATCACCATCGATCCTTTTGTGATCTTCCACCACGTCTCTCCAAATGTAGATAAACAACAACCATCTCCCAACTGCCCTATTGAGATCATATTTCTTTTCATAGCAGGAATATGCCTTACATCTTTCAGTAGCCATTCACCATTCCTTAACTTTATCCGTACCTTACCCATTCCAACAATTGTACATGGCTCATCAATATCACCACTCAATAAAACATGTCCAAAATTGCCTGGAACATAATCATGAAAGAATTTCCTATGGGGTGTAGCATGACATGAAACTCCTGAATCTACTACCCTGTAATCACTAGTATTATCTAATGCAAGAATCAAATCATCTTGTAAATCCATCACCTGCTACATTTGCTTCCTGATTAGTCTCTTGATGTCCATCTCCTTTCTTCTTTAAAGATCTGTAGTCTTTCTTCAGATGTCCTTTCTTTCCATAGTTCCAACACTCTATATTTTCCACTATGGACTTGGATCTGCCCTCTTTAGACTTGCTGCGATTACCTGGGCTCTTTCTTCTCTCATTTTGTCTTCCCCTGCTCTCCATGGTCAACGCATTACCTGATGTCTCACCTGTGATTTTCCTTCGCATTTCCTCGCTAAGAATAACACCAACAACATTATCAAATTTCAAAGTGCTTGAACCAGAGACAGAGTTACTTATAACCATGACCAAGCCATTCCATCTTTCTGGCAATGAACACAAGATTAGAAGAGCCCTGAACTCATCATCAAAGTTCACTTTTACATAACTTAGCTGATTTGTAATCATATTAAATTCATTTAAATGGTCAGCAACAAATCCACCTTCTAACATCTTCATATTAAACAAACGATTCATTAGAAATACCTTGTTGGAGGCCGAGGGTTTTTCATACAGTTTACCCAATGCATTCATTAAAACCTCCGTTGTGTTTTATTTTGAGATATTGAAAGCCACCGACGAAGCCAAACACAACCGTATTGTTCCTAGTGCCTTTCTGTTAAGAAGCTCCCATTCTTCGTCCTTCATAGTCACCGGTTGTTTTGCTTTTCCTCCAAACTGTAGGAATAGATCATTTTGATACATATAGTCTTCCATTTGAATCTTCCATAACTGGTAGTTTTGGCCATTAAATTTCTCGACCTTAAAATTTCATTCTTTCACCATTGCTCCCACTCAAACTTGATTAGAGGAAATTTCAATTTAAAATGGGCCTTCCAAAAATAATACAAATTCCATGTCATCATGTATTAGCCAATCAAAATGCTTTAAAATTCAAAAAGGGAGCACCTAAAAAAATTGGAGGGAAAAAATAAAAACTACTTTTTTGGATTGTATTTTCAACTTATCTCCTTGTAGGTTTACTCAAATTTCAAGCAGGAGAACTCATTGGATGCATAATTAAATTATGCATCCAACGAGTGCCCATGTTGCATACTTTTAACAACATCCACACCATGAAAAATCGAAAATACATTAAAAAATGTGTTTTCTCTCACTAGAAATACGTTTTTTAATGTATTTTATATTTTTCATGGTGTGGATGTTGTTAAAAATATGCAACATGGGTACTCGTTGGATGCATAATTTAATTATGCATCCAATGAGTCCTCCCGCTTGAAATTTGAGTAAACCTACAAGGAGATAAGTTGAAAATACAATCCAAAAAAATAGTTTTTTTACTCTCTCTCTACTATTATTTTATTATTTTCCTTAGGAGGCCCATTTTTTACCCAAATTTCCTCTAATTGAATAACCTTTCTTTCCTTCGAGTTATATATGCCAAATAGACCTTTGGCTCTAATACCAATTGTTAGAAAAACAGGCTCGCAGAGCAATAAAAATAAACAAGATGAAAATATAAATCACATAAAACACATTACAAAAGAGACACCAATATAACGTGGTTCACCCAATATGGGCTACGTCCACACAAAATTTTCAGTCCTTATTATTATACCATCCAACAAAAGAAGGGATACAACTTGTAGCACATCTGCTGCAACTTCCTCTTCACTCTCTCATAGTCTCTCTTACACAATCAAAGATCTTTACAATGCTACAATACATTACACATCCGTATTACATTGTCTTCCTTTTAAAGGGGAATTACCATGGAAAAATACCACAGGTTATCCAAAACCATGGTCCCGTAATCTGTTGGCCAACAAAAAAACCCAAAAAATTTTTTCAGGGGCGTTACCCCCGAATCTCCACCAGGGGACTACTAGCCCCCGAGCCCCCCAGCTGGGGGGTCCCCCACAAACCCTCGTGGGGGGGCGATGCCCCCCCACACCCCCTCCACTAGGGTGAGTGTACATTCCATCTGCATATCATATAAAACCGGGGTACAAACACACCTGAAACAACATCATCTCTGAATTAGGAATATCAGGCTCCACAACTAACATGCGAGATAGTTTCAAGTTGGAGATAATGTGTTTTTGAAAGTTAGACACAAGAAGAGTTCCTTAAACTTGGGAAATTTCTCCAAGCTAGCTGCCAGATACTATGGACCTTTTGAGGTCTTATCTAAGATATGACCTGTTGCTTATGAGTTGGCTCTACCCGCTTGCATTAGAGTACATAATGTGTTTCATGCGTCTTTATTGAAAAAGTATATACTTGATGCTAACCATGTAATTGATTGCAATGTGATCCAGGTAATTATAGTGATTCTATTATCTTTATTGATATATATATATATATACATGTATGTACATGGTACTAATCATGTGATCGGATGAATTATGCTCCAGGTGGAACCGAAAGGGGATTTTTTGGTGCAAGTTGTTTCCATTTTGGGCAACAAGGTCAAGCTGCTTCAGAATTGAGAAATCATGCAGGTAAAGGTACAATGGACCCATTACAATCCTGAGTATGAGACTTGGGAGCTGGAGGATGCTATGAGGGAATCATACCCTCATCTATTTTGAAAATTTGGTGTTTACATCACGTATGTAATAAATATGCATCGAGGATGATGCATTGTTTAAGGGGGGAGGGGGATGTAATACCCCAGTTGTTAAGCCCCAGGACTTATGGTATTTTATTTTACTATAGACTTATGTTCTATTTGTTAATGTGCCTATGGAATTATGCTCATTTCTTTGATGATGTGATTTTGGAATTATTATTATTAATGTTAATGTTGTTATTGTCATTGTTGTCATCATTGAATGTTGTTGTTATTAATTAAATAAACAACTAGCTCATCAAAGGAAACTAAAAGAGTATAGGAGACCATGGATCTCACGGCGTGAGGGGGAATGGGGGGCATCCATAACACCTTATAACTTGTTGTTGGATGTTAGTTTTGCATCGTAGTTCATTTTGTGCCTTGGTGACTTTAGTAGTGTTGGTCACCCAAACATTGTACAACGGACCCCATTTTTTTTTTTTTTTTTTTTTATGGACTATGGAGTTATTATTGCACCTTATGCATAGCTTAGTGGGCCCCTCTTTCCTAGTGTTCCATCCTTGGGAGAAATTCCCTCCTATTTATGTGTTTTTTCATTTATGAGCCCTTTCCCTAGATTCTAGGAGCTGTAAGCTAGAATTTAGCTTCCACCTCCTTGATTTGTGCCTCCACCTCCATAAGTGCACCCCACTCCTCCATTCATCCATGTTTTTGTGCTTCTATGATATTTATGACCCTATTGGATCTTGTCTCTCACCTAATGTGCCCTCCTTCATGTTTTGTAACCCCACTTATGCATCAATGCGCCCCCTTATGTTCCTCATGGCTCCACTCCTTGGTTTTTGGTAACTCCTCCTCATGGTGCTAATCCGGGAAAGGGAATCTCCGAACTAGGGAACCACTCCACTAATTTGAGTTAATTCTCCATGATTAATCCCAACCAGACTCAAACCAATTCTAGTTGTCCACCTTGGGTTCGAATTTCCCTCCTTAAGCTATTTATACATGTGGTCTCTCCTTGTTGAAGCTAATCTTGAGCTTTGGATCACTTGACTTGTGCTATCTCAGCGTGTTGGGAATGTTGATAGTATTGAGAGTGTGTTGAGACTTAGAGTTAGTCTATTTGTTTCCCTTTTCTTCCATTATATCACTCTACTAGTCCAGGTTCTCGCACGGGAATCCAAGAAATGCGTTGGTGAGATGAGTCACATCCCATAGGTAGTGGAGACAGACATGAAAGTAGTAGTGGGAAGCATTGGGGTTCTCGGAAGAGCTAGTTTTGAGATTTGATAGAATAAGTGTGCCTCTACCTATGGATCCATGGTCTTATCTCGGGGGTGACATGTTCAAGGGAGCAAGGCTTGACTGTGTCTACAGATGGGAGCAAAGTTTTCCTGCTACAACCAATTGTCATTAAAGATAAGTATTTGTTCATATACTTATTTATGCTATTTTATTATGCTTATGTGCCATGGAGGCTTAAATGAATTCTGGAATTGTTTATGGATGATGGTCCATGATTTATATGGAGGTTGGATGGCCCTTGATACTTCGTTTTGGAACTCCCCTATTTTCTATTCTTTCTCCCCTTCTTCATGGTTTACAAATGTAACTCTCATGGTGATGAGAGGGGTGCAACCATAGGTTATGGTTCTCCCATTTCTGTTCATTTATGGGTACTGTAACCTGTTTCATTACGTCTAAAGTGATGATTCCAGTAGGAAACACTTTTTGTTTCACTGGAAAATCTTTCTGGATGACAAAGTTATGACTAGTTTGGCTGGTAGTGTTTTCGGCACTGAAGGGAACACACCTTGTCTTCTAATTGGGAGCACCCTTATTGCATATATGATTGTAATGTTGTAGATATGATTATGTTGTTGCAGATATGCTTATGCTATGGTCAATCTGATATTTACTGGCGATTGATGGCTGGAGGGAAGGAAACCATTTAATCTGAGTTATACTAGTGAAAGTTGGTTGTAGGGGATAGCCACGTGATTGATTTCGGAGGCTGTAGTTGGAAGCCTGGGACTTGCCTTGATTTGGTTGTGTGGTTGTGGCTATGATTTGATGCTATTTTTATTTATTTCATAACCACTTCTATCATCACACACATCACAGAACTGAAGAGTAACCCTCATATGAAAGACTACTGTTATGGGTGCAGATGTTAACTATAATATTTACTACTCAAGTTCATTGTAGTTTTACAAATTAATACTTACTATCAATTACTTGAGTTAATTACATCATATGGAATATTCTAAATACCATGCATTCATTTTACAAAATACATTATCATTATGTCTATTAAGTATGTACATTGGGAGTTGTCATGTTTAATTTTCACGAGGCTAAGTTCGAGTTGAATGGCCTAACCTTAGGACTCTATATTCATATGTGCAATACTTAGTTTAGCCTTTTTTATAAGATTCTAGTGCCTTTGGCATTATTTTGGGGTTGGGGACACTACAAAAACACACAAGATTGTTCGAGGATGAATGGTGTTAATGAGGGGAATTTAGAATGAAACTCATATAAGTTGTTGATAAGCACTATTAATGATGGGTGCAACAAATCTATTATTCCTGAAGGTATCAATGAAGAAGGCATGGCCCCTATTGTCCTTGCAATTCAATGGAATCAAATATTTGTACATATTGGATGGAAGGTTCTTTAAGCATTACATGGTAAAGGTATGGTTGAAGGCATGTCTAATTGCTAATTTATATTTCCAATTTATGAACATTGCATATATGGTAAGAAAAAAAGGGTAAGATTTCCATTTGGTGCTACATGAGCTAAATGAATATTGGGGTTGATACACAATGATGTGTTTGGATCTATGTCTATTCCATCACTAGGTAAATTTGTGTACTATGACTCATTCATGGATGATTTATCGAGGAACACATGGATATATTTCCTCCAAAATAAATGGGGTTTCAGAAAATTTATATAGTTTAAGTCTCTTGTAGAGAACAAAATAGAGAAGAAAATAAAGGTGCTGAAAATAGATACTGGTGGAGAGTTCCACACAAATGAGTTTGAAGAATTTTATAAGAAGTGTATAATAATAAGGAAAAAGAATAGTCCATACACACCTCAACATAAAGGAGTTGCAGAAGTAATGAATAAGACACTGGTGGAAAATGAAATAAGTTTGCTCAGTGGTGTATGGTTATCACAAGAATTCTAGGTAGAGACAATGGATACTCCATATTACTTGTTAAATTGATCACCTACATTATCATTGGTTGATAAAACTATGCATGATCATGGACTGGTAAAAAAATCTCTCCTAAACATCTCGGGTTTTGGTTGTGGTGCATGTGCATGTTCAAAAGGAAAATAGGAGTAAGTTGGATAATAAGGTTGAAACATGTACCTTTATTCGTTATAAATACGGTATAAAAGGTTATAAACTTTGGAAACCATTAACAAAGAATATTTTTTACAGTTGTGATGTAGTGTTGGAGAGGTTAAAACTATTCCAAAATAGGATTCCAACCAAGGGAATACGAACCATAGACAATAGAGTTTGATTTGGAGGGTGAAGAATCTGACTCAACAAAAGAAGATGAACCAAGAGAGAAAGAACCTCAGACTCTAATATTGAGGATATCATTTTAGCAAAGAAGTCAAACTAAAAGATATACCCCACCTAATATTTGAGCTAGTTTTGTTCTATCTATTACTAGTGATGAACCTAGAATTGTTAGGGAGGCAATGGATTCAGAGGATAGTAAACTCTGGAAGAAGTCCATGGTTGAAGAAATGGATGCTTTGGATAAAAATGAGACTTGGGATCTAGTTGAGTTGATGGATGGAAGAAAAATATTGGTAGTAAATGGGTGTTTAAGAAGAAGTTGGATGTGGAAGGCAAGGTAGAGAAGTGCAAAGCTCTCCTAGTAGCAAAGGGATATTCCCATGTAGCTGAGGGAATTGATTTTGCTAACATTTCCCCTCCTATTGCTAATGTAACTTCTATTATATTTCTTTTGTGTATTGCTACTGCTTATGGTGTTGAATTAAAGCCGATGGATGTGAAGACAACATTCACCACTATATTTGGTACAATTTTCAATGTGATACCAACATTAGTTTTGTTATAATCTCATTAGAACAAGAAATATTCCAATGTTAGACCTATTTCATCCTAAATATGACGAAATGCAGAATTGTGATATTTCATTGGAATTCCTAATCACGTTGCCCACACCTCAAAAAAAGGTTGGAAATTAGACCTATTCTCTTAATATTTTGCTACATTGTCAAAACAACATTGCAATGGTGTTAGACATTAGTAAATCGAAAAACTATAATCACTTGTAATATCTCGAAGGTAAGCCCTGAACACCTGTGATTTTGGTTATTTGCTTTTATGGTGGCACTAGGTGCCTGGACCATGAACCATGGATATTATGATGATTATTGTTGAAATTATTAAAATATTTCTATTATTACCATTATTGTATACTTATAACTAAAATAATGGCACAACATGGACAACAACGTTCTTGGAGGGTCACATGATTCCACATGAGAAGGGGTTGCGGTTAGGAGTTGTGGATCCCCCTAACAGTACTATAGTCTTCCTAATTTTTATGTTAATGGACCATGGTGGCCATATTTTTTCTAATTAATGTTTTAGATGCACTATTGCGCCCTCACTGGAGAGGATATTCCTTATCTGGATAATAGTGGGGCCCACTTTCACTACACTCATGTCTTATGCGCATATCTGGCTAATTGTGGTAAGACATGCCCCTAATTTGAGTTTAATTGAGTTAATGTTAGTTAATTTTAGTTAAATTGAGTTAAATTGAGTTACTACTAGTTAATATTAAGTTAATTTCAGTTAAATTTAGTTACTGTCAATTAATATTGAGTTAATTTCAGTTAAATTGAGTTAAATTGAGTTACTGCTAGTTAATATTGAGTTAATTTCAGTTAAATTGAGTCATTTTCAGTTAAATTGAGTTTAATTAAGTTATTTTCATTTAATATTGAGCTAATCAGATAAATTTGAGTATCTTTGGGGTTAGTTCGAATTATCTTGGGTGCATGGATGTGTTTTCAAGGAAATTCGAGTTAGTATGTGTAATTCGAGTTGCCTTCATGCATGGGGAGTATTTAAAGGGTAATTCAGAGTCAGTGATGGTGAGTTTGAGTCATTGTTGATAAAATTGAGTTAGCCAGTGACTGGGAGTGTTTTTTCCAATGGTTTAGAGTTAGTCTCAGTGAATTGAAGTTACTATGTTGAGAACTTGAATGGGTCAGCAGTGGTTTTGAGGAGCACTCAATGATTGAGAGTTGTTTCTCAGTAGTATGTAGTGAATCTCTTGAGGAAATTTGAATTGGTCTAGAGTGATTCGAATTGCTCAAGAGTTCATTCATTCATTCATTGTTGATTCTATTGGTCAGTGTAGAGGAGGATTTGACAGGAATTGTGAATGCCAAAGAGGGATTTGGCATAATATTTTGCACACATTTTTCACTAGTTTGTCTTGTAGGTTATGAAGATCCTGTGAAGAAAATTTAGGAGGGATTTGGAGATCCATTCTCCTTTAAATTTGAATTCTCTAGTAGGGGTTCAAATTGGTTATTTTGCACTTGAAAGGTTAATAATGGATATCTATACTCCGTTGGATTCAAATTCCCTAGTAAGGGTTTGAATGGTTAAGAAGTGTTGTGTCAGGGTGAGGAGAGTAACTTCACCGTAACTATATCTTGTAGGAGAGGGGGTATAATAGTGTTCAAGATGGTTTTAATTGTGGTAAGTGGTGCTCTGGGAGAGGGGGTATAATCCTGTGAAGGAGACCACTTTGGCCATAGATTGTCTTTCGGGAGAGGGGGTATAATCTTGAGAAAGAAAGCGTAGTGATCATAATATTGTCTTTCGGGAGAGGGGGTATAATCTTGAGAAAGAGGGGTTATTAATCACATTTTGTCTTGAATAAGGAGGGAACTCTTGCGATACAAGTATTTTCCTTAGGGATCAAGTTAGAAGAGACCTTATTGTGTGAATTCCAAGATCTCATATCGGGGGTGACCTGCTCAAGAAACTAGGCTTGACAATGTCAATAGTTGGGAGGAAAGTTGTCCGGTTGATGCCAGTTGTGCCCCTATAAAAGATAAGTAATTATGATATTTATATTCTTTGTGTATGTTGTTGTATATGTTCATGTGGAATTTTCTATATATTTGTAATTATATGTTTTTAAAATATATATATTGTCATGGTGAATGGATAACCCTATGTTGGTAAATTGGCACTCACAGAAGAGATATGTTGATGTATTTAAACTAGCGGGTTTTGCTAGCTTGTTTATCGAATTTATGAATGTTAGGAGGTCTGATTTAGGATATCCCACATGGCCGTATATGGATGTTATGGATCAGATTGTCCATGGGGTTGTGGATATCTTTTAATGAGGAAAAATCCGATCTAAAGTAGTGTCGTAATTATGTTATTTGAGGTAGAGTAGACTACTAAATTGATGGATGTTTTAAAAGACTATTTGTTTATGGATTATGCACATTTATGGGTCTGATATTTGGACAGCCCATATGGACGTATATGGATGTACCGTATCATGTCCCACATGGGTTTATAGACTGATAATTTCATGTATTAAATTTGATATGCATTAATGTAGAAAACTGCCTTAATGAAAGATAGTAATGTTGATTTTACTGTGATGTTAGAAGCTAGTCTTTTGTGGAATTATGTTCATGGCACAGACTGATCTTTAGGGAAGACCATATGGCTGTGTATGGCTGCACTAGATCAGATCCTAGATGGGGTTGAAGGAATGAAATTCTTTGTTATAGATCAACTATAATTATATGTTTAAATCCTGCCTCCCTAGTATGTAGAAATGTCGATGGTTTATTATCACAGATAGAGTCCACATATGTATGTGAACCTGGTTTAGTAAATTGGTTAAATAGCCATGGGTGAATTCCCATAGATGAGAGTACATTTATAAAACATGTGAAAGAGGTCTAGGTTGAATGTATGCATGTGTATTTAAACTGTACTTCATGTAGAATGGGAACTAAGTTGCATTGGAACTAGGGCAGTCTTTCTTAATGGTTGAATGTTTTTAAAAGTTTTAAATAGTTTGGCATTTTAGCCCCACTTTAAAGAGTATTATTACACTGTGCATGGTTTAGGTTCAACCATCCCCCTTGTTTAAGAGCCCATTTACCCGAACTTTTCTGTGTTCTCGGGTTTGGTATGTTACATCAATAGTATTGTAAGCTAGTTGATTTGGTGTCAAAATTTTGATGTTGTCAATATTTTTTTTTAATATATGCTTCAACTCCAAATCCAAGATAACTACTAGACTAAATTGGCTCCGCAACAATATTTTCATTATATTTAAATTAAAAACCCATATCGGCACATCGCCTAGCAAGCCTCTAACCACAAGTGCCTTTCCCTCTACTTCATAACTCAAATAGGAGATCTCTGAACTTTTTGGCAACATATCATACTCACATGTTTGCAAAGAATTGAACTATGGAGATGATGTGTTATCTAACAAAGGCTTATCAATTATTCTTGGAACTCTTTTTTATAACATAATCCATTAAAGGTCATCTACTGAAGTTCAATATGTCTTTGTAGATTCTATTAGATAGCCATTTAGATTTGTTATTAAGTATATGAATATTTCTTATGCAATAGTTTATTTAGATATTTTGATAACAACATTATATTAGTTTATATCAAAACTTAGATATGTGCCATATTTATGAAGGATATAAGTTTATTTTTTGAGGAAATATGATGACATTATAGAGCATATGGAGAATGTAATCAATATTTCAAGAAAAAAAATTTCATCCATGAAAATGAAGAGAGGATTCTTATGGAGAGAAACCTCTAAAAACTCATCCCATTGAGGATATCCTAACTACAAGCATGAATATGTTGTTAAGTATGGATGCCATCACTTTTCCATGACAAATTTGATTGTGAATCTGTGTAGCCACCATTTATAAGTTGTTTCCTTTCTTATTCAAGAGTGGAAGCTTTATTTTTTCTTATTCAAGAGAATATTTTTTTGCAAGGTGGATGGAGAAGAAATAGATATTAGTCCATTATCAACCATTTTTCATATTTTGGCATTATTTTTAAGTCAAGGCAATCGTATAAGAGAGAGAAATAAAGAATGGACTTGTTGGCATCACATTGTATTTAGTGACAAAATTTATGTCAAATAATCTCACAAGGTAAAACATTTCAATTCCTAAATGGGTGACTATCTTATTACTTGTTATAAATGTAATTAATAATCATACATTATTAATAATTATTAAACACAACAATGTGATATATAACTAAGCGATGTAAACTAAACAAAATCACGTGACTCATAAGTCATGTCCTTGTGAACACGTGCCTAAGAATTATTAAAAGCGGGCCCTTCTTGTAATATATCATCATCTATCAATTTATCATTTTTTATATATCTATATTTTTCAATGATGGAATTGTATCTTTGACATTGGTATCCAAGCGAGCGATCAATCATTGGACGTGAAGACAATACTATATGCTTGTTGGATGTGAAGGTTCTTGCAATTTCCTCCACTCCTCACCCCTGTAATTTCCTCCACTCCCCTTGCCTGCAATTCTATCCATTGATCCACACCCTCACGCTCTCATGCCCTCGTTCTCTCCCATGAACCATTCTCCACATTTTTCCCTACTTCCTTCCACCATCAACCCTACACACCTTGCTCCAATCTCAATCTCTTCTCCCTCCAATCTCAATCTCTTCTCCCTCCATCGCATACAGTCTCCTCCACACTTCCTTCCCACCACCCTCACGATCTCTATTCCTACCATTATCATAATTCTCCCACGACCCCATTCTCCTCCCCGCGCATCTGCTTCCAGTTATCTCTCCTTTATTTCTCCCTCTTCCACTCTGGCTCATCCTTCTAGTGCTCCCAATATTCTCACACCTCTCGTGTCCATCTCCTCAACCACATCAAATCCATCTCCCACGTCCACCCTATGCTCCCTCCTCTCTGCTACTCCCACCAGCCTCCTTCCTCCTCCTCCACTCCACCTCGTGCATCTGCAACTTCGCTGATTTTTAACCCCCACCTTCCACCATTTATTTAACACTCTTCCTTCCCATGAATCCTTCCCCTATTTCCACAATGATTTTGCAAACCATTGCCTTCCTCTATTTCCCCCTGTTGAACTTGGGTGATGTCATTGATGTCAAAGAGGTTGTTGGGATAGGTGTCTATGTGCCAGTTTGAAGAAGTATATAAAAATATGTGCACAAGTCCTTAATCCCACCTAGTCATCGTACTCCAGTGCGTATGTCCCACTAAGGCAATGAATTAGTGTGTGCAAGACCCACAAAGTCATGGTACCTCATTCACGCAAGATAATACAAGTGGTAGATGCTTAGGTAAGCTTGACCGTAAAGAAAGGAAGAAGAGGTGTTACCGTTTAGAGAAGCCCCAACTTGTGGACACATTATTTAAACAAGTTGAGTATAAATAAGAGTGAAGTTGATGAATGAGAAGTAAGATTCGAAGAAAAAATGGAGTAATATTCTAAATTTGCAAGATTTGGGATAGATGAAATGCTCAAGGGAATCAGAGGCAATATGATTTGGAGAAGTGTGCGAGTTTACAAGAAATGCAAAAGAATAAGGAGCAATCGTGCAAACATAAGGAGCAATTGTGAGAAGGGCATAAGAAGGATGTGAATGTATATGTTTGCAGAATTAGTACAGTAATTGGAACTGGAGCAAAATACAGTATAAGAGAAGCAGTGACCAAATTTGAACCAGAATATATCAAAAGAAAGTGCAACAAACAATGAAGTAGAGCGCAAATCAAAGTGTGTGTAGATTTGAAGTCAGTGTACAACAACATCTATATTTCAGGGCGGTTGGATTGGTCACGGAAAGGAGATTGCAGTCTCCACTCAGGGTGGTACTTGAACACAGCGAGTTGGTGCTTGCGTAGAGGATTGGTGTCCTCACAGGTTGGAGCCTGAATCATAAATTTGGTGCTTGTGCAGAGGATTGGTGTCCTCACGGGTTGAATCCCATAGTCTGCAAGTGGGTGCTTTCTAGTGGGATTGGTGTCCCAATTAGATGGTTGTTTGAGTGAGTCGATGCTCACATAAGTGGAGATTGGTGTCTCTCATCTTTCTACGTAATTTAATTTTATACATATATATAAAAGTTTCTTCAAACATTCTGCGCATATATTTTTTATTGATGTTGTTTTAAATAGCAATTGGTGTAGGTTTTAAAAAGTGAATAATTCGTAAATTTGCGCATGATACTGATTCACCCCGCCTCTCAATATCATTAAGAATTCCAACACCCCCGCGCTCTTCCTCCCTGTGACTCCTTCCTCCGTTGTCACGCCTTTTTCCTCCCCATACCTCTTGCTCCATTTCTCATGCCTCCTTCCCTATGCCTCCTCCAACCCATATCCATAAAAAAATTACAACAACAACAATAATTATTATTAATTTTTCTTTTTTAATCCTTACCATTATATATATATATATATATATATATATATAATTTTTTAATAATAATAATTATTATATATTTTTTGCATTTTTTTTTCTCTCACCGTTATCCATTCATTTCAGTTAATAATTTATTATTTATTTTTTAAGCACTCTCAAGCTCATCCCATCCACAAAACCAACCCCATTCCCCTCAAAGCATAAAGGCCAAAATCTCGCAAAAATATACACCCCCTCACACCAAAAATCAGATGGACCCAAAAAATCAGCTCGAACAAATGGAAAGGAAATTTAACACTCTCAAAGATGTCATTAGCAAAAACCGCGAGGATCTAAGAGAATAAATAAAAAAGAGTAATGTATCACTCAAACACAAGCTTACAAAAAATATCAAAGATGAAATTGTCGCTGAGGTCAAGGTCGAAATGAAGAACAATAAGGATGTCATGAAGCAATATCAAGATAAAAAACATGATGTGCTCGTAAAAATTTAAAAAAAATCAAAGTTCTTGAAGTTGCAACAATCAATAGAATAATTGAAGCATGCTTATCTCCTCATATCGCTCCTTCTCATCGCCACTACCTCCACCACCACCACCATTCCCTTATAATTCATGAGGATGTCCCCAACATCAACCCCTAATGATATACCCACCTAGGGCCAAAATAGAACTGCCAAAATACAATGGGGATGGATATCAATGTGTGGCATGGTTTAACCGGGTCGAAGAATATTTCAGTATATGTAACTTATGCCATACAAAGAAAAAGTAAAATATGCTTCCATGCATCTATAAGGTGACGCATACAACTAGTATATGTGGTGGAAAGGAGAAAATCACTCATATAGCTCGCACTCTTTTAAAATCGACTTTTTAAGAGATTCTAAGGAATTACCGAAAATGAATTCTTCTCGAAACTTACCAGACTACAACAAATGGGAAGTCTCAGTGAATTCACGTATAAATGGGAAGCTATTTCCACATGAGTATTTGGGTTGTCTAGAAATAAATTACTTGAAACTTACATAGGACGCCTTCAATCACATATCCAAAATGACTTAAAAATGCATGACATTCCACCCGTTGAACTATCAAGGCGTAATTTAAAGGCGACATAAATTGAATTTGAGGGATTCCAATCAAGAAATGGAAAAACTATTCAAGAAGAAACATACCATAAAGAATAGATAGATAAGGATAAATACATACCTCCACACATACAAGACGACAAAAGAAGTTTGGAAGCTCAAATAATGAAAGAAGGCAATTGCAAAGACAAATGGGACCTTAGACATAGGTGTCGCACAAGAGAAAATTCAAAAAATTATACACATGCGAAGTAGGAGGGAATGATGAATAAATACAAAAGAATCAAAAGGTGAAGAAGTAGAGAATCCTCAAAATATCACATCAGAATCAGAAGGTGACAACACACCAAGGATATCCCTTGAAGCCATGATAGGAATCAACCAACCACAAACTCTTAAATTAAAGGGGCATATAAAAAATGATAATGTCATAGTACTAATTGATACAGGAAGTACCCACAACTTCCTTGACATAAGAGTCACAAGGAAACTTAAGCTATTCGTATATCCAGTTCCGAACATGAAAGTGATGGTTGTAGATGGAAAAAAATGAGAATGTTGGGAAATGCCATAAAGTGAAACTCGAAATAAAATAATTTAATTTGGAATCATAACTCTACACCGTACCTATGGGAGTATACATAGTCTTAGAGGTCCAATAGATACAAACACTGGGTACCTATTTGGCCAAACATAATTTTTTTTATTAAATTCAAGTGATAAGGACAAAAGTAGAAGCTACAAGGTTTCAAACCACCCCAGAGACAAGTTGTGTTATCTCAACAGATGGAAAAACTTGTCCAGAAAGGGGAATCCACTTACGTGATCTAATGCACCAAATGGAGATACAAGATTCAAAATAAGATGACTCTAGAGTAGAAGAAGACCAAGAGTTACTTCAAAAACCTAATAAGTTACTTCAATAGCTTCCGATGGAGTTACCACTAGAGAGGAGGATTGAACATATAATCGAAGTTAAACCATGTTAAATTTTTATTAAGGTTAAACCCTATAGATACCCCATCACCATAAAATAGAAATAGAAATGTTAGTTCAAGATCTGTTGAAGTGTGGTGTTATTACAAAGAGAATAAGTCCATATGCAACTCCAGTAGTATTAATGCGGAATAAATATGGCTCATTTAGATTATACATAGATTACTGAGGATTAAACAAGATAATAATCAAGAACAACTTCCCCATTCCATTCATTGACGATATGTTGGATGAACGTCATGGAGCAAAATATTTTTCAAAGCTTGATTTGAGATTAGGTTACTATCAAATTAGAGTTAGAGTAGAAGATGTTGTCAAGACCACTTTTCAAACCCATGAAGGACACTATGAATTCAAGGTAATGCCTTTTGGATTAACAAATGCCCCCACCATCTTCCAAGCAGTTATTAATGAACTATTCCATCCTCACCTAAGGATATTTGTGTTAGTCTTTTTTTATGGCATCCTCATATACAACAAGACATGGAAGGAACAAATGAAGCATCTAAAACATATACTATCTCTCCTAGAAGGAAACCAATTCTATGCAAAAATGTCAAAATGTAAATTTGGAAAACAAGAAGTAGAGTACCTCAGTCACATTATTTCAAAAGAAGGGGTAGAGGTATATTCAAATAAAATCAAAGCAATCAACGAGTGGCCCAAGCCAAAAAATATATACAAGTTAGAAGGATTTCTAGGGTTGGCAGGTTACCATCAAAGGTTCATCAATCACCATGCTCATTTAAATGCTCCCCCAACAAGCCTCCTAAAAAAGAACACCTTTCAATGGAATGAGGAAGCAGAAAGGTGTTTTTAGGCGTTGAAAAAAATTATGTCCACAAATCTTGTATTGGTAACACCAAACTTCTCAAAACCATTTTTAATCGAATGTGATGCTTCAGGTTTTGGAATAGGAGCAGTCTTAATGCAATAAGGACACCCAATATCTTTTGAAAGCAGGGAGTTAAATAAAAGGGAATGCTTACAATCTACATACAACAAAGATATGCTTGGCATCATACATGCATTAACAAAATAGCAACAATACCACTTGGGAAGCAAGTTTATGATTTGGACAAATCATAACAGTCTTCAATACTTAAAAAAGGGATAGAGAAGATTGCTACATTTGATATGGAAATCCTACATAAAAAGGGAAAGGACATTGTATCCTGAATGGATGGATGAAATTCAAACCGGGTATGCCAAGAACCCAGAGACTTGATCCATAATCAATGATGTGAATCGGTACCCCAAATTTGAATGGAAGAATGACATCTTATGGTATAAAGGAAGAATTTATTTAAGCCCCAAATCAAGTTTTAAAACCAAGGTTCTTAAAGAATCCCATGATTGTCCAATTGCAGGACACGTAGGTTTTTTCAAAACTTATTATAATGCAAGACAATTGTTCTTTTGGAAAGGGATGAATGTGGATATTAAAAAATATGTAGCAGAATGTGACATTTACCAAAGAAACAAAAGTGATAATGTCTTAACCCTTGGGTTACTCCATCCGCTACACATCCCTAAAAATATGGGAAGAAATCTCAGTGGACTTCATTGAAGGATTACCCATGTGAGAAGGGAAGGATAAAATATTGGTGGTGGTAGAAAGACTAACCAAGTATGTTCATTTTATAGGTCTAAGGACAATAGATTCTGCAAAACAAATAGCCAATTTTTTTTGTAAAAATGTGTGCAAATTACATGGGTTTCCCAAAATCATCGCCAGTCATAGAGATTCCAAATTTAAAGGAAATTTTTGGAGAGAGTTTTGCAAGCAAATTGGGACAACCCTTAATATGAGCTCAACTTACCACCACCAAACTGACGGTCAAAAATAAATTGTTAATAAGTGTTTGGAAAACCTACCTTCGTTGTTTTGTAATAGACAAACAACATAAATGGTTCCAATGGTTGCATGTGACTGAATGGTGGTATAATTCCACATATCATACATCTGCCAAAATGACACCATTCCAAGCTCTCTATGGATATGAACCCCCAAAATGGAAAGATGTAGCCACAAGTCAAGAAAAAGTTGCATAAGTAAAGGAACGTTTAGAAGAAAATAAAAAAATTGTTCAATTACTCAAGGAAAACCTTACAATCATGAGGAATTGCATGAAGCAACAAGCCAACCAACACCGAATAAAAGGAGAGTTTGAAATTAGAGATTTGGTGTTTGTAAGAGTCCAACCTTATAAGCAACTATCTCTTAAACAATAAGTAAAAAATAAATTTTCTCCAAGGTTTTATGGGCCATACCAGATTAATAGGAAAATCAGTAATGTGGCTTATGGTTTGAATTTACCAGACAAGACTCGTACGACAATGTTTTTCATGTATCTGTATGGCCTAAAAAAGTTTTAGGAAAAAAAACTCTACTTCCCATGTTGGATGATGAAGGACAAATCATTTTGGAGGTAGAAGCTATTATTGCCACTAGGGAGAAAAAATGCGCTATCGAGTAATGAAGGAATATATTATTAAATGGGAAAATCTTCCTGTAGAAGACGTAGCCTAGGAGTCAGAACATTTTCAACAATTACATCCTTCATTATTAAAAGCGGGCCCTTCTTGTAATATATCATCATCTATCAATTTATCATTTTTTATATATCTATATTTTTGGAATTGCGTCTTTGGCATTACTATTCTAAGTGTTATTTGATAATAGGACACACTAGGTCTTTCAAATCAATGAAAAATATTAGATGCCAATAAATCCTCTCTAGTAAACACTGAGTTAGGTTGTATTCCATAGACTCAACACACAAAAACAAAACTCTAAACATGGTGATTGAGTTAGGTTTTATTCCTTGATATTACATCTCCATGGGTTTCTTACCTTGTTCTAGGGCCAACAAATCAGCACACACCAACAAAACACTAAACATGGTGATTTAGTTGGGTTTTATGCTTTGGACTTGTATAACCTAGGATTTGCTTACCTTGTTTTAGAGCCAATAAATACCCTATATATCACATAGACGATCACCAATTAGAGAATAATAATTGAGTTTGATAATTACATAATTGTGTGTGATAATTAATGGATTGGGTGTTTTGGATTCAAGGCATGTAAGTACAATAACTCAATATCTAGATTTAGAAGAACAAGCTTAGTGAATGCCTTTAAATTATGCAACCAGAATGATAATAGAGTACGATAAGTTTTAGTCTAGTGATCATAATGATGAATAACTTGATGGATTATATCATGTGACTGTGGCATGACCATTGAATTTTCTAGAGTCATGATCTAACCAATACCAAGAGTATTTCCATACTTCAGTTTGTATTGAGGTCCTCTTATTCCTCAAGATTCACTCTTTGCTTGCAAAGGCTTCCACCATATGAGCATTGCAATTCTCATTGGAATTTTTATTGAACAAGTCATAATTCTCATAGGAAAATTTATAACTATACCTCAATGCTCTCCATCAAAGAAAACAACAATCTTAGATTGTTTGAATTAGAATCTTATACTAAGGATGAGGTTATAGGATTCAAAAAAATATAGGGCATATAATTGACTTAATGAAGTTGTAAGAATGTTGCATTATGGAATTCCTATTCTATAACTTGGATTGACATATCATTTTAGGACGTCTTATTAAAATATAATGGTGACCTAAAAACTAATAACAGATCATTTTCAATTATGCAATACAAATTACAGTTTATGAAACACAAAGTACAAACTGCAAGTAAAACAAAACTAATGGCAAGTTTGACCAAGTTTTCCTCAAAAGACTCACAGGTTTGACATAGTTTTGACAGAGAAATATTCACTAACTTGATACCAATTGTCCTCTCGATTTCTATTTGGAGCCAAGTGAGAGAAATAAAATTTTCAGCACGAATCAAATTTGTTACATGAATGAAGTTGAGGTTGACATAACCAAAATTAAATTAAAAATATGTTTTGAAACTTCATGAATACAATTCACTAGTCAAAGAAAATTGCTAATACAAATTGAGAATACCTTAATCATCCAGACAATCACATAGATGAAACAACACATAAGGTGGACAATACTCTTGGAACAAAAAAATGTAATGTCTGCATAAGGGCATAAAAATGTATAATCAACTAACTGATACACTATTTATTCAACCAATTTTAATATTATATCAATAATATTAAAATAGAAGATGTAAAAATGCATACTTGCTCTACCGTCTCTTGGTTTCAAGAATAAATTGAATTAGTACAACCACGTGAAGGTGGAAATTCATTTAGCCCCTCCCCCCTCACGTCGCTTTCAACTTCCCAAACCCAATACATCTACTAAAAATAATTGAAATTAACATAAAATAATAAAGCATAGAACATTCCATAACATGTATCAAAACAAAACAAGGTGCAACCTTCCCCTTTCTCCCCAACACTAGTTGCCTTCTTCTATTGTTGTATTGCTTCCCCTTGTAAATTCATCCCTCTCCAACATGGATATGAGATGGGAAACACTCCCCCTCTATAATTCCCATGATTTGTTGATTATTCTTGACCTTGAGGCTTGATATTACTATTGCATAATCAATTTTCAGATTACGAGGATATAGTCTAGATTAGCGTAGTTCATTCATTTTTTGGATATCATTGGGTAAGTACGTAATTTACAATTGATCTAGATGTGAGATATCTCCCCCCAAAGTTGGGGAGGTCACGTGTTCGACTCTCTTGATCCCCTCAGGGTTAGGCCTTGTAATTAGGGCCGACGATTTACCCCTTTTACCATCCATGAATCATGGCGAAGTACTTTAAGTGTTTTCCACGAAATTATTCCTTGCAAAAAGAGGTACATAATTGGAAATTGAGGGTATATATAAATCAACATATTACATTAAATTACATAAGGAAAACTGAATTTGATATCTGTGTGTGTGGGTGGGTTATGCATGTAGATATTGTTCTTACTATTACAGGCTTACCCCAAATGCGTTTTCCTCCTATGCATGATGTCTTATTCTTCCAAATGTATATCATCTGACACTTGATCAAAAACTTTCTTGCATGTAAATCTTGACATTCCATGAGTATAAATGGATGGTGATATGAAAATCTTATTTTACAAGGTGGTGATTTTGGTTGTATTTAATTTTCATACAAGTGAGATGTAGCATTGTGGGAAGAGACCCTAAATTTTCCTATTCCAAAATGTAAGTTTGAAAATATCTGCTACCTCTCTTCAAGCTACTGATTTCACTTTTCCATGCCTATTGTCTTGTCTTCACTATTGTTTATAGCTAGTGGTATTAATGGGGAGGTTTCAAGGTGATATTACAATTATGGATTTACTTCGGGTAGAGTGTATGGAAATTTGACAACCTTTTCCCCCAAAAAAATTAATCATAAAGAAAAACCCCCACAAATTCTCATGAACTCTTCTACCAAATCTTCATATCCTTCAAATGGTTTTGATTGAAGGAAAGCACGACAGTAGAAGAGCTCTTGGGCATGCTTTTTTTGCAATGGTTTTAATCATACATCAAAGTATTTGCAAAAGAACCTCTGAGTACATACTTATCACAACATGTTATTATGATCATACTACATCCACATCTATTAACCTCTTGATTTTCTCCACCCAACCATGGAGGCTTGATGCATAGATCCCACCCAACCACATATGGGAAATAGGTGTATTTTTTTACTCTAGACAAATAACAAGATCGGGTAAAATTCAAACATCTCAAGTTGTAAATATGTTTAGCTAGAGTTGACTTCCCTACTTTATTATTCTTGTAATCCTTACTACCTTTGTGGCCCTATGTTTTGAATTTCATTTTCCAAATCCTCCATGCATTGGTTGAGTTCTACTGGGTATGGATGTGCTCTTGACTTATGCTCAGTGCAAGCGAATTTTACAAAATAGTCTAAAGCATAGTAGCAAGATTTGGTTGCATCGGGAGTTCATGTACGTAAATTTGCATGGAGTTTGAAATTCATGGAATATTACACATAGTACGGATATGGTACAGTTGATTAAATGCTTATATATATATTTTTTTAAATGACTTGTAAAGATTTACTAAATATTATTATTAAATTTACTTATTTATTTATTTTTGTACTAGGGGAATCGACAACTGGAGTTGGGTTGGTACTCATGTGACACGAGGTCCAGGGATCCAATCTCTCTACCACTATACCCTTAGGTGCATCCACAGGTCCTGAACCATGGCGCATGGGTAAGATTGGGGGGATTTGAACACGTGACCTTCCATTTGCAACTTCTCATCTTTACCACTTGAGCTGCCCCCAATGGGATTCTTTTTAGGAGGACATGGGGGTGGGATTTGATCCACTTATGTGTCCACATGTCACTAGATCATTTGATACAATCTCTTTGGGTGGAACCACACGTTCGACCACTACCTCAAGGTGCCCCCATGGCACCAAGTTTGACCATCATTGGAATTGAACCTTGCCCACTGGTGAAAAACTCCTCACTCTTCACCAATGGATCCAACCCCTTTGGGCCTACTATTAAAATTTAATTGCTAAAATAAAAGTAGAATTTCAACAAAAATAGTTCATGCTCAAGTTATAATTTAAATTTTAACAATTCAACTATTCATTAATTATTAAAGTAAGAGTGGAACTATAATAACAACTTATCCAATGGTAACTCAAATCTCATACTATTTGTAACTTCATCATCGCAAGACTATGCCCACATTCATGAATCTTTAGTCTATATGATTTTTCATAAAAATAAATATAAACTCAAGTTCACACATTTATGATATACATATTTTTTATTGTTTTTAATGATGTGGATGCTTCCACCTCATACTTTGGCTCTTCTTTTTTTTCCCATTAACCTTTTAAATATTTCTTTGTGTACCACTAGTTGAAGCAGTGATTGTACCATTTTTGTTGTTGTTGTACTGATTTGTATTTAACATTCAAAATATGTTTTGAACCAATAGAGAAGTTAGAGCAACAATGATTTTTATTAAACTAAAATTATGATAAAACTGTAATTATACTTGAAATTTCTGAATTGCTGTGATCCAAGAATCAGACACTGTAATAACAACATTTTTAGAAAGAACCATGCACGCTAAAAGCCAAGAAGTTAGAACAAAGATAACGATCCAAGCCAAAGTTTTTCCACTTTTTAAAAAGTCAGTATATGTTTGCGTTAAAAATGTTTTAGGCACTTTCCTTTGTAAACACTTTGTTCTCAACGTCCTGAGTGATTTCAGCTGTAGCGTCTTTACAAGTCGTATTATTAAGTGTCTTCATTGATATTGAATATTTGTCAATATGAAATTAATCATAAAAATATACATGTAAAATCAATATGAATTTTTATGTACTTTTATGTTTTGTAAAAGTAAATATATAAAAATTTATATTTATAATAATCTTTACAATTTTAATAAAATTAAAATAAATTACTATTTTAAATTTTAAAAATAATGACTAAAGACGTGGTAGTTTTAAAGAAATTTGATCTAATAATTAATTTTTTATTTTTGATAAATAAAAACACTCTTACAAGGATTTATGTCTCATTGGAAGTTCTTTAAATCAATAAAAAAAATAAAATATTGTATTTTAAAAATTCTTAAATTTATTTTAATTTTCAAAATATTACTTTTAATATTGAAAAATTCAAAGCTTTATAAAACATTGCAAAAATTTATGTCTGGAAAAGCAAATTAATAGTAGTTTGACTACTCAACCATTAGTATATCTCTTCCTTAGTATATCCCTTCCTTAACAAGGGATTAAAAAATGATCAATAATTCCATAAGAAAATAAACTAAAAACACTAACAATTACTAAATATAAATAATAATAATAACTTGAGGCATCTTGCTAATAGAATTTCTTTCTCTCTGTATACCAAAAGTCATAAAATGTACGTCGCAAATCCTTTAAATGCATTGTAACAACATGGGCCTAAGCAAGGTGCTTATCTTGCTCCCTGATATACAAATGTTTGTTTAATACATATTGTAAAAAAGTGTCATCAATGGAGTAATTATTTTACAAATTTCCACTAAATTATGTAGATAATAAAAAGAATTTTAATTTACTACAATAATCATTGTGTTTGGTTAATAGAATCGCTAATAATATCACAAGGAATATAATGGTTAAGAACATGTATTTCTTCTTAGGAGGTCACAAGTTCAAATCCAAAGGGGGGTAGGGTATGTACACCTCTGTAGACTTTAGCAGTTAAATTACTGCGTAGAGAGGGTCCCTTGTCCCACAAACAAGGGGGTCTAACAATTATTTAAAAATATGATGATACATATGTAATAAAATAAAATAACTAATACTCATATGTGATATTAAAAAGATATATATATATATATAAAAGAGAACAAAATCATTATACATAATAAGCATTTTATTCTCCATATAATTTGGATATTTAGATAACAATAATATGTGTAATTGAAATATAAAATAAATGGGATGAAATATAATCAAAATTGTATGCATATTGCGATATCACATGAGAGCTTATTTTCCTTAAGTGAAAAGGATGATTTTGAGGAATGCCTCAACATTACTTTTCATGAAGACAATGCATTGATTATGTTACATCTATGATTGGTCATTTATATCTTTTCCTTACGACATAATTAAGTAAACATGTTTAGTTTTTTTCAAGTAGAAAAAACCTGTACTTTTGCTATTAAAGATAATTAAAAAGTACTTCTCCTTTTACAACCTTTTCATCAGAGAACTACAACCTTTTCATCATAGAACTAGTTTAGTTCATCAGTCAAAATCCAACAAAACTTCAACTATCAAAACAAGCCTTCAAATAAAGACTAAGCCGGTCAGATCCAACGATAAATCAAAAAAACATAAGCCATTGCTAATAGAAACAAAAACATATAGCCTAATCTTCAAAAAAAGATAAAGAACCCTTAAACTCTAAATTTTCGTCAATCCACTCTTCCCAGGTGAGGATCCCTTCTTCTACATTAATGGCTTCCTTTGACAGAGCATCCGCAACATCATTGAGTTCACGATAGATATGGTCAATTGTCCAATTGTAAAATGTCATCAAAAGAGATTCAATTATGCTACACCAATGCTGGATGGAGATGGCTTTAATCTTGAAAATATTTTTTACCTAATTGATAACCATCAGGAAATCACCGAAGATCCACAGAGAATCAATTCCAAAATAAACTGCAACTTTTAATAAGCCTTCAAATAAACATGTTTAGTTATTTTGATAAAATGGTTATGGCAGCTATTTAATGTACGATAATTTAATGATTTATGGAGTGATGTTTTGATGGTTTCTGATGCATTCAAGATTTATAGATTAATAATTGTTCTTTTGATTGATTATATATAAGTACCTATATTAATAATGAGAAATGATATTTTTTTCATAAATGTGTATGATCCATCGCAGTGATATAACAAAGTGACCTAACAAGTATAATATTGTAATTAAAACATGCCCTAAACACTATGTTTTTTAAGTTAGCAGAGATCTTTCTGTTACTAAAATCATATACAAAATGCTACAACATCCTTTGATTGGCCTACCCACAGGGAAACAAGGTCAATCTTAGGAAAATTTTCAATTTGGTTCAAGAACCATTAACCAAAGTTTCACATAATTAAGATAGGGAGGAGAAACATGCCTAACAAAGGAAAACTAGTGTTTCCTCCCGATTGTGCAATGTTATTTCAAAAAAAAAAAAAGAACTTGAAACATTAAAAGTACCATAGTTCCCAGAAGATAGTAAAAGCTTATAACAAAAAAAAACATCATCTTAAAATCAAAGACAAGGATAGCCCTATAGCCCTGCATTTTGATGGTGCAACGTTGCATCCTTAAAGCCCTCGTGCACCAATTTGTTGTGAAATCTGCTCAGGGTCCCATCTACACTAGCTTGTCATGCCTCCATTACCTTCATGCTCGTCCTTTGATCGCCCTCCAATGCACCTATCTTAAACTCCATAAAGAACTTCATTAAGACGTTGTCCTTGCCCTCTTTGGACCGTATTGCCCGCCGTCTCCTCACCTAAATTTGGGCGTCCTAAACATTATGTTATGTCACATTGAGATAATGTAATAAGAAATCATTAAAGCCACATTGTTGTTTTACTGCCCATAATATTTTAAGTTCTCTTTAAAGCCAACATGTAAAAAAAATGATTGGAGTCATTTAAAAAGAAAAGAAAATGTTAGATGATATGAAGAACTTATATCTTGCAATTCAACAATTAGGATATAAATCATATTCATCACCCAATAGCACTATATATTGAAAACAACTGTAGATGCTTCTTAAATATTATATAAATCATATTCATTACCCAGTAGCACTATATATCTCGAGAACAACTATAGATGTCTCTTTCTTTACTTGAGATTATGATAATTTTGGCTAGTTATGAGATACATATCTCTATATGCCACTTTATGATGAGGCTTAACCAATTTTGTTGACTATATATATGAACAAATATGTTTTGGTTATAATAATGTTGACTTATAATTTATAACTTGTAGCATTTGTTATCTAGAAATTCAAAATAAAGTGTAGAATGTTGAATAAGTATATAAATTATGAAAAATAGTGGAAATTGAAATATGATGTTTTGATTGAATGAATTGTTGAATAAATATGTTAAGATATGAATTTGTCGATGAGTGGAATTGAATGATTCTTATGCTTGATATTATTTGAATTATGAATCAAGATGATTATTGATCACTAAATATTGGTCTATATGGTTATGTGGTGTGCTATGAGCACAAGTGTTTTGATACATATCTGACTGAAGAACAAAGATTACGAGTACCTTATGGGAGCCCATATTTATGAGGCAATGTTTGACAATACCTATAAATATGGGTTGATTAGAAAATTACTTCCACCAAACATATACCAACTAATGTAGACTTATGTGTCCCACTTGAGGTTAGAGAGTCATGCAAATAATGGAAAGCTATAAGCATTATTAAATGTCAAAAGATGAATAGAGCCTTCGATCAATATTTTGACTATTGATGCCTACTATAATTACCCATGGGATGGGTAATATACAATCCCATGAGGCATAACGAATAATCTCAGTAGAGGGACCTATGCCATGGCAAGCACACTCATTTAAGCACCAAGACGGGGAAGGTGGGGGCTATGAATGATAGAGAATTAAATGGATTATCCGAGCACCAAGAAAGGAAAAACTGGGTTGCAAGTGAAGAAATATTTAATGAAGATGAAATGATGTTTGTGGATTTAGTTTGTATTGATAATTTTGTGGTCTTTTGATTGATTAATTTCTAACTTGCATGTTTTCATTATTGCATGAGAAAATTTACATCTCAAAAGCATGTAGGTTGGCATTAATCAACGAATTGTTTGACAATATTAATATTGTTTATTTATATCATGATATGTGCCTATATATATATATATATATATATATATATATATATATATATATAGTTTTTGTGTGCATATTCTAAAAGTGAATATTACCTTAGTAGTCTCTCACCTCAAATTCCTTGCACTTGCGGAGCGAGGTCTCATAAGCTAATTAACTGGCTTATGATCATCCCCTAGAGCCATGGATCTATGGAAAAAGAACTAGATGGAAATGATACAAAGAACCTTAATGTATTATTTTTGTGGTCAAGGGTTTAATGCTTTCTTATTTGAAAAAGGAAAGACAAAAGCTTATTTTTAGGAACGATCCATATTTCATGGGACCCTAAGGTATGTATCCACAAATTGATACTTGATTTGAATCTAGAAATTGATATCCCCAATATCATTCCTATTTGGGTTTGCCTACCCCATCTTCCACTTCATTATTGGAGTGATGACTCTCTAGTAGCCATTTGTAACTCTTTAGGAAAACATAGATAAGTTTGCACCTAAATCAACAAGGATATTTACATGTGAAAGGATATGTATAGAGGTTGAGTATGGAAAAGGGATTTCCTTAGGATATCACTCTATATCTAAATAATTGGACTCACTTGCAAAAGCTGGATGTTGAACCACTACCATTTAAATGTAAAGCCTACCATAAATATGGCCATTTTTCCAATAACTACATATCAATAGCCCCAAGCAAATCCTCCCAATGGAAAGAAGAATAATCCCAACAAGTTAAGAAAAACTCAAGTGCCAATTATCTTGATTCTATCATGCCCATCTTCTTCCTTTGTCTCGAACCTGTGACACCCATCTTCCTCCTTTGGTCCTAAATAAAAAACTAACCCCTCCAACAATAAAATTTATATCATCTCCTACCTTGATTCAAATCGATAAACATCTCCAATGATCTCCACACAACCCTGAGTCAACCCTCCCTCCTCCCAACTAGAGGTCTCCCTTCTTACTTTGGTTTAAGATCATATTTCTAAGTTTTCTTAAGATATCCCCAAATCGATGGAAATTTTAGATCTAGAGGAAGATGAACAAGAAACTTAATATCAAGTATCTTAGAAATCTGTCTCTGGTCCTAGTGGATTCCTCACTTGGAGAAAATCCCTTTAGCAAAGAGGAGAGGAAGATGAGGATCCAAAGGGAGAAAGTCTCCCAAAAAAGCTAGGAAGAATAATCCTCAAGGAAAAGTGGGAAGAAGTAGCATCAAAGGAAAAACCTCTAGGGCTTTAGACCTCCATTAAAAATTTCATTAGCACTAAAATAATGTCAAGTGGAATCCTAGAATGCAGATGTTGCTTGAGATTACATGTGGTGTATTGAAATCTCTAGATTAAAAATAACGAAAGTCATATCCTAGAGCATAAAGGGAATGAGAATCACGTACAAAGAAGAAGCATTAAGGGACCTTATTAGATCAAAAAAGTTGATTGTAGTTCTCATCTAGGAGATGAAACTAGATTCATCTGATATGTTAACAACATGTTAGAAACAATGGAAACCAAGCAAAGGAACAACAAAAAGTGCAAGCCTCATTAAGCATTTGTATTATTTGGGACAATCAATTTTTGAGATAATGAATTCAGTAGGTACCTAATAATGGGTAATGGTTTGTTTTATTCATCTCACTTTTGGAAAATAATTCAAATATTCAATTTTTATGTCTTGGTTCAATATAAAGAGAAAGTAGAATGTTGGAAATCACTACAATAAATGAAGGACTTAGAGTATGCAAAGAATGTCATAGCAAAAGGAGACTTCAACCTAGTTTTTCTAGGAAAGGAAAAGAGAGGGGGAAACATTGTTTTAGATTAATTCAGGAACACATGGAGGATTTAATGGTCAAGCTTGGCTAAATAGATTTGCAATTTACAATGAATTCCTCCTTCACAATCTTTTGAGCTCAACAACTTCCACAAGGATTATGAGGCTTGGGGACCACCCCTTCATTATAAAATATTGACATGAGGTGCTGCATTAATATGGCACTTATGATTTGGCTTAAACTATTGGATTTGATTTGGGTGAGTGTGTAAAGATTGAATGATTTTAGTTTCAAAAGTGTTCAATGTTTTCATTGCATATAGTCAACTTATTGATATTTTATGGGAATATATTTATCTTGTTATCATTAACAATGCAAAAATCCAAGATCAAGTTAATGTGTAGGGGAACACTATTCTCAAATTTCAATGGCTAGATGCTTGGCACCATATCATAAAAGTCTAATCTAGTGTTATGTCTCCATGCATAATTTCAAAATTTCAAAACTCCTTTTAAGTGCACCATGTTGCATATGTCCAAAATTTCAAAGTTTTTAGTGAACATGCCATTGTGCTAAACTATATTATTGGGAGACATGATGACCATGAAAATTTGGATCATTGTAAAAGTCATAACACACAACACAAGCTAATGCAAGGTTTCATGAGATGTGATGTATTCTCATCATCACAACACAACAAAACTTAAACAATATGCTATATCACACTCCTTGCAAAGTTTGGTCCAAGTGACACTATCATGTTCCTTTTGAAGTTAATAATGATATAATAACACATCAAACTCCTTACAAGGTTGGAATAGCACAGTGACATAGCACACTCCTTGCAAAGTTTGGGTCAAGAGATGGTGTAATCCATTCCTTGCAAAGTTGGATTAGAGTGATATCATATCACACTCCTAGCAAAATTTGATTCCATGCAATATATCACATATATTTAAAAGTTGATAATGAACAACAATGCCATATTACACTCCTTCAAAGCTATAGATTTGTGCAATAATATATCATGTGCTTATCAAAGTTCAATGAATAGTGATGATACATCATGCCCTTCCAAAAGTTGGGTCAGTGTGATATTGTATTACATTATTTGGAAGTTTGAGAACCAAGATATATGACATTCTTCCCAAGGTTTGGAACTAAGCAATAAACATCACATATCTCTAAAGGTTGATAGAAAAAAACCCATCATGGTAATCATAAATTTGGGAACCACATGATACACTATCATAGTTTTCTTAACATTTGGTGGGAGAAGATAACATGTTTAACATGGAAAGGAAAAAACGTCCTCCCCCTCCTCCCCCACGTGTAATACATTGGTTTAAAAGTTGATGTGTTGCATTCCAGTTTGCACAAATTAAATGAAGTAGTATAATTTGAGATTCACAAGTTTTTACCATCATTTGTACCAAAAAAAGAACACTATGGATGCGATGAAGACATTGAAAACCCTCATCATCAAAAAATCTAGTCGCCTCCAATGTTGGACCAAAGAAAAGAATGACAAGTCAACATTAGTTCAACCCATCATTAGAGGCACTTGTTGAGGGGTAGGTAGCTCATTTACCCATATTGTTACTTTTATATATCTATATAATGAATGCTTAGTGGGTGGGGAATGCATTTTCCAATGCGTTTTTTCTTTTAATGTATTAGTCCAACAATCTCTTTGAAATTTCCATCCTCTTAGGACACTAGATGTTGATTTATATGGACTAGTAGACAAACCTTATACCCATCATAAAATCGACAACTAAACCATGTTCTAGAAGCTACATGCCAAATAAAAGCTATATAATGAAAGGGAGCTTTTTGTATTTGGGAAGCAATTTAGATCATCCAAGAACAAAAATCAGTTGGAATCAAGTGATAAACATTTTAAGACCTTATTGAAATAGGTGGATACTAGTGGCCACCCAACTATTCTGTTAATTCAAAATGGTTCCACATCTTGGCATTTTTACTTCAATTTTTTACGTCTTGGATTTTCGAGGCATTTTTTGTGCATCTCCCTTGCCTTTTTGGAAGTGGGCACATGGCATGTGATCTTTGATTTGTGTCCTACCAAACTGATTTATCATGATATAATCTTAGTAATGGTACAAGAAATTCCGTAAATAAGTTTGTATGCAAATGTTGTTCTCCCAGGAAGATGACCTATCAACTAGTCTACTCACGGCTCACATTCCTTTTACCACATCATTTTCTAAGGTTAGGGTTTGGATATTTAGGGTTTTTGCGGCATATAGAATCACACTTTATGTTAAAAGGAAATTTTGTACTTTTGTCATGCTCCCTTGTGAATGAGCATAGCTAACATTTCTATTTTCAAATGTATGCTACCACCATTCTAGCTAGTTTGTATTGCTTTGCAGTTTACAATATTTTTCCATCTCATTCATTAATATAATTTGAGTTTAATTGTACTGCTATGATCTATGCAATATCTAGGTGTGTGTGTTTCCATTTTATATTTTTTCCTTTATTTCATTCTCTAAATAATCTATATCAATGGTATTAGAGCAATATACTCTTTGTTGTTTCTTGGTGTGTGTCCTTGATGAAATATGGCTATCAAGAATTAAGTCTTAAACTAATTGAGCTTGGGGAAATCCACTCTCATTGTTCTAAGAAACCTCACATGGAGAAAGAAAAGAGATATGATCATGCAATAAATCCTATTTAGTTGTTGTTTGAGGAATCCCTTGCATGACAAAGGAACAACATGATGGATGATTTCACCTAGATCCTTTGATGACTACCAACAATGATGAAGACACCTTCAACTAGTCACCATTTCAAAGGTTCAACACCCTTAAAGGTACAACTTAACTTTGACATTCCTTTATTTGAATTTCAAATAGATGCAGATAATTTGGAGAAATTGTTAAGTCTATCAGAGGGTCATTACTTTGTTAAAAAAAGTCGATATTGAAAAGATCACCTTTGCGCTCCTTTCACGCTCTTAAGTCCCTTGTCAATGTCAAATATTGGTGAAAAATTTATTAGAAGAGACATGTCAGTGATGCTTCTACAACATATAGGATATAACCCACTTGGGTGGATTTTAACGATGCCCTTAAAGAGGAATTATACCTTGTCAAAAACTATAACAACTAGTTAATGACATGGACAACACATTTGCACTAGGAGAGAGATGAGACAGTGTTGGTGTTCACCAATATATTCCATACCTTGTGCTCACCAAAGATTCTAAATGACAATTTCTCCTGATATATCACAATATACTACACATATACATTTGTTTAGAGATGGATTTCCTAGATGTCTCCTCACTGGGAACCACTTGTCGTTATGCTGTTAAAATTGAGCACAAATTTAAGTAAAAGAATAAGCGGGAGTTTGGGTTTGAAAATCCACCACAATTGAAGCATGATAAATGTGGCCCTAAGTTATAACACACAAAACAAAGGACAAAGCAAAGATAACCAACCTCAAGACAACCAGTCCAAGCCACAACCAAACAAGGGCAACGAGAAGTCAAAGAAAAAGTGGTGTGAGTTTCACAAAATCCCTTGGCATAACAATAATGAATGTTACTAGAAACATTCATTCCAAGCCAAGTTGAAATCCTTAGAGTCAAAAGCTGTATCAAACTCTAACTCAAAACTAGATAAGGCAAAGACGATCTTTGACACGGAACCCAGTGCTATTATCACAACTACAAAGATACAACTAGAAGAGCCAGAGGAGTCAAAGGAAATTGAGTGCATATTCCATACATAGACATGGGTAAATGGGACTCCACTATATTTCATTATCTATAGCAGGGTCCAAAAGAACCCCATCTTGACTAAGGTCATTAGGATACTACAACTATCGACAATTCCACAACCCTAGTTGTACATCATCTATTGGTTGAGTTACAGATGAGACTTTTGTGTTAGCCAACAATTTCGCTTGCCCTATGAAAATAAACCTTTCATATATGAGGTATTGTTTGATGTTTCCCCACATTAATTTGGTGATGTTATTTTAGGACAACCCTATATATGGAAACATGCACTAGTACAAAATGACAAAGTTGTGACTAAAATAAACAATTATTAAATGACTATTTTGGAGGGGCGAGCAAGAGTATAATATTTGCAATCATTTGTAATACAACTAATATTTAGTAATATTTAGCTTAGTCACTTATTGATTGATTTGATTCACCAACTTGTAGTATATTTACTAGATTGCTTTGTCATTAGTTGACATTAACTTGTAGTATATTTGCTAGATTGTTTTGCCATTAGTTGACATTAACTTGTGGTATATTTAGTAGGTTGATTAGTCATTAATTAATATCAAATTGTGGTATATTTTCTTCTATAATTAGTTAATAATTGCCATTAATTTATAGAATGTTTGTTAGTTAAATGCGTCATCGATTTTGGTCAATTTGTAATATATTTTCTAGTTTAATGAATCATTAGGTGTCGTCAATTTGTAGTATATTTATTCATAATAATTATTTGTTATATATTTTATTACTAGTTTAGTAGTTGCATAATATTTATATTGATAATGGTCTTATATTCATATTAATTTTTGTTATTCATTATTATTCAATATAAATTTGTATGATATAAATAATTCATTAAATACCATTAAATTGTATAAAGTTACTCCACTATATTGATGTTCATCCAATATCCTTTATGAAAACATATTTATAAAATAAAAAAATAAAATTTGTGTTAAAGCATAAAATCAACTAGTATTGTCACAACTTGCACTAAATAATATTATGCATCAAATCAACTAAATGTCACACATGTGATGTGAATGAGAGATGGATTAAATTAAAAAAAATAAACTCGCATTGAACAATAATATACATAAAATCAAATAGAAACGTATGCATAATATGGACAAGTTTGTATGTATGTGTGTGTATAGATAGATAGATAGATATAAGAAAAAAATTCAAAGTACAAAGTTACCAAGGTTCCAAAGATTAAATTATAAATGATAAACTTGTATTGAACCATAATATATATATAATTATAAAAGTCAAAGTACAATGTCATTGAGATTCAAAGTCTAACTTGAATAGTCAAAGTACAATACAATTGATTTTACATTAACTAATCCACCAATACATGATAAAAGATACTTGATTCATATATTCAATAAAACATGAAGAGCTTGAATCAGCTACAACACTCTTTCCAGATATTTTAAAGCCCATCATGTGAAACCTTCCTCCTCTTTCAAACAACTAAACCATCTTTTTTATCCACATATAGAATTGTTGGGTATGTGTTATATTCTATGCATGTGCGTGTGGGTGGGGGGTGGGGCACATCTTTGACTGCGCACCTGACGATCCCCTCACCTAGTAATTTAATCCTAGTTAAGGGATTGGAGTCTATTTCCTAATCTGGGTTAACAGATTAGGGTTTTGGATGCCGTGAAATACCTATATTTGTATTGTGAGTGGTTAATAATCAATATGAGAAAATAAGAGGTGTGGCTATAAGTTTTGTTGGTTTTCATGGTTAAGGGTTTCCAAGGTAAATATCTGTGTATTATGTGTGAATGTTGCGGTGTAATCTTTGTTTTGCTTAAAAGAATTTGTATGCTTTGCTTCTTTGCATAGGTTTAAAACTTACAAGAATGGGGATGTTACTTGTGACTTTTATAATATTGGCATTTCTAGCTTCAAGGCTTTATTTCACTCCATGGCATATAGAAATTGAATGAATCCATCCAAAGTCTATAAGGGCACCATCATATGGATCTAACGCTTTGACTTTGTCACCTTCTTGGATTTTAGGTCAACCTTTTTGCAAAAACTAGAAGTATACATATATATATTTTGGAAAAATGTTATAGTTGCAATTATATTCTATAGTATACTATTGGAATAAAATTGAAAATTGCATTCACCAAGCTATCGATATTTTTAAATATCATTGCCTAGCGCCGGTTTGACTGCACAACATCGAGTTCAACATCATTGTTAATGTCATCATTTGGTTCTTCGACCATGATGACATCATATTTTTCTTGGATGCCTTGGATCATGTGGCTTCATCATGCAAAAATCAAATAAATTTTGATAACAATATAATTGAACAACATAATTTAAAAGTACACCAATTAGTAAATTAAATGCAACTGCGTTACAAGCTCAAATAATGATCTTATAAGGGAATCATTATAAAAAAAATGACATCACAAGGCATCAACAACTAACATTATCTCATGATCAAGTTGTTGAACAAGACACCTAGAAATAGATGGGACTAATATTGAGGGCCAACAAACGTGAAAGAAAACATTGAAATGACCATGTTAAGTGTTTTTAAGGATCACTACTAGTTATCATTTAACCCAATGATTATTGAGGAATTATCATAGTTGTTATACGGAATGGTTATAGTAACAATGAAGGCATGTTGACTATTATATATGATAAAATACATACTGAAACTACCATCTATGCTTTTGGTGGCTATAAGACCTCCACAAAATAAGATCTCTCTCAAGCACCATCAAATATCCTAATATCCTACCTAAGTGTTAAAACTTGGCTCTAAATCGCAATGGATAGTAACCCTATTGAACTAATGTTGCTTAGACTAATCATCATTGGATCAAAGGGAGTCATAATTAAATCAAAATATTTATTTTTCATGTAATTTTTATAACATAAAACACTGGATTGTTTGTCACTCAAATACAACTTGGATTGCAGGAAGGGCATGGAAGACAAAATTTGGTTGCTAATAGAGCCATGTTTCCCACAAAACAAACACAATGATAGCTCACATAATTCGCACATTGTTGAACCCTCAACAACACCCCAAGTCATATAACGTGGGGCCCCAATATCAGTTTTTGGGTCAAGTATCAATGGCCCAAATGCACCCTCCCTCAACCATGCTCCATCAATTTCCGTTTGGATATGGCACATTTTCAGTTGGTATGTTTCAACTAATTTTAACATTCTTTCTCCTTGATCTATCTCATTATGCTGCATGCTTCTAAGTGATTAAGAAGACCCCCAGTCATATGATGTTTTCCTAGTTGAACTTTCAAGCCTAACGGGTCTAGAGTCTTAGTTGAAAGAGCTAGGTTTAATTTTACAAACCTGTGTTGGCCTTAAATTTTCATCACGATCCTTAGTCTCATTCTTTTTCAAAGCTTCTGGGGAAGCCTTGAAGCAAAGTGAATAAACACTTAGAAAATTTCGGGATAAGCTCCTTATTGACTTTTGCCTTGCAGTTTTCGATCAAAAGCACTTTTCAACAATTAGTTTCACTCCCAAAAGCTCTTTAATCCCCGATGTATTAGGTAAAAAGGGGCTTTTCCCACCGATACATCGGTGATAAAAAAAAAAATTATCCCCTGAAATGTAAACCAGAAATGACAATTTTGGGCGAAAATGTTGACCATTAATGATCATTTTGGGCCGATGTGTTAACCAAAAACGAAAAGCTGAAATGTTGGCCATAAATGTGTATTTTTGTTCGAAATGTCAGCTAGAAAGGTGTATTTTGGTCCAAAATATCAGCCATAAATGTCCATTTTGGGCAGACGCAACAAAACGTGACCACACAATTTTGGTCATAACTTTTGACTACGACCTTCGCTTTAGGAATTCTTTATACCATTGGAAAGGTATCAGAGAGTATACAAATTTTATGATATATTTTTTCTCATATGACCTACTAAAATGTTCTCAAATTGTGAATAAAAATAGGGGCACATTGTCGGTGACCAAAAGGGGCCAAGTTGAGCTATGGGATGGACCAGAGACTTGGTAGCACAAATAAAAGAAACAAATGTCTTGGACTTAGGGAAGTAAAATTTAAAACCTTATTAAGTCATCAATAAAATTCCTTAGGGGGGAAACAAAATGCTAAAGTATGATTCAAATCTCATATATTTGTAACTTATGTATCTTGTTGTGATTTTACCTAGGGATTGGTGCTGAGATGGATTGATGGAAAATGAAGGAAAAACAACATAGATACATATGCTAGGCACCATGGAAAGGGATCCCCACCAATATACAACCAAATGTCACAAGTTAAATTCTTGCAACAATACAAGAAAAGGATAAAATTTTCCTTATTATGAAAACTAATGTTCATGGACAAATGATTGTCACCAATTGAATACTTGCCTCAAAGGCATGTTGAATAATTCAAGTGAGGAATAAGAGAAATCCTAGCCAAGTTTTATGCCAAATAAATGTAAATAAGTTTCTCCAAATAAAAGGACAAATGTATGAGGGACTTGAAATGTCAGGAAGGAAGACCAAGAGTCACCCAGAAGGCCAAAGGCCATTGAAAAACCAAGAATCATTCTTATTCTCTATAAAATGTACACTTGACCTGATTCTAAAAGAGGGAGGAAATTTTTATCTAATGGATCTTCTTCTTGTAAACTTTTTGTAAAACTACTTTTGCAAATTTCTAATAAGAAGAAGCCATTGTTGGCCTAGCTATTTTGGATATGAATTTCAACTTGGAGACCTCAATGCATGGAACGTCTTTTATTCTAAGTGATTGCGCTCTAGAATTGTTGTGAGAATGTTTTTTCTATATTGTAGATTTTTCTAGTGTAGAAGCACCATTTATTCCTCTAATTTGTCTCTACAATGCTTACGCTATAGGCATAGGCATAATAATATAATTATTTGTCCATTTATCAATGTTGTTCTCATGTGCATATGGTTATTTATGTTTATCTTCTTTCTCATGCAATAATTGTTTATTGAAGATTAAGATACTGATATATTTGGTGCTATGTTCACATTTCTGGTTCTGATAGTTAGCTCGAGAACCATTCTGCATTTTGCATCTTAGACTAGATGTTGTTGTAGATATTTCTCCCTACGGATAAAGAGAAATTCTCTTAGGATAAAGTAGATTAAGCTAGCTCTAAGCTAAGACAAAAATGAAACAAATGTAATCTTGAATCCTGGATTAAACTAGTATTTCAGAGATTTCACATCAGAAGGAAAGGAAGAAGATAACTCACCTCCATTCTCAGCGTTTGTCCTGCTTGCGGTTCTGATCTCGGAATCTTTGCGATAGATCTGTGGAGACAAAACAATACTCAAGCACATACAATCTTCCAATGTCTTTGAATTACAAGTTAGATCCATAATCTATATAGACATAATTCATGAAATTGAAACATAACCAATACACACGAACTAGGAAACAAGGCAAGTTATATTATTGAGAAGCTTGAAAAGTGCTTGATGTCCAAGACAATCTTCCAGCTCCAATTGCCTCTGTCTCTAGCTATCTCCACAAAAGCTTTGTGATCACAGGTTTGATGCCCCAAAAGTCCTCCCTTGGCTCATGGAAGAACTCTCTCTTATAGCATGTGGAAAGGTTAACCAACAAGAGAGAAGTGTGGATCTATGGAGTGTTTAGTGGATCAAGCTAGCCAAACAGGGAGAGGGTTAGGATCGAATCAAAGGTGGTGATCCTAATAGAATCCCTCGAAGGTTTAGATCCCAAGATCCATGGAAAAAGGCTATAACTGGACTACCACGCCCCAAAGCCTGAGCATAACGCGGTAGTACCATGTCCCAAGAGAGGAGCAACACGCAGTAGTGAGGACTACTGCATCGCTATAGATGTGCAAGACGCGGTGGTGCTTGCAAAATAAAGCTGAGTTGGGTTGGCAGGTGACAGGAAAAGAGTTTGTCTTCAGTGGTCAAACATTGGTCTTCTTTTATGAGTATTTAGTTAGTAGGGGGTAGTGTCGTCAATGTAATTTAGTGTAAAGATGTGACACTAGATTGTTGAGGTGCAATATTGAGGTATAACAGATGCATTTCATATACTCCATTTCAAAAACCCTAAATGGTGGATCAAGCCACAATCGATAAGACCTCAAAACCATAATGGTTGTCAGGCCAAAATATGAATGGATTTCCTATTCCAAACGGCGTTGCCTATAATATGGACCTTTCACTAGGGGTAGCCCATGTTGTTGACATTAGGGTCATTCGGCCTTGCCAACGATTTTGGAGCTAAAAGGATGTTCGATGGTAAGTTTCCCCATGTAGAGCTCCATTCTCTTTCTGTAAGAATTGTTTATGGATTTTCCCCAAATTCATGCCTAGGGGCCAACACTGCATTGAACCTTCAAGGATCTCTACCTAACATCCAAAGAAAGGCACTCTTGTCGAAATTCGACGACAAAGGAAGCATAATACCTTTTGAAAATATTAGGAAATATGAATGTAGTTTGCATTTTCTTAATATTGTTCATGAGGATATTATTTTCAAATTGTTTCCTTTCAATTTCAAAGGTAAAGCCTCAAGTTGGTATATGGAGAATCCATATACCAACTAGTATGATTTTAAGAAAGTGTTTCAAAATTCATATGATGAAAATTGCAGTGTGCGTAGAATAGATTGGGAACTTTTTGAAACCAAAATGGAATATGGAGAATCCATTTGACACTTCAACACGATATTTTGTCAAGCCTATGATATTTTTTCAAGCCTATTATCATCTTCATAACAACCACAAACCTTCATATACAATCATGTGTGACTGGTATGTACAAGCTATCCCTAAGACACTAGCTATGTTTATTTTACAAAAAGAGATAAGTGACTTTAGCGAAGATTGTGAGGAGGCTCAAATCCTTACTTGAGATGTGAAACAACATCCTTTCACTATGTCTTACTGTATTGATGGCACTAACACAAAGAGTGATGAAGTCAAATTAATTGAATCAAGACAAATTAAATAAAGAAACTGGGTTGTAAGAGATTATTATATGATTATGTGTTCACAAAGAAGAATTAACGAAATAAAGGACACAGTGTTAGGAAAAGGATTAAGTTACAAAAAAATTTGAAATCTAAGAGAGGGCATATCATAAACTCAATAAATAAATATTATCATAATTCTTATTTCTAAATAACCCTCTGGTTGGTGAATGTTTTATGTCAATTCTCAATCATCTTCATTTTGATCTTGTAATTATAGAAGAGGATAATGAACCATATTTGTTTGAATTATTGAGTGGAGAGGAGGTACCATTGACATTTAATAGTCCTCATTTTGAAAGGTTTGAATTGCTATCAAAGTCATAAGCTTCATCCTATCCCCATTTCTTGAATAATCAACTTGATCCAAATGAGTATTAACTGAGATTAGTGGAAGGAGAATATGGCATAGACTCAATAGCTACCATTTTCCAAGAAAATAATGAAATCTCAATTCTCATAAACTATCACAACCTAATGTCGTGTCATTTTGAAAATTACATGTTGAGAAAAGAGCTACAAGACCAAACCGTAGTCTTCCCACCTTTTCATACACATGTCAATAGCACATATGATGAAATTGAGTCTCTAGAGTTGGAACTAAAAGACGTTAACGCTCATGCTAATGAGATATTCCAAAGATATAAGGTTGTGCAAGAACAAATTAACTTGGAAAAAGTTGCACAACAACAAGATAATTTAAGGCTCTACAAACACCAACCCTTAACCAATTTAAGAAATAAAAAGGAGGCTAATACATGTTTGATCAAAAGTAATGAAAATGGTACTATCAAACACATACATCTGTGATAAATAGAATTCCTCTTTTGAAATAGTAAAGCTCAATGAAATTTTGCAATTCGAGACATAAGAGAAGAAGAATGAGTCCATTTTGACAATTACATGTTATGAGCATCCCAATCCAACCAGATATGCACGTATCTAACTAATGGATAAGCATGACCAAAACATAAATCATCCCAGGGATGAATCATTCATTCACTCTTAATATTATAACAACAAGATTGATATGGTTGTTCATGAACATGTGAGTTACAATTTCAATGTTCAATCATGCAATAATCACTTTCATGATTTCGTGGAATCATGGATGGAATACTCATGCATTTCAAAGCCTTCATACCACCTTGTATTCTTCACAAGAACAATATTCTTATTGCCACAATGCTAGCTACAATACATCACTCACTTTACTAGCTTTCCATGCCTATGCTTCACTCCAATATCCTGATAGGTATGACCATCCTGCAATGGTTACATTGGATTTGTGATTTTACATGAAACTAAACAATTAATGTAGGTTAGTATAGGAGTAGGACCAATATATTTATTTATTTCCTTCATATTTTATTAATAAAGTCGGTTTTCTACTCACTAACGTAGTTAACTATCCCTCTTAGTCATTAGCTTCTACAATTGTGTTTTCCTTTAATTCATATTTGTTTCCAACATAAGTAGTTGTTCTTGATTTCTTTTAGGCAGGTAAGTTAGTTGTATATAGTTTGATTTTTTTGTTATCTTTCTATGTATGAACATCTTTTGATGCATCAAACCTATCTCATCAACAATTTAGTATGACTTCTTTTCTTTTCTTTTTATGGTCTAACATGCAAAGGGTTATGCAATGCTCTTGTTGAAGCTTGTCGTCGAGTCTACTTGTTTGCACATGTCCATAAACCATACAAGTTTCTTCCAAATCACAACTCATGATTATACAACACCGGGTGGACCAAAATACTAATGTGCTAGTGATGCAAACATGAGAAAAGGAGATTCCCTAGATCTACAATCAACATTGTTGTCAATTATTTGAAGTTGCTTGCATTCCTTTAATACATATGAATATCCCATGTCCACAACTTTTCATATTTACCACTTTGTACATATCACCTATGATTTTTGTTAACGAATGTTGCGTAATACTTAATGATTTTTGCATTGTTTTTTACTTGCAAGTATACATAATATTGATGATCGCCCTTGAAGGATGGATGATTTCCATTTCTTTCAAACTTTGTTAGTCTCCTGATTTTTCATGCCTTGGTCCAAAAATGTTCTTTATGAAAACAAGGACCAACAATACATAAGGTACAAGGTTGAAGGATTATGTGTGCAATTGTTTGACTATAATCCTGGGGAAATGAGGATCCATTTGCAAATCAAAAGCTTGAAAACATTGAGCCTCAAGAACACTAGCCTCCTACAAGAAATTTATGATTTGGATTTTTTTATGAGATTTCCAGATCTCTAGTCACCTTTCATAACCTAGGGAAATGGAGAAATCCGATTCATAATCGATTATTATGTATAGTGAAAGAAATTTTATCATGGGGAAAAAGTTGTTTTCAGTAACCCAATTTTTTTTTTTTGATCATGATGATCATGTATGTTCATTGTTTTAGACTCTTTCTTAGGATTCTTGGTTACAACAGTTACTTTCTCAATGTGCTCAAAAGGTTCCACAAATATAAGAAACTTAATGATAGTTTACTCTCCTTCTCCACTATGATCTTGGCCACGTGAAAATGGTAAAATGAAATATTAGATTGGAAGCATCTGAATTGGTTGGCTTTCTCACTAATTCAAGTATTAAATTTTTGTTAAGTGTTATATGCCTATTCTAGGAATAAATTCAGACTAACCTGATTGAAGGTTCAATTAATGTTTTTTCATAATAATTCCTCATTAGTCATGTCATTGCATGAAGAATGTCTCACTTCAACTCTATCTCTGTTAAGCTAAAGTTGGTTTAAGATAGAAAGGATTTCCTAGTTTGGAGGATAGAACTTGAAGAAGAGATGTAGTGTCTTTCTTGGAAAATCTAAGACACCCCCAGAGCCTAGCATTTGAAAATTTTGTTATAAATATGTTTTGGATCATACCTAGAAATTTTCTGCAGATCTTTAGTTTTGATTCTTTTCATTTCTCCTAGGATAATTGAAACATGCCTTATGTCCTGAACTAGTTATGCAAGTACAATTTTTCTGTTATCATCACATATGAAACATGCCTTATGTCCTGAACTAGTTATGCTACACTCTAAAATATTGAACCAATATGAGCATCATCACTCTTATCTTAGACATGTTGAATACCTCATTCCTATTGGATTGAGAACAGAGACCCTTCCAAAGCAAGGTCACAATGTCTTCATTGGCAATCTGCATTTCCAAGCTAAAATCATAAAATTTAAATGATCATAATGTTAGAGAATGGTTGTGCCTTAGCCGAAAACTATTAGACTACATTTAGACAACTTGTTCTCCTAAAACCTTTCACATTAGTGACCCTATACCTCAATGGATATTACTCTCAACTCATACTCCATAAGTGTAAGGGAAATATAGGAACAAAGCAAAGTTGAAATTGAAAGAAGCAATAATGAGCATCATTGATATCTCAATCATCATAAAAGGAGATAGTTTTTTTATTCTAGACCATCCTAGAAGGTAGGTCCACAAATATCGGCCATTAGAAATTGATCAAACGGAAAATGAAATTCAATTCTTAGATAACGTAGTGGAGAAGCCAACTTGGGCAAGTTCTTATGTGTCTAATATTTCGCAAGGATTAGTATTTTCCAAGGGGCTGCACAAACACTTTTTGATTTATGACCCATAATTTTAGTTTAAACCATGTGCATCACTATTTTTCTCACTTTCATTTTCAAAGTATTTTTAATATTTATTGTTGATCTTGCACTCATAATTTATGAAAGTTTTGATCTTCCAATTATATTATGTTCTAGGACGAGTTGACCTTTTGCTTGTAATCATGCAGATTGGATATCGATTCCACCTTTTCATCTGAATGTCGTTACAATATTTTTCTTGATATTTTTTTATGCCCTAAATCCAACTTGCATTTTCGATTAATTTCTTCTTAACTCTTGGAATGTGACTAACTGTGCATTTTAAGTCCTTTTGTCTCACTTTGGAAACACCAATTTGATGTCTTGATGTACTCTAAATAACAAATAGTGGTATATGGACGTATAGGTCTCAAAATCATATTTGTTCTCTGAAATTGCTCATAAGAGATAAAGATACAATTTGTGGGCCCCATGATGATCTAGATTTATGTGAGAACAAAATGAAAGAGCATATATAAAACCACATACACAGATAAATTGGAGGGAACACATTGATATAGTAAAATCAACTTCTATTAAACGAACAAAATTGAACAGACTGTAAAATAAAAGCAGCTAGAATGGTGGTAGCTTTATCTTTGAGAAGAGATGCGACCGCCATGCTTATTCATAACAAATTAAAAAAGGATGATGAATGGCATTTTTATCATAAGCATGAAGGAAAAAACCCTAAACATCCAAAACCTTACCCTAGGAGACTTGAATCGTGAAAAGGTTTGTGGGCCCCGAAGTGGTTAGTTTATAAGTCAACTTCCTGGGGGTATATATTTTTCATTTGATACCCATTTAGGGCACGTGGGATCCTGTTGGAAAGGTATAGCTATGTTTGGATTGTGGCATCACCAAAAACGTCGTTTAGGGCCTCAAAATAGACCTAGAAGTTTAGGACCCGAAAAACTGTAAAAAAAATGCCAAACTGGAAAAACTATTTTGAGCCAATGGAATAGGTGGGTGGCCACTGATATCCATCTGGATCAATCCTCCCCCATTATTTATAAATGTTATCCATTGCGTTAAGTTCCTGCATTAGATGGGGAAACTTTGTTGAATTTGACTCCTAGTGAACCACTTTCCTTGGTGAAGAAATTGCATGGCTTTGATGACTCGATAGAGTTGAATGCATTGTTGGTTAGTGCCATTCACCTCTGTATCCATGATCCAATTAGTTGTAGCATGTTCCAAATATTCAGGATTGAGTTCTAATAGTGCCAACTAGTCTGCCGCCTATGAGGTGTCCAAAAACAGTGGAAAATATGGGTGAAGGAGCTCCACATTAAAAACTAGGTGTAGGACAAGAAAAGGAGGAATGCTTAATTCGAAGGAATTCTCACCAACTGCCTTGGTGATGGTGTATGAACCATATCAAAGTGGATGAAGCTTGCGATGGGGTCCTGTGAACCGCTCTTTCTACAAATGCAACCAAATCTTATCACCCACCTGAAATGTTTTATGAACTCAATGATGGTCATGCCATGCTTATACTTGGCATTGGCTTTCTCCAAATTGTCATGGACTTGTTGGCGGATGTGCTAAATCCATTCAACAATTCAAGTGGACTTTTCCACCTTAGTGTGAGCATGGACGAACTCCTCTTATGTTAAGGAAGTGAGCAGAGCTACATCAATTGGGGCCAATGGTTGGAACCCCAAGCACACCTGAAAAGGGCAGTTCCTATTAGAAATATGGAGGGCTCTATTGTAGCTATGTTGAATATATGGAAGACTCTCATCCCATGTGCAGATATTTTTATAATTGTACATCCTCAGAATGTGCACAATCATCCTATTGACAACCTCTTTCTATCCATCGGTTTGGGGGTGGAAGGAAATTGATTGGATGAGTTTGGTGTCCATTAGTGACCATAGGATAGACCAGAATGTGCTCAAGAATATGCTATCCTGGTATGAAATGATAGTATATGGTAGCTCGAAATGAACCCATACACGTTTGAAGAAGATCTTAGAAGTGGCTTCGACGGTGATGCTCTTCTTGGAGGCTGTCAGAATGGCCATCTTAGAGAAGCAATCCATGACCACATAGACATAGTCATTACCATGCTTGGTTGAAGGTAGTCCTAACATGTAGTCCATGGATATGGACTCGCAAGGCCCATTTGGAGTAGGAAAAGGGGTGTATAACCTGTGCTTCTTAATGGTGAAAGAAGTGCATGATATGATATACCTACCGACATCTTGTCAGAGCTTGGGACAAAAAAAATACTTTTTCAATACCGCTACTGTATTTTCTATACCAAAGTGCCTTGCCACTCGATCGTAATGTGCTTCCCAAATCATCTTCACACTCTCACTTGAAGGAACATAGAGATGGCCCATGTAGCATAACATTCCTTACTGGAGATGAAATTCTACCACAGGTGTGCCTACACATAATGCTCGATAGGTGGAAGAAAACTTATGATCACTGGCATTAGTTGAGACCACCCAAAGGTCTCATGGCCACAAGAGTTTAGCATTGTGGTCAAGGCTACCACTAGAGGTCGACTAAGGAAATCAGTGACTCAATTGGTGCTTCCCTTATTATACTTGATTTTCAGGTGGAATTGTTGCAAGTAGTTAGACCACTTTTGTTGGAAATCATTCTGTAACTTCCCTTGTGTTTATATGAACTATAGGGGCTTGTGATCAATGTGGATGACTATCTCATTGTCAAGAATGTAATGCTTCTATTGGCGGCAAGATTATACAATGGAATACATTTCCTTGCCATAGGTGGGGAGTTTCTGGATTGCATTTGAGAGCGTCTCACTGTGATATGCCACTAGATGGCCATGTTGAGTGAGGACTACACCAACAGCATAGTCCAAAGCATCTGTCTCAATTTCAAAGGTTTGTTGCAAATTTGGTAAGGTAAGGATGGGTTCCAAACATAAGAATTTATTCATCTCCTCAAATGTTTTCCATTGTGACTTGGACCAAACAAACTTGGCCTTAGATCCACCTTTGGTCACTTGGCTAAGGGCCAAAGCAATATGAGAGGAGGCCAACACAAACCTGCGATAGAAGTTGGCAAGGCATAGGAAGTTGTGAATCTTTGTGAGAGTCATCGATTCGGAAATTCACGAGTGGCTTGGATCTTGGTTGGATCCACATACACACCATGGTCAACCACGATGTATCCTAGATACTAAATTCTCTCCATGCCAAATGAGCACTTCTCTAGATTGGAATATAACTTGTGTTGTCACAAGGTGCTTAGGACCTATTGAATATGCTGCAAATGTTCTGCCCACATTCTGTTGTAGATGAGGATGTCATCTAGATATACAAACACAAAAGAATTGGTGATTGGCCAGAGGACATCATCCATCATCCTCATGAAATTCGTTGGAGCATTAGTCAAGCCGAAAGGCATGACCGACCACTCAAAAATGCATTCTCGAGATTTGCAGGTAGTCTTCCAAACATCGGTTGGATCAATTGGTACTTGATGATAGAATTGAGATCAATCTTACTAAAATATTGGCACCCTTGAGTTGGTCAAGAAGGCCATTTATTTGAGGAATGGGATATCGATTCCGGACTGTGATTTTGTTTAGAGATTTGTAATTATTGCAGAGTCGCCAAGTCCCATCCTTCTTCTACACCAACACAATTAGGCTCCCCCAAGGTGAGGAGATCGGTCGGATGTGCCCATTTTGGATTAATTCTTGAATATATCACTTGATTTCTTCATTTTCCATGAGGGGAAACTTGTATATTGGCCCATTAGGTAGATGTGCCCCAAATATCAAATCAATTGAGTGCTTGACCTAGCAATGTAAAGGAACCCCAACTGGTGTGGTGAAGTTGTCTCTGTGTGCTTACATGATATTTTACACCTGCTTCTAGTGTTTAGGGGGACCCTATGTAGTGGTGGCAGATAGTGTTGTGATATTTCATTCACCTTTAAAGTGAATCATGAAGAGGACTAATCTTCCCGTTTGGGAGATTACCTTCCTGCACTTCTTAGTTGTGATGAGAGATACTACATGGGTAAAGGGGAATCCACTATATTTCAGTATCTATAGCGGTGTCAAAAAGAAATCCATCTCGACTAAGGTCATTAGGAGACTACAACTATTGACAATGCCACACCCCTAGTTGTACACCATCTGTTGGTTGAGTTACAGATGAGACTTTTGTGTTAGCCAACAATTTCGCTTTCCCTATGACAATAAACCTTTCATATATGTGGTATTGTTTGATGTTTCCCCACTAGTACAAAATGACAAAGTTGTGACTAAAAAAAAAAAATATTAAACGACTATTTTGGAGGGGCGAGCAAGAGTAAAGCAATCATTTATAATACAACTAAAATTTAGTAATATTTAGCTTACTCACTTATTGATTGATTTGATTCATCAACTTGTAGTATATTTACTAGATTGCTTTTTCATAAGTTGACATTAACTTGTAGTATATTTGCTAGATCGTTTTTCATTAGTTGGCGTTAACTAGTAGTATATTTAGTAGGTTGATTAGTCATTAATTAACATCAAATTGTGGTATATTTTCTTGTATAATTAGCTAATAATTGTCATTAATTTGTAGAATCTTTGTTAGTTTAATGAGTCATCGTTTTTTTGTCAATTTGTAATATATTTTCTAGTTTAATGAATCATTAGTAGTTGTCAATTTGTAGTATATGTATTCATAATAATTATTTGCTATATATTTTATTACTAGTTTAGTAGTTGCATAATATTTATATTGATAATGGTCTTATATTTATATTAATTTTTGTTATTCCTTATTATTCAATACAAATTTGTATGATATAAATAATTCATTAAATACCATTAAATTGTATAATGTTACTACATTATATTGATGTTCATCCAATATCCATTATAAAAACATATTTATACAATAAAAAAACAAAATTTGTGTTAAAACATAAAATCAACTAGTATTGCCACAACTTGCACTAAATAATATTATACATAAAATCAACTAAATGTCACACATGAGATGTGAATGAGAGATAGATTAAATTATAAAAAATATACTTGCATTGAACAATAATATACATAAAATCAAATAGAAAAGTATGCATAATATGAACAAGTTTCAAAGTACAATGTTACCAAGGTTCAAAAGATTAAATTATAAATTATAAACTTGCATTGAATATATATAAAATTATAAAAGTCAAATTACAATGTCACTGAGATTCAAAGTCTAACTTGAATAGTCAAAGTACAATACAATTGATTTTACATTAAATAATCCACCAATACATGATAAAAAATACTTGATTCATATATTCAATAAAACATGAAGATCTTGAGTCACCTACGACATCCTTTCCAGATATTTTAAAGGCCAGCATGTGAAACCTTCCTCCTCAAACAACTAAACCATCGTGTTTATCCACATAGAATTGTTGGGTATGTGTTATATTCTTTGTATGTGTTTGTGGTGGGGGGGGGGGGTGCATCTTTGACCGCACACCTGACGATCCCCTCGCCTAGTAATTTAATCTCGGTTAAGGGATTGGAGTCTATTTTCTAATCCAGGTTAATGGATTAGGGTTTTGGATGTCGTGAAAAACCTATATTTGTATTGTGAGTAGTTAATAATCAATATGAGAAAATAAGAGGTGTGGCTCTAAGTTTTGTTGGTTATCATGGTTAAGGGTTTCCAAGGTAAATATCTGTGTATTATGTGTGAGTGTTGTGGTGTAATCTTTGTTTTCCTTAAAAGAATCTGTATGCTTTGCTTCTCTGCATAGGTTTAAAACTTACAAGAATGGGGATGTTACTTGTGACTTTTATAATATTGACATTTCTAGCTTCAAGGCTTTATTTCACTCCATGGCATATAGAAATTGAATGAATCCATCCAAATCCTATAAGGGCACCATCATATGGATCTAACACTTTGACTTTGTCACCTTCTTGGATTTTAGGTCAACCTTTCTGCAAAAACCAGAAGTATACATATATAGATGTTGGAAAAATGTTATAGTTGCAATTATATTCTATAGTATACTATTGGAATAAAATTGAAAATTGCATTCACCAAGCTATTAATATTTTTAAATATCATTGCCTAGTGCCAGTTTGATAACACAACATTGAGTTCAACATCATTGTTAATGTCATCATTTGGTTCTTCGACCATGATGACATCATATTTTTCTTTGATGCCTCTCATCATGTGGCTTCATCATGAAAAAATCAAATATTTTTTTATAACAATATAATTGAACAACGTAATTTAAAAGTACACCAATTAGTAAATTAAATGCAGCTACATTACAAGCGCAAATAATGATCTTATAAGGGAATCATTATAAAATAAATGCCATCACAAGGCATCAAAAACTAACATTATCTCATGATCGGGTTGTTGAACAAGGAACCTAGAAATAGAGGGGACCAATATTGAGGGCAGACAAACATGCAAGAAAACATTGACATGACCATGTTAAGTGTTGTCACGGATCACTACTAGTTATCAAACCCAATGATCATTGAGGAATTATCATAGTTGTTATAAGGAATTGTAACGTCCCTGGTCCCCTCGGTGCCCTTTAGAGGTGATGGGGGAACTCCTTAGAATACAACCTGCTAATTTATTTTCTTCAAACTATGCACTTTCGCACAGCTGCAACTACTTCCGTCCGTAATCCACAATCCTCAAGCCGTAATTCGCAAGTCGGAAGTTGGCACCCCAACGCACCACTTAAATAATTACACCTCTGACTTCCGCACTCCGCAATCCGCAATGCAGAAATCGGAAAGTCGAAACGCCAAATAACACAACGTCGAAGAAATACGCCTCTGACATCCGCATTCCGCAATTCGCGATGCGGGATTCGGAAAGGTGGAACGCGAAATACACGGCGTCAAAGAAATACGCCTCCGACTTCCGCATTTCGCAATTCGCGATGCGGAAGTCGGAAAGGCGGAACTCAAAATACACAACGTCAAAGAAATACACCTCCGACTTCCACATTCCGCAATCCGCGATGTAGGAGTCAGAAAGGAGGAATGCCAAATACACGGCGTCGAAGAAATACACCTCCTACTTCCACATTCCGCAATCCGCGATGCGGGAGTCGAAAAGGTGGAATGCCAAATACACGGTGTCGAAGAAATACGCCTCTGAATTCCGCATTCTGCAATCCGCGATGCGGTAGTCGGAAAGGTGGAACACCAAATACACGGTGTCGAAGAAATACGCCTATCACTTCCGTATTCCACAATCCATGATGTAGGAGTTGGAAAGGCAGAATTCCAAATTCCCAACTCCGGGAAATTATTCTTCCGACTTCCACACTCCACAATCCGACTTGTGGGATTCAGAAGTTGGAACTCCAAATTCCCAACTCCGGGAAATTACTCGTCTGACTTCCGCACTCCGCAATCCGGCTTGCAGGAGTTAGAAGTCAAAACTTTGAATTCCCAACTCCGGGAAATCACTCCTCCGAATTTCGTACTCTGCAATTCGGCTTGCAGAAGTCGGAAGCCAGAACTCCAATGCACCACGTCGAGAAATCCCATCTCCGTTCTCCAAAATCCGCAATCCGCACTACGGGTTCGGAAAGTCTAAAGTCGGCCAATTACCCTGTTACTGCCAACTTCTCAGGTTGATAACTTCCACATCCTAAGTCCATTTTTGGAAAACTGGTATCGTTGGAAATATCTTGGCGATCCCTATGCAACTGCATGATCCTTTGCCACACCCGAGGACTCTGATTTTCCCATCTTCCAATCAAAGTGTTTCCCCAAACCTCATTAAGAATCCTTTACCTCTCTGTAAAGAGATCTTATACTACTATTTCATGGCTCCCCCCTTCATCTGATCCATAGGGGAAACATGAACACCATAGTGGGTGGTTATTTCTTCTCCAAGCCATGATTGAACCTTCTAAACATTCTGAACCTTTACAACACTTATCCCTATTCATCACTGACAGATTCATATAAGTACAATCACATGTGTGCATATGCATACTCAAATAAGCACAGTGGAATGAAACATTGTCCACACACACATCTATCATGCAATCTTAATATCAATAACAGTCATCAATAATAAAATCATTGCAGAAGTAACCACATAGAATACTTATCCTTTTTTATAGGAATATCCAAGCAACTGGCTATGGAATGCAGGGTTCCAACCCAACCATAGGTCTCTTCCCAGCCTGTATTCTTTCAGCACTCAGAGACCACCCTCGAGCTGGGGCTATGTATCCACTAAGGAGGAACTACTCAATTCCACTCACAGCTTTGGTTTCACAATCATTTAGGGTCATTCATCACACATCTGGCTATGTCAAGCAAGTGGGGAGACATGGTAGGAGGTTTCTAAGCCAATAATATCAACCCCAAATCTACAGGCATACCTAATTGGCTTCAGACAATCCAAGTAACCCCATAACCTCCACTCTCATCCTAAGTAAGGTCTTCTTCACTGATACACAATCCCTCAGGCGCCCCTTCCCTCAGCGCTGACCTGGGCAGGTATGGCTGGTCCCGACTTCTAAACCAAGGTGAAATGATCCCTCAGTAGCTCTACCATGAATTCTAACCCCTCGATCTTTCTCCCACTGCAATCTGCTTTGGGATCTTCTCAGGGTTGTGGCCTAAAGGATCTGTCCCGCTGCTGCCCTTTCGGTCTTCCAAAACCGGGTTCCCTTATGAAGTTATAGGCATAGTTGTGGCCGAATGGCTCTATCCCGCGCTACCCCCAACTATCAGATCTGGATTTTCCCATGGGTTTCAGGGCGTCTCACACTCTCCAATTCGTCCCGGGATCAGGTCGATGTGTCCCCCATTGGATTTAACTTCCCACACGAATTCTGGGAGATCTTGGCACTCCAAAACGCAGTTTCTCTCCTAGTCACGATTTATGGTTTTTACTTCCCTGCTCGATCCGCGTCCTCCCTCCAAACTCCTGCCTAGATGGTCCACCCTCCAATGGGGATGAGGGAAAAATGAATTCCCATGAGATGGAGTGGCTTATGGGACAAGCAGAACCGAGCCCATACCTTTCCTTACAAATTTATGGGCTTCCCATACTCCATCAACCTCATGAGTTGATTTCTCAACCACTTCCTTACAACAAAAATAAATGACAACTAGGACAATCAAAGGTGGGTTATCAAGGTGACATATCGCATCCTAGGTTTCAATCCCACAACCCCCTCACCTCTCCCTAGTGGATACATAGTCCCCCTCATTTAGTTGCATCCATAGCCATCCCCTTGGTATTTTTTATTACATGATATTTACATCATTTTACAATTTCCCCATGGCTTACTATCACATGGATAGAACAATATAAGATACCAACCCTTCAAGGCTGAGCATTCACTAGTGGGGCCTTGGCCTTGAGCTCCACGCTAGGAATCATACATCACATATATACAATATTTGCATTAAAATCCAATATATCCCAAGGGTCAAAATGGGGGTATTACAATTCCCTCCACTTTAGAATAACATCGTCCTCGGTGTTCCAATACTTAGGAATACATACACATTGTTTACACATCAAAATTCACAAAATGTGGCAGGTTTGTCCTGCATTTCATCTTTTACTTTGGGTTTCCAGGACCAAGTCTCTTGGCTTCTACAAGATGCTCCTGTTGGATTTGACCTTCCAGCTCCATAACAATCCCTTCCTTTTCTTTACCTTCCAGTTGATCCACAAGTCTGGACCTTTATGGCTACAATTCTTCTTGTTGTCCTTTCCACCACTGATAGCTTCCATAATGCCTTTTACCTCATTTTGCAGACTAATAGAGTCTTGCAAAACCTTTTGGTTCATCTCATTCTATTGCTTTTGTATCTTGAGCACTTCTTCAATATTTTCATCCAAATCCAATAGCTTTTGGTTTGATGCCATGGTCAATGTGCACCACTGCCCACACTCTTTGCTTGCTAGCAACACTTGTCTTGTAACAAGTTCAACCAATTGGTTTAATTTTCACCTGTGAAATTCATCATTGCAAATCTAGTTAAGCCAAGCATAACATAAGCATTAAGATCAGTCAATTACTTTCCCAATTTACATGGAAGTTCATGCTTTATCCATAAGAATTCCATACATTTCACGCTTGTCCAACATACAATGAACTCATTCATGTTCATCCTTTCACAGGAAATTAACTAATTCAACATTCACACTTTATTCCAAGAAAAATTAACACAGTCAACTTTCAGCCATAACATGCATTCAACAATTTTTTGTCTCTAAAATGCATCAATTAAAAAGGAAAGAGAAGAGAAAGAGACTCCCCCTCTTAATCTTGTTCCAATATGGAGCCCCACTACAACTGTGGTTCCATGCTCCTTAGTCTCTTTCACTTCAAACGTGAATGCTTGACTCACCTTTTCCTTGTTTTGGCAATGACACTTGGTGTCTAAGGTTTGTCCAAGGCTTCTCAACCAGGGAACCCTTCCCCATGATTTCCTACAGAACCTTTGGCTGCTAGGACCCACATAAGTCCAGTATCACCACTTTCCATTGCTACTCATACTGAGCTTCCTAGGAAAGCCACATGTCCACATGCACCCTTAGGATGCCCTCAAGGTCCTTGAATCCATCAATACCTACACTCAAACATTGATTCAATTCACATGTTAAGTTCATTTTCATAAGATGTATCTCTAAACAAGGGTTTAAAAAAAATCATAGCCAAGTCATATACACACATATATTCGCATTAAATAAGAAAGAATGTGCAAGATAAACCAAATACTTATCTACATGAGCATCTTCCTTTAGCTCCACAAGTATCCCGCATTGACTTCAGAAAACTATGGAACCCGCAAGACCTACCCCACCCAACACAAGGATGGTACCTCTTCTCTGCTACACAGTCCCTCGAGCGTACCCACCCCTTCCAATTCTCTTCAGGGTGTGCATCGAAAGGTAACCAAGTTTCTGCAAGTCTTGGATCACCTGTGCATATGTATAAAACAAATGTTATGCCAGCACACCGGCTGCACCATATTATTCAAATAACCAATGCCAAGCCAGTACACCAACTGGGTTTATCAGGAATTCCATTAACAAGTATGCTAAGCCAGTTCTCCTACTGGTTTTATCAAGCATACAAAAACCAATATGCTAGGCCAGTTCTCCAACTGGGTTTATCAAGCATACAACAACCATCCACATGCATAGGGATGGTACCCCTTCTTCACTTTGCTTCTTAGTATGCAACACCAAATGACATGATATAAAATTGTAACATATTTCATAAAAATTCACTCTCTAATATTGAAACACCAGGAATGCGTCCATTCCCTTAGGGTGCAGTCAATGTTGACAACCATAACACGAACCAACACCCGAAAGGTGTGCACCCCTTTCCAATGTGAGCCATGTAGGACCTAGTCACACTCAAGTAGTCTAAAATAAAAAAACATGCTCTAGTGTATATGAATTCTAATAATTAAACATGCATATTCTCAGCAAGGGTTACAAAATACTTATTGGTTTGCAGATGTATTTTCTCTTCCTTTCGCGAGGAATGGGGATCCCTTCTCTGAGTTAATAGTCCCTCGGGATTGTTACCCCAATCCATTTCTCATTTCATAACAATATATTCCCTATTGGCATAACTTCACCATCTCATCCGCGTTGTTTACCAACAAGTAGTTCATATGAGATATTATCAAAATTTACAATGGAGTTTCACTCGAAACCTATTTCCAAATCATAGGATCCTTCCCATGGAGTTTGGATTCTACAGGCCATAACACATGGTCTTCCGGCATTGTGTCCTCCTGACACAAATCACAAACAATCAACCAATCAATGACATTAATAATCAAACTCAAATTTGAATTTAAATTTTGTTCACCGCAGAAATTTGGTTTATTTAACCATGAGGCCATCCTCATCTCATATTGTTTGACTCTTTTAAGCAGTATCACTCTGTCCATTGTGGTTTTACACTTGCTGCCATAACCTGGACATCCACCTACAACATGTTCTCTTGACACAATTCTAGAGAACCAAACAACCATTAGTAATTATTAGCAAAATCTCAAATCTGAAATTTACAAATCTGTTTTCCTACATAAATCAAATTTCACAACAATGAGATCATCCTCACAATATTTGGCTCTTGTGCATGGAAAATTCCATCATTTATTATGGACTTACATACATTGCCCTTTCCAAGACAATTTTTCCTGCAATCTGAATTCTTCAATCAGCCAAACAAGTTGTAAATATCAACGCATATAATATTTTCATTGCAACATTTACAACAACCACTGAAGTGATCTCATAACTATAACATACCATAATTCAAACACTATCAGCTGTTAATATTTCAAATGCAATGAAGTACGATCATTCCATATGCATCATTATCACAATAAAATGCAATATACAATTACATTATCTATATGAAGTCAAATAAAACTTTCAATATTCATGATTACAAATTCCTTTCATTTCATGCAACTATGTCCTTCCAATAGAGCATCCTGGTAGCCCATCAAACATGACTACCTTCTTCATGCAATCATTTTCTTGCATCCATAGCAGCTCATGAAATGATCTCAAAATTGACAATGATTCATCATTTCATATATCATCTAATTGTAATAAAATATATATCACATCCATGCATTCACACAATGCATCTCAACATGTGCACCCACACATATTCATGCACATTCACAACCTTTCCATATTCTTTTAATGTACATTTAATTAATGTACCCAATGCACTATAGCATTGATATAAGCGTTCTTATGCCTACACAGATTTCTTAACATGGTAATTTGGACATCCTATCCAATGCTTCAGCACCATACCCATCCCTCTCCCCAATCACTTGGTTATCTATTTGGTGTCTTCTTTCTCCACTCGAAGTTACAACACATCAAGAGTTTTCTCACTCGGTTGTTGGAAAAGAGATTTCATCCCAAATTAACACCAACAGGGAGTTCATGGGATACTTGTGTATCACTATAGCATCACAATTCCAACCACATTATATCCTTAACCATGACTACCTCATATGGCATGCACTACCACTACAAGACCATAAGTCCTCACTTGCTTTGTTTATTAAACTCATAACCAACATACACACATGGCATGATACCTTTTCATATGAATGTAGTCTAAATTTTAAATAGTCACATGGTATGAGGCTCCTTTCCCTTACTACCCCACACCTCACCATACCATGGCGGTATGGCATTCACATAAATGCATTCAACCTTACATGCATACCATTTTATGATGATTAAAACATGGTAGAAGGGATTCTTACCCATCCTCTTTCAACATTTATACAATTAGCATAAATAAACATTACCTGCATGGATTCCATTAACATATCTGATGCTAACTGTTCAGTTGGCCTCTTACCAAGGACTACACAGTCTTTCCACCAACCTCCCGATAATGGAATTGTTGCTCCAACCTTTCTTCGCAAGGTTGTTGGTCATGTGTAATAGCATTATCAACATTTTCAGCCTTATTTATGTTGTCTTTGGCCTTTCAACCAATAACAACAAAATTAATTATTATCAGCCACAATAATTATTAAAATTGGCTCATTGCATATGTAAAAACTCACTACTTTTATCAATATGCAATATCATATTCATGCACAAGCAAGTTCACATGCACTTTGCATTATCTCTTAATATGCCCACTAGTGCATGTGCATTTCAACTACCTAATCTCTTGCATTTTACACATTCCTATGCCATAGTTTCATATATATAAAACTTAGAAATATAAATATATCAACAAGAGAAGAGTTGAGGAATTTTCCCCTTTCCAATTCCTTATCATAGCATGGAATTTCCTCTTCCACATCATATCTGATCCAATTTCATGGCCTCTTTAGCAAGCACACAAGGAATCATTAGCTATGATTTTCTCACCAAGCATCAATTCAATACATACACTTATGTATAACATTCCTACTTGCTACTTTCCAAGCATACAATTCTTATGCTATAAACATAAATAGTTTAAGGTGAGAAATTTCCCTCTTATCAACATTTTCCTTTGGAGATTATTATCCAATTTTCACCTGCAACCATCTGGTCAGCCCTATGTATCTTTCCTTGATCACTACATTAGTTCTCATTGCACTAGGTTTGCATGCTTTGTTGCTCACATTGTTTTAATAAATTATGGTCAAGTCCAACTTGGAATTTCTTGGAATTCCCTACACTTATGAGCACTGCAATTCGTTCAATTCCAACTCCATATAGAGTCCTTCAAGGTACATTGTATGCCCTTGCACTTCATTCAATTGTGATACTTTCTTTCCATTCTCATGGAAATAATTGCCACAATTTTGATCCACACAATTGATTCACACATGGGAATGACTCATTCCCCTATTAACAGCCTTTACATGGCCACCATGTCACTATCATGAGCCACATTCAAATTCCACATACTAGGATGTCTTATTCCTATGAGTGACAACTTTTGGGAGAATGGAATTTCCTTACCCATTCTCTTTACTTACTCATATCTTTCAACTTCTCTGATCATGCATGCACTTGGTCACAAGGATGATTAACCCAACGAAATGCTACGCTATCGTCGATCCTTCTCGGTCTCGATTCTCCACCTTACGATCTCTGTTCGTTCCACATGTCTAACAATTTCGTAGGCTCATACTCCATACTCCATCAACCTCATGAGATGATTCCTCAACCACTTCCTTACAACAGAAATAAATGATAGTTAGGATGGTCAAAGATGGCTTCTCAAGGTGACATATGGCAGCCTAGGGTTCAATCCCACAACCCCCTCACCTCTCCCTAGTGGATACATAGTCCCCCTCATTTAGTTGCATCCATATCCAGCCCCTTGGTATTTTTTATTACATGATATTTACATCATTTTACAATTTCCCCATGGCTTACTATCACATGGATAGAACAATATAAAATACCATCCCTTCAAGGTTGAGCATTCACTAGCGGGGCCTTAGCCTTGAGCTCCACGCTAGGAATCATACACCACATATATACAATATTTGCATTAAAATCCAATATATCCCAAGGGTCAAAATGAGGGTATTAAGAGAATGGTTATAGTAACAATGAAGGCCTGTTGACTATTATATATGATAAAATACATAGTGAAACTACCATCTATGCTTTTGGTGGCTATAAGACCTCCACAAAATAATATCTTTCTCAAGCACCATCAAATCTCCTAACATCCTACCTAAGTCTTGAAACTTGGCTCTAACTCACAATGGATAGTAACCCTATTCAACTAACGTTGCTTAGACTAATCATCATTGCATCAAAGAGAGTCATAATTAAATCAAAATATTTATTTTTCATGTATTTTTTATAACATAAAATATTGAATTGTTTGTCACTCAAATACAACTTGGATTGCAGGAAGGGCATGGAAGAAAAAAATTGGTTTCTAATAGAGCCATGTTTCCCACCAAACAAACACAATGACGGCTCACATAATTTGCACATTATTGAACCCTCAACAACACCCCAAGTCATGTAATGTGGGGCCCCAATTTCAGTTTTTGGGTCAAGTGTCAATGGCCCAAATGCACTCTCCCTCAACCATGCTCCATCACTTTCAGCTTGGATATGGAACATTGTCGGTTGGTATGTTTCAACTAATTTTATCATTCTTTCTCCTTGATATATCTCATTATGTTGCATGCTTCTAAGTGATTAAGAAGATCCTCAGTCATATGATGTTTTGCTAGTTGAACTCTCAAGCCTAACGGGTCTAGAGTCTTAGTTGAAAGAGCTAGGCTTAATTTTCCAAACTTATGTTGGCCTTAAATTTTCATCACGATCCTTAGTATTATACTTTTTCAAAGCTTCTGGGGCAGCCTTGAAGCAAAGTGAATAAACACTTAGAAAATTTCGGGATAAGCTCCTTATTGACTTTTGCCTTGCATTTTTCGCTCAAAAGCACTTTTCAACGATTAGTTTCGCTCCCAAAATTTCTTTTATTCCTAATGTATTAGCTAAAAAGGGGCTTTTCCCACCAATACATCGGTGAGAAAAACCTTTTATCCTCTGAAGTGTAAACCAAAAATGACAATTTTGGGCCAAAATGTTGACAATAAATGATAATTTTGGGCCGAAATGTTAACCAAAAACTAAAACGCTGAAATGTTGGCCATAAATGTGTATTTTTGTTCGAAATGTCAGCTAGAAAGGTATATTTTGGTCCAAAATATCAGCCAGAAATGTCCATTTTGGGCCGACACAACAAAACGTGACCTCACAATATTTGTCATAACTTTTGACTTCGAGCTTCGCTTTGGGAATTCTTTATACCATTGGAAAGGTATCAAAGAGTATACAACTTTTATGTTATATTTTTCTCATATGACCTACTAAAATGTTTTCAAATTGTGAATAAAAATAGGGGCACATTGTCGGTGACCAAAAGGGTCCAAGTTGAGCTATGGGATGGACCAGAGACTTGGTAGCACAAATAAAAGAAACAAACGTCATTGGACTTAGGGAAGAAAAATTTAAAACCTTATTAAGTCATCAATAAAATTCCTCATGGGGGTGAACAAAATGCTAAAGTATCTTTTTGTGATTTTACCTAGGTATTGGTGCTAGGATGGATTGATTGAAAATGAAGGAAAAACAACATTGATACATATGCTAGGCACCATGGAAAAGGGATCCCCACCAATATACAACCAAATTTCATAGGTTAAATTCTTGCAGCAATACAAGAAAAGGATAAAATTTTCCTTATTATGAAAACTAATGTTCATGGACAAATGATTGTCACCACTTGAATATTTTCCAAAGGGATGTTGAATAATTCAAGTGAGGAATAAGACAAATCCTAGACAAGGTTTATGCCAAATAAATGTAAATAAGTGTCTCTAAATAAAAGGACAAATGTATGAGGGACTTGAAATGTCATGAAGGAAGACGAAGAATCGCCCATAAGGACAAATGCGATTGAAAAACCAAGAATCATTCTTATTCTCTATAAAATGTACACTTGACCCGATTCTAAAAGATGGAGGAACTTTTTCTCTAATGGATCTTATTCTTGTAAACTTTCTGTAAAACTACTTTTGCAAATTTCTAATAAGAAGAAGCCATTGTTGGCCTAGCTATTTTGGAGATGAATTTCAACTTTGAGACCTCAATGCATGGAACCTCTTTTTTCTAAGTGTTTGCACTCTAGAATTGTTGTGAGAATGTTTTTTCTATATTGTAGATTGTTCTAGTGTAGAAGCACCATTTATTTCTCTAATTTGTCTCTACAATGCTTACGCTATAGGCATAGGAATAATAATACAATTATTTGTCCATTTATCAATGATGTTCTCATGTGCATATGGTTATTTATGTTTATCTTCTTTATCATGCAATAATTGTTTATTGAAGATTAAGATACTATAATATTGGGTGCTATGTTCACATTTATGATGATAATTAGCTCGAGAACCATTCTACATTTTGCATATTAGACTAGATGCATTTAATATACTCCATTTCAAAAACCCTAATTGGTGGATCAAGCCACAACTGATAAAACCTCAAAACCATAATGGTTGTCAAGCCAAAATATGAATGGATTTCCTATTCCAAACAATGTTGGGTCTAATATGGACCTTTCACTAGGGGTATCCCCTATTGTTGACAGTAGGGTCATTCAACCTTGCCAACAATTTTGGAGCTAAAAGGATGTTCGATGGCGAGTTTCCCCATGTAGATATCCATTCTCTTTCTGTAAGAATTGTTTATGGAATTTCCCCAAATCCATGCCTAGGGGCCAACACTGCATTGAAACTTCAAGGATCTATACCTAACCTCCAAATAAAGGCACTCTTGTCGAAATTTGACAACAAAGGAAGCACAATACCTTTTGAAAATATTAGGAAATATGAATGTAGTTTGAATTTTCTTAATATTGTTCATGAGGATATTATTTGCAAATTCAAAACTAGTCTGATTTTAAGAAAGTGTTTCAAAATGCATATGATGAAAATTGCAGTGTGTGTAGAATACATTGGGAACTTTTGAAACCAAAATGGAAGATGGTGAATCCATTTGACACTTCAACACGATATTTTTTCAAGCCTATTATCATCTTCATAACAACCACAAACCTTAATCTACAATTTGTTGGAATATTCACACCATCATTTTTATATTTTCCATGCATGCATGCAAATCTGCATGTTGCATGCATTTGCATGCAACTACATGCATCCAGTCATCATATTGGTGGTCCTCCCAACACCTAGAGCTTATTTTCAGCTCTCTAGAGCATGTCTTCAACCCCCATTTGGCCTCCTACCTACCCGATGCACCCTATTTGACTCTTCTGCATGACAAGTGCGCCTTTACTCACCTACCACCAGTTATCTTTCAGTTAGAGCGCCTCATCTCACCTACCAATTGACTAACAGTTAGTTAATGCATTGATTGAGCAGTTCTTGCACTGATTGCTCATGTTGATTGCCTGTAGCTCCTAGTTAGCTAGTTCTGGGGTGCCACTTGACCATTTGACAGCCTCATGCGCCCTCCTTGGAGTCTCCATCCCCTGATTTATGCTTAGATGGTTATGTTAGACTCAATTAGACTCACTTGACTGACTATTACCATTTATGACTGATACTACTGACTGGATGGTGTATCCATTATACTCCAAGCTAGACTTTGAGCATGATTCGAACGACCTCCTTGGTTAATTCGAATTATCCACATAGATTTTATTATTATATTCATTATTCACATAGTTCCATCTCACAGCTGATGTATGATACTGCTATTCTCCATTTTCTGTGTTCATGAGTGATTATTGAGTGCATTCTTCTCTTCTTATTTGCAACATTCTTGAGAGTTTGATTGTGAGTTTGCTACAGTTGTTAGATCCCATGCAGATTATCACATGGTATCATAGCAGTCAGCAGTTATTCGAATTGCAGCCTTTGCAGTAGTTGCAGCAGCAACAGTTGCATCATTTCTTTGAGCAGCTATCTTTCCCTGAGCACCAGAAGCCTCTGAGTTTCCACAGCAAATCCTGGTGCTATTACCTTGAATTTACTGGAGAAATCCAAAGAGGTCTAGCTAGGTGTGAAGGACTTAGTCATATGTGCTCGGGTGTCTTAAGGTAGTGTTCATTCGAAGTGTAGCAAATCTCCATCAACAAAACTCTTCTTGTTTTGCAGGTTTATTCACCCATTCGAATTATTCTTCAATTCAACCTTCATTGTTCAGATGGATCTAAAGCTCACTTCTTCCAACTATGTCGAATGGAAATCCAAGATGGCTCTCTTCATGAGATCCAAGAGCTTCACCGGGATACTAAATGGAACAATGGTAGAACCACTCAGTTCAGTAGAGAAATCCAAGTACTTGGATAGGCTTGATGAGGCAGTAGGCTTACTTCTTCTCTCAATTTCTAAAGATCTTCACTTCCATGTCATCGATCTAACATCTCCAAAATAGGTTTGGGACAAGCTCGAATCTCTCTTTGGACAGAAAGATGATCTAAAAGGTCATAAATGCATTCTTAACCAAGTTCAAAAGCTTGATTTCTGAGTTGAAAATATATGAGATAATGAAAGAAGACAAACAACTCATTCTTTCCATTCTCTCTAAATTGGGGCCAAATTTCTCAGTTTTTGTCTCCACATTTCAGTCAGCTAAGATGTCCATTCCAAAATGGAAGTTTCCCTCACTTGATGACTTCATCCAATCTCTTACTCAAGAGGAGGAGAAGTTAATATCCATGGGAATGATCAAACCAAAGTTGGATTCAGCCCTTACAGCTGCTAGGGCCAAAAGAGAGAATGCAAAGGGCAAGCAAAAGATTTCTTATAAGAGAGCGAATGATAAAAAGCCAAAATATGTTCCATATCAGTCAAATGGGGTTTCGAACCCAAAGAAGAACAAGCAATCTCAGAAAGAGAGATCCAAGTGCACATATTGTTATCGAGGATTTCATCCTGAGAGTTCTTGTATGAAGAAGACTATAGACTTGATGGCTCAGTTACTTGAGAAGAACAATCTTCCTGTACCTGCATGTGCAAGGAAGAAAGATACTGATATTGAACCTTCTAGATCTGAGGACAAAGAGAGATGTCATTCCCTCATGGCAAGTGCATCAACAAATTCTTCATTCATCATAGATTCAGGAGCTTCAAGACATATGTCTTCCTCCAAAGATCTCTTCTCCAACTTCGAAAGCTCAGTTGGCCCTTCCATCATGTTGGGCAATGATTTTGAAGTCTCCTCTTAGGGGATTGGAAGAATCAATCTTGACCATGGTTACTTTTCTGATGTGCTTTATGTTCCTTATCTCACATCAAATCTACTTTCAGTGTATAAAATGACTCATATTGGAGAGCCCAAAAGAGTGATCTTTTCTCCAAATGAAGTCGAGATACAACACATGGTTTAAGGGATAATCATTGCAAAGGGAGTTGAAAATCACACTTCAAAACTTTATGAGTTTTCACACTTCTTACTGCTCTCCAATCCATCTGCTCTCCATACTCATGCCAATGAAGAAATTGGATTGTGGCATGAGAGATTTGGACATCTCAACTACAAACATTTGCAAGACATGCAAGCTCAAAATGTGGTTGAAGGCCTTCCAAATGATAAGTTTTCTCATGGCACCTGCAAAGTTTGCTTGAAAGGAAAAGATCCACAAAAGAAGATTAAGAAAAAGAAGACTCTTGAAGAAGTGCGAATGCTAGATCCAGATCCACAAGAACCTCAAGATCTAGCACCTACAGTTTCATCTCCTATTGCTACATGGGCCACCACCACTCCTGTCTCCACCATTGATCTTGTCAAGGATAGATCTGATCTTCATGATACAAGAACTGCACTCTCTCCCTCGGATTCATTTCTAGTTGAGAGATTCTTTCTTGTGATTGGATCTAATCCAAAGACATACTTTGAAGCCTCCCAAGATCCGATATGGGTAGCTGCTATGGAAGAAGAGTATCAATATATTCAAAGAAATGAAACTTGGGAGCTTATTTCTCTCCCATCTGGAAGGAAACTTGTTCAATGCAAGTGGATCTACAGAACTAAGATGGATTCAGATGGAGTCTCCAACAATTACAAGGTTAGATTGGTTGAAAGAGGTTTTTCCCAAGTTCATGGGATTGACTATTCTGAGACATTCGCTCCTGTTGCTAAGATGGATTCCATCCGTCTTGTTCTTGCTCTTGCTGCATCCAAGCACTAGGAAGTGCATCATATGGATGTCAAGATTGCTTTCCTTCATGGATATCTAGAGGAGGAGATCTACATGAAGAAACCTGAGGGTTATATTGATGATTCTTCACTTGTTTGCAGATTGAGGAAGTCCTTGTATGGGCTTAAGCAAGCTCCCTGAGCTTGGTATGCCAAGATGGATTCCTTCTTGCTCTTAGAAGATTTTCAGAGGTGATGGTAACTCCTTACTTCTCATTGTACTTTATGTTGATGATTTGTTGATTACAGGGAGCAATTTTCATTTGTCAGATCTATAAAAAATACTTTGCACAACTCCTTCTCCATGTCAGATATGGGATTGCTAAAGCAATTTCTTGGTCTTGAAGTCACTTAGAGTGATTCAGGAATCAAAGTTTCTCAATCCAAGTATGCTTCAGATCTGCTTGATAGGTTCCATATGAGCGAATGCAAACCAGTTGCATTCCCCTTTCTTTCAGGGATCATCCTTGAGGATGGATCTTCTACACCTTTGGTAGACAGTACTTTGTATCAGCAGTTGATTGGTAGCCTTTTATTTCTCACACATACTCAGCCTGATCTATCCTATGTAGTCAGTGTAGTCTCCAGATACATGCAGGAGCCTCATGAGCTTCACTGGAAGACAACAAAGAGGATCTTGCACTATGTGCAAGGTACCAAGACTCATGGTCTTCACTATTCAGCTGGGTGCCCCTTGAACCTAGTTGGATATACTGATTCTGATTGGACTGGAGATAGCTCAGATCGGAAGTCTACATCTGGTTTTGTCTTCATGATTGGATCTGGACCTATATGTTGGTCGAGCAAAAAGCAGACTACTTTATCTCTTTCTTCAGCAGAGGCCGAGTACAGAGGTGCAGTAAATGCAGCCACACAGTGCATTTGGTTGCAGGGCATCTTATCAAATTTTGGGATTCGATTCAGTTCTCCACCAGTCATCTATTGTGACAATCAGAGTGCCATCAGGATCTCCACAGATCCAGTTCTGAGACAGAGAACCAAACACATTGAGATACACATGCATTACATCAAAGGATTAGTGCATGATCGGATCACCTCACTGCTCTACCTTCCAACAGAAGAGCATATTGCAGATATCTTCACCAAGTCATTCATGGTGAAGAGGTTCACTTACCTTAGATCTCTTCTTGGGGTGAGTGATGATATGCTACATTAGCATCCTTCAGTCTATTTTGAGGGAGGGCTTTCTTCCCACTGGGTTTTCCCTCTTTCCTCACTTATTTTATTTAGATTGATTGTACGGCGTGACCTTTGGTCTCAGTCACCAGGGCCCTATTTTTAAGTTTTCAGTTATTATCTCATAGTATAGATTGCAAGGGGTGTTGGAATATTCACACCATCATTTTTATATTTTGCATGTTGCATGCAACTTCATGCATCCAGTCATCATATTGGTGGTCCTCCCAGCACCTAGAGCTTATTTTTAGCTCTCCAAAAGCTTATTTTCAGCTCTCCAAAGCCTGTCTTCAGCCCCCATTTGGCCTCCTACCTACCTGATGCTCCCTATTTTACTCTTTTGCATGAAAAGTGCGCCTTTTCTCACCTACCACCAGTTATCTTTTAGTTAGAGTGCCTCATCTCACCTACCAGTTGACTAACAGTGAGTTAGTGCATTGATTGAGAATTTCTTCCACTGATTGCTCATGTTGACTACCTGTAGCTCCTAGTTAGCTAGTTCTGGAGTGCAACTTGACCATTTGAAAGCCTCATGTGCCCTCCTTGGAGTCTCCATCCCCTGATTTATGCCTAGTTAATGGTTCTATTAGACTCAGTTAGACTCACTTGACTGACTATTACCATTTATGACTGATACTACTGATTGGATGATGTCTCCATTGTACTCCAAGCTAGAATTTGAGCATGATTCGAATTACCTCCTTGGTTAATTCGAATTCTCCACACATATTTCATTATTGTATTCATTATTCACATAGTGCCAGCTCACAACTGATGTATGATACTACTATTCTCCATTTTTTGTGTTCATGAGTGATTATTGAGTGTATTCTTCTCTTCTTCTTTGCAACATTCTTGAGAGTTTGATTGTGAGTTTGTTACAGTTGTTAGATCCCCTGCAGATTATCACACAATCATGTGTGAATGGTACGTACAAGCTATCCCTAAGACACTAGCTATGTTTATTTTACGAAAAGAGATAAGTGACTTTAACGAAGATTGTGAGGAGGCTCAAATCCTTGCTAGAGATCTAAAACAACATCCTTTCACTATGTATTACTCTTTTGATGGCACTAACAAAAAAGTGATGAAGTTAAATTAATTGAATCAAGACTAATTAAACCAAGAAACTGGGTTGTAAGAGATTATTATATGATTATGTGTTCACAAGGAAGAATTAATGAAAGAAAGGACGCAGTGTTAGGAAAAGGATTAAGTTACAAACTCTTTTGAAATCTAATAGAGGGCATATCATAAACTCCATAAACAAATCTGATCATAATTCTTATTTCTAAATAACCCTCTGGTTGGTGAATGTTTTATGTCAATTCTCAATCATCTTCATTTTGATCTTGTAATTCTAGAAGAGGATCATAATGAACCATATTTGTTTGAATTATTGAGTGGAGAAGAGGTACCGTTGACATTTAATAGTCCTCCTTTTGAAAGGTTTGAATTGATATCAAAGTCATAAGCTTCATCCTATCCCCATTTCGAGAAAAATCAACTTGATCCAAATGACTATTAACTGAGATTAGTGGAAGGAGAATATGGCATAGAATCAATAGCTATCATAAACTATCACAACCTAATGTCATGTCATTTTGAAAATTACATGTTGAGCAAAGAGATACAAGACCAAACCGTAGTCTTCCCACCTTTTCATACACATGCCAATGGCACACATGATGAAATTGAGTCTCTAGAGTTGGAACTAAAAGAGGTTAATGCTCATGCGAATGATATATTCCAAAGATATAGGGTAGTGCAGGAACATATTGACTTGGAAAAAGTTGCACAACAACAAGATAATTTAAGTCTCTGCAAACACCACCCTTAACCAATTTAAGAAATAAAAAGGAGGCTAATACATGTTTGATAAAAGGTAATGACAATGGTACTTTCAAACACATACATATGTTATAAATAGAATTCATCTTTTGAAATAGTAAAGCTCAATGGAATTTTGCAATTCGAGACATAAGAGAAGAAAAATGAGTCCATTTTGACAATTTCACATTATGAGCATCCCAATCCAACAAGAGATGCATGTATCTAACTAATGGATAAGCATGAGCAAAACATAAATCATCCTAGGGATGAATAATTCATTCACTCTAAATATTATAACAACAAGATTGATATGGTTGGTCATCAACATGTGAGTTACAATCTCAATGTTCAATCATGCAATAATCACTTTCATGATTTCCTGGAATCATGTATGGAATACTCATGCATTTCAAAGACTTCATACCACCTTGTATTCTTCACCAAGAACAAGATGCTTATTGCCACAATGCTAGCTACAAGACATCACTCACTTTACTAGCTTTGCATGCCTATGCTTCACTCTAATATCCTGATAGGTACGGCCATCCTGCAATGGTTACATTGGATTTGTGATTTTACATGAAGCTAAACAATCGATGTAGGTTAGGATAGGAGTAGGACCAATATATTTATTTAATTCCTTCATATTTTATTAATAAAGTCATTTTTCTAGTCACTAACGTAGTTAACTAGCCCTCTTAGTCATTAGCTTCTACAATTGTGTTTTCATTTAATTCAGATTTGTTTCCAGCATAAGTAGTTGTTCTTGATTTATTTTAGGAAGGTAAGTTAGTTGTAGATAGTTTGAAGTTTTTGTTATCTTTCTATCTCTGAACATCTTTTGATGCATCAAACCTATCTCATCAACAATTTAGTATGACTTATTTATCATTTTTGGTCTAACATGCAAAGTTTTATGCGATGCTCTTGTTGTAGCTCGTCATCGGGTCTACTTGTATGTGCATGTCCATAAACCATCCAAGTTTCTTCCAAATCATAACTCATGATTATACAACACCGGGTAAACCAAAATACTAGTGTGCTACTGATGCAAACACGAGAAAAGGAGATTCCCTATATCTACAATCAACATTGTTTTCAATTCTTTGAAGTTGATTGCATTCCTTTAATACATATGAATATCCCATGTGCACAACTTTTCATATTTACCACTTTGTACATATCACCTCTGAGTTTTGTTAATGAATGTTGCGAAATACTTAATGATTTTTGCATTGTTTTTGACTTGCAAGTATACATAAGATTGATGATCCCCATTGAAGGATGGATGATTTCCATTTCTTCCAAACTTTGTTAGTCTCCTGATTTTTCATGCCTTGGTCCAAAAATGTTCTTTATGAAAACAAAGACCAACAATACATAGGGTACAAGGTTGAAGGATCGTGTGTGCAATTGTTTGACTATAATCCCGGGGAAATGAGGATCCATTTGCAAATCAAAAGCTTGAAAACATTGATCCTCAAGAACACTAGCCTCCTGCAAGAAATATATGATTTGGATTTTTTTATGAGATTTCCAAATCTCTAGTCATCTTTAATATCCTAGGGAAAGGGAGAAATCCAATTCACAATAGATTATTTTGTATAGTGAAAGAAGTATTATCGTGGGGAAAACGATGTTTTTAGTAAGCATCACTCTAGAAAAGAAAAAAAATTGATCATCATGATCATGTATGTTTATTGTTTTAGACTCTTTCTTAGCATTCTTGGTTACAACAATTACTTTCTCAATGCGCACAAAAGGTTCCACAAATCCGAGAAACTTAACAGATAGTTTACTGTCCTTCTCCACTATGATCTTTGCCACGTGAAAATGGTAAAATGAAAGATTAGATTGAAAGCATCTGAATTGATATGGATTTCTCGCTAATTCAAGTATTAAATTTTTGTTAAGTGTTATATGCCTATTCTAAGAATAAATTCAGAAAAACCTGGTTGGAGGTTCAATTAATGTTTTTTCATAATAAGTCCTCATTAGTCATGTCAATGCATGAAGAGTGTATTACTTCAACTCTATCTATGTTATGCTGAAGTTGGTTTAATATAGAAAGGATTGCCTAGTTTGGAGGATAGAACTTGAAGAAGAGATGTAGTGTCTTTCTTGGAAAATATAATACACACCCAGAGCCTAGCATTTGAAAATTTTGTTATAAATCTGTTTTGGATCATGCCTAGAAATTTTCTGCATATATTTGGTTTTGAGTCTTTTCATTTCTCCTAGGACAATTGAAATATGCCTTATGTCTTGAACTAGTCATGCAAGTACTATTTTTTTGTTATCATCACATATGAAACTTGCCTTATGTCCTAAACTAGTTATGCTACACTCTAAAATATTGACCCAAAATGAGCATGATCACTCTTATCTTAGTCATGTTGAATACCTCATTCCTATTGGATTCAGAATAGAGACCCTTCTAAAGCAAGGCCACAACATCTTCATTGGAAATCTGCATTTCCAAGATAAAATCATAAAATTTAAATGATCATAATGTTACAGAATGGTTGTTCCTTAGTCGACAACTGTTAGATTTCATTTAGACAACTTGTTCTCCTAAAAAATTTCACATTAGTGCCCTATACCTCAATGGATATTACTCTTAACTCATACTCCATAAGTGTAAGGGAAATATAGGAACAAAGCAACGTCGAAATTCAACGAAGCAATGATGAGCATCATTGATATCTCAATCATCATAAAAGGAGATGGATTTTTTATTCTAGACCATCCTAGAAGGCAGGTCCACAAATATCGGCCATTAGAAATTGAGCAAACGGAAAATGAAATTCAATTCGTAGATAGCCTAGTGTAAAAGCCAACTTGGTAAAGTTCTTATGTGTCTAATCTTTCACAGGGATTAGTATTTTCCAAGGGGCTACACAAACACTTTTTGCTTTATGACCCATAAAAAATTTTAAACCATGTGCATCACTAATTTTCTCACTTTATTTTTCAAAGTATTTTTAATATTTATTGTCGATCTTGCACTCATAATTTATGAAAGGTTTTCTCTTTCAATTATATCATGTTCCAGGACGAGTTGATATTTTGCTTGTAATCATACAGATTCGATATTGGTTCCACCTTTTCATCTGAATGTCATTGCAATATTTTTCTTTATATTTTTTCATGCCTTAAATCCAACTTACATTTTCGATTCATTTCTTCTTAACTCTTGGACTGTGACTAACTTTGCATTTTAAGTCCTTTTGTCTCACTTTGGAAACACCAGTTTGATGTCTTGATGTACTCTAAATAACAAATAGTGATTGCATATGGACATATAGGTCTCAAAATCATGTTTGTTCTCTAAAATTGGTCATAAGAGATAAAGATACAGATTGTGGGCCCCATGATGATCTAGATTTATGTGAGAACAAAATGAAAGAGCATATATAGAACGACATACACAGATAAATTGGAGGGAACACAATGATATAGTAAACTCAACTTCTATTAAACGAACGAAATAGAATAGACTATAAAATAAAAGTAGCTAGAATGGTGGTAGCTTTATCTCTGAGAAGAGATGTGACGGCCACACTCATTCATAACAAATTAAAAAAGTATGATTAATGGCATTTTTATCATAAGCATGAAGGAAAAAAACCTAAACATCCAAAACCTTACCCTAGGAGATGAATCGTCAAAAGGTTTGTGGGCCCCAAAGTGGTTAGTAGATGAAACTTCTTGGGGGTATATATTTTGCATACGATCTCCATTTAGGGCACTCAGGATCCCGTTGGAAAGGTATATATATGTTTGGAATGTGGCTTCACAAAAAAACGTCGTTTATGGCCTCAAAATAGCCTTGGAAGTTTAGGACCCGAAAAACTGTAAAAAAAACTACCAAAATGGAAAAACTATTTTGAGCCAATGGAATAGGTGGGTGGCCATTGATATCCATTTGGATCAATCCTCATCCCTTATGTAGAAATTGTATCCATTGTGTTAAGTTCCTGCATTGGATGGGGAAAATTCTTCTAAATTTGACTCCAAGTGAACCACTTGTTTTGGTGAAGAAATTGCCCAGCTTTGATGACTCGATAGAGTTGAATGCATTGTTAGCGAGTTCCTTTCACCTCGGTATCCATGATCCAATTAACTTTATCCTGCTAAAAAAATGCCAGTTTTGAGTTCTGATAGTGCCAATTGGTCTGCCACCTCTGAGGTGTCCAAAAACAGTGAAAAATATGGGTGAAGGAGCTCCACATTAAAAACTAGGTGTAGGACAAGAAAAGGAGGAATGATTTATTCGAAGGCATTCTTACCAACTGTCTTGGTGATGGTGTACGACCCATATCAAAGTGGATGAATCTTGCGATGGGGTCCCGTGAGCCGCTCTTTCTGCAAATGCAACCAAACCTTATCACCCACCTGAAATTTGTTATGAACTCGATGCTAGTCATGTCATTACTTGTACTTGGCATTGTATTTCTCAAAATTTCATGGACTTGCTGATGGATGTGATGAATCCATTCAACAATTCAAGTGGACTTGTCCACCTTAGTGTGAGCATGGAAAAACTCCTCATGTGTTGAGGAAATGAGCAGAGCTACATCAATTGGGACCAATGGTTGGAACCCCAAGCACACCTAAAAAGGCCAGTGTCCATTAGAGATATGGAGGGATCTATTGTAGCTATGTTGAATATATGGTAGACTCTCATCCCATGTGCAGAGATGCTTATAATTGTACATCCTCAGAATGTGCACAATCATCCTATTGACCACATCTGTCTATCCATCGATTTGGGGGTGGAAGGCAATTGATTGGATGAGTTTGGTGTCCATTAGTGACCATAGGATAGAACATAATGTGCTCAAGAATATGTTATCTTGGTCTAAAATGATAGTTAATGGTAGCTCGAAATTAACCCAGGCATGTTCGAAGAAGAGCTTAGTAGTGGCTTCAGTGGTTATGCTCTTCTTACAGGCTGTCAGAATGGCTATCTTAGAGAAACAATCCATGACCACATATACATAATCATTACCATGCTTGGTTGAAGGTAGTCCTGACATGTAGTCCATGGATATGGACTACCAACGCCCATTTGGAGCAGGAAAAGGGGTGTACAACCTTTTCTTCTTAATGGCATATTTCACAATGGTGAAAGAATTGCATGATATGATATACCTATCGACATCTTATTGGATCTTGGGACAACAAAAATACTTCTGCAATACCTCTATTGTATTTTCTATACCCAAGTGCCCTGCCACTCGATTGTAATGTGATTCCCAAATCATCTTCGCACGCTCGCTTGAAGGAACACATAGATGGCCCATGTAGCATAACAGTCCTTCCTAGAGATGAAATTCTACCACAAGTGTGCCTACACATAATGCTCGATAAGTGGAAGCAAACTCAGGATCATTGTCATATAGTTGATACCATTGTCATATAGTTGAGACCACCCAAAGTTCTCATGGCCACAAGAGTTTAGCATTGTGGTCAAGGCTGCCACTAAAGGTCGACTAAGGAAATCAGTGACTCAATTGGTGCTTCCCTTATTATACTTGATTTTCAGGTGGAATTGTTGCAAGTAGGTAGATTACTTTTGCTAGAAAACATTATGTAACTTCCCTTCTGTTTGCATGAACTACAGGGGATTGTGATCAATGTGGATGACTATCTCATTGTCAAGAATGTAATGATTCTATTGGAGGAAAGCTTAGACAATGGAATACATTTCCTTGTCATAGGTGGGGTGTTTCTGGATTACATTTGAGAGCGTCTCACTGTGATATGCCACTAGATGGCCATGCTGAGTGAGGACTACACCAACAGCATAGTCCAAAGCATCTATCTCAATTTCAAAGGTTTGTTGCAAATTTGGTAAGGTAAGGATGGGTGCCAAACATAAGAATTGCTTCAACTCCTCAAATGTTTTCCATTGTGACTTGGACCAAACAAACTTGGCCTTAGATCCACCTTTGGTCACTTGGCTAAGGGTCCAAGCAACATGAGAGAAGGCCAACACAAACCTGCAATAGAAGTTGGCAAGGCATAGGAAGTTGTGAAGCTCTGTGAGAGTCATCGATTTGGAAATTCACGAGTGGCTTGGATCTTGGCTGGATCCACATACACACCATTGTCAACCATGATGTATCCTAGATACTGAATTCTCTCCATGCCAAATGAACACTTCTCTAGATTGGCATATAACTTGTGTTGTCACAAGGTGCTTAGGACCTGTTGAATATGCTACAAATGTTCTTCCCACATTCTGTTGTAGATGAGGATGTCATCTAGATATACAAACACAAAAGAATTGGTGATTGGCCAGAGAATATTATCCATCATCCTCATGAAATTCGTTGGAGCATTAGTTAAGCCGAAAGGAACGACCAACCACTCGAAATTGCATTCCCAAGATTTGAAGGTATTCTTCCAAACATCGATTGGATCAATTGGTACTTGATGATAGAATTGAGATCAATATTACAAAATTATTGGCACCCTTGAGTTGGTCAAGAAGTTCATTGATCCGAGGAATGGGATATTGATTCCGGAATGTGATTTTATTTAGAGATTTGTAATTAATATAGGATTCTCCAAGTCCCATCCTTCTTATACACCAACTCAATTAGGCTCCACCAAGGTGAGGAGCTCGGTCGGATGTGCCCCTTTTGGATTAATTCTTGAATCTATCACTTGATTTCTTCATTTTCCATGAGGGGACACTTGTACATTAGCCCATTAGGTAGATGTGCCCTGAATATCAGATAATTTGAGTGCTTGACCTAGCAATGAAAAGGCACCCCTACAGGTGTGGTGAAGATGTCTCTGTGTGCTTACACGATCTTGTCCACCTGCTTCTGGTGTGTAGGGAGACCCTATGCAGCGACAACTAAAAATATTAATTATTGCCGAGAGGTTGTCGGTTGAGTGTGAAGCACTTAAGGTTGGCTTACAAACCAAATTAAACTTTATTGAAATAATATAATAATACAATCTATTGTTTGGAGTCAAGTGTTGGGGGCTCGAGGAGGACTGGGGAGCTGGAGAAAATTTATGATGGGAATAGGGGTATTGATGATAGGAAACTGTCGGCGAAAGGAGATATAAGGGGAAGAATGGACATAGGAAAATCATCTTTGGATTTTGGGAGAAAGAGGAAAGTTGCAGAGCAGAGCAGAGGGGAAGTGTTGGAGAAATATTTTTTACAGGAAGTTGGTTGGGCTTCTACTCAGTTTGGGATCAGGGGTCCAAAGGGAAACTTTTGGAGTTGGGTGGTCGGAGAGACCTCGCCAGTTGGCATGGAGGCATACCAGGTTGGTCTGGCCGGTTGATTTTCCTAGTTTGGGAAGAGTTTGGTTGCAGGTCATAAAGAAGAATCAAGGAGGAGCAACAAAAAAGGTACATCTAGCTATTTTTAGGTAATTTTCATTCAGGTATAAAAGCCTTTTTTTTAACTCTGTAATTTTTCACTTATGCAATTTATAACTTAAGGAAATTTGATTGAAAATACATTCTTCTATATGTTGTTGCACATGCATACTTAGTAAAGTTGAAATATGAAAATAACCCATTTATTTGCTAACTTGTAAATGTTATTTTTTTTTATTCAGTACTGAACAGAAATGAAAACAAACATGAAATTGGCACAAAATGTAAACAATGAAAACCACAAATGAAAACAGAACCAGGATGTAACAGTAAAAGGTTTGATTTTTATTAAGAGATAGGGGACCAAGGATAGAGTCCTTGCAGACATGTCTGCACCGATGTGTTATATAAGGTAATAAGAAAGGGCACAATAAATAAGATGATGCACCCACATAAACGCATAATTACCGGTGCAGTTGTATTTGTAGAGCACCAGTGTTGGTTAAGTTATAAAACATCGATGCTATTACAAATATAATACACATTGGTGATGGTTAAGTTATAGAGAATTGGTGCTATTACAAATATGATACGCACTGGTGTCGGTTATGTTACAAAGCAACAATGTTATTAGAAATATAATGCGCACCGATGTTGTGAAATTATAAGTACACCTATGCTTTTTGTATATATAAGCACATCGATAAAAAAAAATCACTATAACCTCCGACCGGTGAGAATTTTTTTGTTATAATAAATTTGTGCTAAAACCTCTATCAAATCATCCATTTAACCAATTGTGGAGGTTCTAGTAGATATTATTTTGATAATTTTTCGCAATCTTGTAACACTAAAAACCTCCGCTAGAAAGTGTTTTACTTGTAGTGTTTTTAACGGGGGGTAGGGCTATGTTAAGGCCCTAACCATCATTTATTATTAGTATATTAGTTAAGGTTAGGTTGACTTAGTGTTAAATTACATCATGATCACTTCATCTCCTATTTATAATAAAGGAGATTCATTTGTATAGTCATATCATCTTGTCATGTGCACTAGATACAATGTAAAAGGAAGTTGCCCCCTCGAAGAGGCTTATTATTCATTGACTCTATCATTCTCAAGGCGTGGAACTACTTTTGTTTTTGTTTTTATGATATTGGGGGAATTTGCTTTTTCCTAGAAACCTTTAAATATGATTCTTTACAAGTAATACAATGGGCCATTACCATGGACCACCAAATACCATGGACCCAAAAAACCATGACCGAGTCAATTTTACTTAACAAGGGGAGAATATATATATATATATATATATATATATATATATATATATAGGAGTAGTCTAGTTATTCTATGTTTTGTACTTTACAATGAATTTTGGTCAGATTCCAGTAAAAATCTTTTTGGTAAAATCCAAATTTGGGAGTGTTTAAATTGTGTTTTTGAATCCATAAATAGATTCAGCGCCCTCGAATACCCCCAAGGCACCCAAATTATGCAATTTTCATAGCTAATATATGTGATTGTAAGTTTTTTAAAATATTTCCAACCGGACTTCGAACAAAATAAGACAGAAAATATACTCATAAAAGGTTGAAAACGTAGAATATTTAGACTACACCACTCTATATATATGGGCTTGGGATATAGATATTAATGACACGTAAAAATTTTAAAAATGCACTTCAAAATGACGGGTGAAATTAAAATTCTTACTTCATTAATGACGTTTAAATTTATGAAGTGGCAATATTTTAACGTGTAAAATGGCAAATGACGGTTATTTACCCAAAAGGTTGAAAACATAGAATATTTAGACTACACCTCTCTATATATATGGGCTTGGGATATAGATATTAATGACAAGTAAAAATTTAAAAAATGCACTTCAAAATGACGGGTGAAATTAAAATTCACACTTCATTAATGACGTTTAAATTTATGAAGTGGCAATATTTTAACGTGTCAAATGGCAAATGACGGTTATTTACCCATCAAATTTCAACCCTGATTTGGTGTTGTCAAACTGTCCAAGTGGGGAGACTTTGGACCTTTGATAATAATCTTCTTGAAACTTTGATAATAATCATCTTGAATCTTTTTTGTTTTTTCATTGGTTTCGAGACCTTTTTTGTCTATTTTTTAATTTTGAAAGCATCTCCCTTATGTAGTTTTATTCAATCATGCATAAAATTACGATTATTTATTTATTAATTTTATGTAGAATACACACGCATTTATTTATTTATTTTCCAAGGAACAACGTCGCAAAAATCGCTCTCGGTACTTCCCCGTGATTCATGGATGGTAAATGGGGTTAACCATTGGGCTTGATTACGGATCCTAACCTCAAGAAAATCAGAAGATTCAAAGGTATGACCTCCCCAACTTTGGAGGAAGACATCTCATGTATGGCTTATGAACACTTGAGCTAACCCTCGGGGCACTAAATATGTATAGTTAATTAATTAATTAAAAAATTGACACCTCTAATATGTTTATAATATTTGTTTCTAATATTGAATAGAAGTTTTTTTTCCTCGAATCAAAATATCATTATTAAAAAGAACCATAATTTATTAGTATTTCATAGTAAGACTCAAATTTAAAACATAGTATTTATCAAAATTATGATTTCTTTAAAAAAAATAGAATGGTAATATGGAATTTTAATTATTAAATAAATTTCCTTAAAATGTTAAGGGCAAAGATACAAATACAGTGCCAATTAAAGTTACATCGATACTACTCTAAACAAGAGTTGCATGCAGCTTAGTCCATGAATTTGAAATTTAAATAAACGTAATATTTAAAATACTAAATAGATATTAATAATTTGGAAAAAAATTGAAATATAATTTCATACAACTTAGAATTTAAAAATAAGAAAAATATGAGAAAAATAATGCAGAACTTCTTAAAGCAAATACAACATATTTCCATCACACCCATTCCTCCAATCTGATCGATCACAAAACAAATCAAAATGAATTTAGAAAAAATAAATGAGAACTATGCATATACACTAGGAAAAAGTGGCTTACTAATTAATCGAGTACCTCGAAGGGCTCTCGTTTTTGCTCACTCTTAAATATCCTAGAGACAAATTGAGAATCACATTCTACATATTCTTTATGCTTATTGACAACATGAAAACCCTTCTTCCTTTCCTGATTAGCTTCAACAAGAGCAGCTTTCAATATTAACTAGGTTTGGGTTTCTAAATTGTCAATGAATTTCCATGGAGATGGCCACACCATGGCCTCTACTACCTTTGGATTCAATATTGATGCACATGCCATGTTGTTGTGCCTCACTACTATTTCATATGGATTATACATGTCAAAATTCAATGCAATGATTACAAGCTCTTGCCTATGAGGCTATTACAAGTCTAGTCTAGACAAAGCTACTAGTTAGTAATAATCCAACGCCATGATAAGAAACTCAAGCAGACATTTGGTAAGTAATAATCCATGGCTTCCTTTGATGTTGTTATGGATCTTGTTGTTGTTGAGCCCATGTCTAATGAATATCTCAAACCCCAAGATTCACTTTCCTTCACCCTCGGAAGCGCATTGCCCCATATCCAACACAAGCTTTAAGACAGAGCCGATTTAATTTTTTAATTGAGATGGCCACTCAAGGGCAAGGGATGCCTGTGGGTAAAGGTTAACCTGTAGCCTCTATTAGAATGTCAGTGCAACTCCTATTAGCCCACTGCCTTTGTCAGAATGTTAGCACGCAATTCATGTCAACCCGCTCCGCAAAACCCTGTCATAATCTCAACCTTTGTAGAATGTCCAAAATATTTTTAGATATATCATGTTAGGTTATAATTTTTAATTAGATATATTATGTTAGGTCGTAATTTTTAATATTTTTTAATTTTATGAAATTTTGTCAATGATAAAGTTAGTCCAATTAAATCATGTGGATCAATAAAAATTGAATAAGTATAAATGTATTTTATTTAAAATATATCATTAAATAAAAAAAGATTAAACTTTATAAATTTGGCATATATTCAATGTACTTGCACAAATTAATAAACGGAAATGAAACATATAGTCTCTACCATAGGCAAAGACTAATAATAATTTGTATGATGTTTGAGTAACATAAAGATAAACTAAAAACATAATGTAATGTGGTCTTTAGGATTGTATTTATTGCACAAAATGATTCTATACAATATTAGATATGTTTGATATTTTTAATTACATTTTAGGCATTTTTTATGAACAAGTCTCAATATTTAATTAGTATGTTTGTCCATATTCAAATAATATCCACCTTCCATGTATCTAAACGCTTTGCAGCACTTGTTCATACTACATATTTGTATCATCGTTGCATATTCATACTACATATGCATATCATTGTTGCATGTGTGTCATCTTCATGAACATCCAAATTTTTCACTTATCTCAACTTCCAATGAAAAATATATCTATCGTTCTTAGATCTATATTAATAACATCTCAACATTCAACAACAATTCAATGTTTTAGATGCTTTCCTCAACCATAGAATTTTGGGGTGTTTTTTCCTTATAATTGGCTGTGTTTGGATCTCTATGAAACACGTCGTTGTTTTGTTGTTCCTTACATTGCATGGCTATTAGAAGGTTGTTTGAAGCTCTATGACGATTCACAAGCTTAGAGATGGCAACACTTTAAAGTCTATAGCACTAGCCTGCTCTAAAACACTCGATGATATCGGTCCCACTATGAATTTTCATAGATATTATCTCTTGAGACAAATTCATAAGCCTTGAGATAATTGGTCCAGTACTTGGGGATTCCTCCAGAGGATATGGTGTCGACTCTTTACCATCGCTCTTATAATGTGGTGCACATTTCTTGATTTGTTCAGAGTTTTTCCAAAAGTGAAATGGATAGATGATAGTGAGTTGCAGATTCAGGGGATCTCATAGAGTGTAGTGGTTACCCAAAGTCGTGTCTTCTCTAACCTTCACAATTGTAGATGTTCTAAACATAAAAAACACATTCAGGGTAATTTGTATGTCGTCTGCATCTTAAACATTTAGATTGTACATGACAATCTAAAAAATTCACTACAACTTTATATCTTTGCAGAGGTTGAATGATGTGATGTTGGACCTTATATTTTATGGCCTTTAACGTCCACTACCATACACTTTTACTAGTTCAACCTCTTCTCTTTATAAATTGTGTATTTTCCAAGGCCGACCGATAGTAATTTAGATTTTAAATTTAGGTGTAGGTGTTATTTCTAATTTATCCATGCTAACAACCGACTGATTGATAATTTGTTTTACTGGTGAGAGTCCTTTAGAAAGCAAGTCCAATTCCAACAATGCCTCCCCATATCCTTTGTCTATGACAAGTTCAATTTCAAGTTGATCATCATCAACTGCATTAACTGAAACCATGTTTGAAATTGAGTCACATGAACAACATTCTTCTTTATCATTGAATGGTTTGGATACCTTCGTTTTATTGGTGAAGATTTATATCATGGCTTAATTTTAGGAGTTTTTGAAGTCTATGTTGAAGTTCCCATGTATCTTACATGGTAAACTTCATATTTTGCATCAATTTTAATAGTTAGTCCTTTAGTATTTCTTGAATTCTATGCTACAGTTTCAGAAGATCATAAAGCTTTTTTCTTTAGGATTTGTGGGAGTTCCTACAGATTTTACATGATAAACTTTGTATTTTGGATCAAAAGTGTCTAAAGTGACCACAATGTTGTTATCCCGTGAAACAATCATTTGATTTTAAATTGGAATTGGCTTAAGTGTCTTGAGTTGTGTGTGTGTGTGTGTGTTAGTCAATTAGATCTAGTCCAAGCAGTTGTGGGATAGAGTGTTATTCTTCTTTCCCAGGTTCTATTACCACAAGTGACATGTTGAGCTCATAATGATTTATTGTTGTAGTGGCTTTGATCCCCAAAGAATATAAACTTTACCATGAAAACCATCCTCAAAATAAGAGAAAGTGCTCAGGGGTTTACCCTAGTATATTTATCTAGAAAAAAAAAAAGAAAAAAAAAACCTTGGGGGATGAATTAGGTGAATCAAAATGTAATGAACATGATTTTTTCTTTGAATTTTCAATAATAATGCACTTATGAATATTCGCTAACATGTTTCAAACAATATATTTCACATATGTCGAATGTTGTGCAGGGACCAACAATGAGGAAAGGGAATGTCATCCTAAGAAGATAAAAATTATGAATTGGTCATCATTTCATTTGGAGTGGCGTTGGAAGTTAATGAAAGGGGGAGGGAGGAATTTTATAAAACTATGAGAGATATAGTGGAAAGATCGTATAGATGTAATTTCCACTTATAGTACAAAAATCAATCCAATGCATTTCCAAAGCAATGGTCAATTAGACATGTCAAACTTGCAATAGCAAAAACATACAATAACAAAAAAGAATCATTTAAAAAGTAGTATTCCTAAACATGTTTTTCTATCATATGTATATACTATGACAAAGCATTCATTTATTAATATTTCAACTATATTTACTTTCATATCATATAAAAAAAAATTATGTGATGTTCATTTTTCAAGAAGATTATGAAAATCTCAAAGAACAAACAAGATGATATCTGAAAAATGCCAGTAGGGATGTCCAAAAAAACTGTACAAGGAGATGGTCAAAGAAATTAACATAATTGCATCGTTGGAGGAGCCATATTAACAACAACGTTCCTCAAACGTATGCTATCATTGATTTTTTCTTTTATATATATAATTAATTAATTATTGCATTAAATATTATTTTCCAATTGTTTTGTTGCAGAAAAGATGTAATGTCCCCAACCCTTAAACAATGGTAAGGGTGCTAACATTAAGTTAAGTTAAGCACAACCTATTGAGACTAAATAATAGTATTCAACATTTCAAATAATCAACTACACATTCTAAAGTCAAATTACTTGTTTAAAGTTGCGATATTTCATTAATTACTAATTAAGATCATCACGACACTTAATTAAGTTAATTGTGACACTTAAATAAATTAATTACCTAAGGTCATAATCTCAACAAAACATTATTAAGGCATAATATTCATCATCCTTAGTGATAATAAGGTCCTAAAACCCATTCATGCATTATAATTTACCAAAACCATAATTGTTAAGTAGTTGAGTATTGTTGTTATCAATTTTACACAAACTAAGATAATTTTTGGTGTTGTTATGTGAGTGTTATTAGTGAGGCTGAAAAGTAATAAAATAACACATCAAGACACATACGTATTCCATATCCTACATCCACACCACAATCAGGAAAAACAAAAGGCACCGGCTGCAATCACAACCCACAAAATTAGCTCCTGATAGTTGTCCCCTACAACCATTCTTCACTAATAAATTTCAGATTGTATGGCTGCCTCCCTCCAGCCATAAATCAATATTACATTCATGTTACATTGTTCAAACTCAGATCTGCAATTAGGAGCGTATCCATGCACATAACTTTTCCAATCTAACAATTAGTGCGCTCATCCTGGCACCGACAAAACTATTGGACCGAAACAGACATATCTTGGTCATCCGGAAAGCTTTTTCGACAAAACGAAAGGCGATCCTTATTGGAAATGTTGCTCCAAATGCAATGGAACAAGTATCATGACTAATAAATGAGCATAAATGGGTGAACCAAAACCTATGGTTGCGACCCTCTCAATATCATTAAGCCAAAACTACAAATTTCATATTAAGAGAAAGAAGAATATAAGGAAGGCAAGGAGCGTAGCAACATATTATATGAAATTCATCCTTCATGCATATAGAACCTGGCATTCAATACATGAACATGCATAGAACCAATTCAACCACCATTGCACTTATACCAAATAAAATAATGTAATAGAAACGAAACATAATAGATATACTTATCTCAAAATAAGGGCAACTAGCTGCAACAGGACAACTTTCCTCCCAGCCATAGACACAGTCAAGCCTTCCTCGCTTGAATAGGTCACCCCCGATCTAAGACCATGGATCCATGAGTAGAGGCACACTTAGTCTAGCAACTCTAGGAACTACCTCTTATGAGAACCACAATGCTTCCCACTACTACTTTCATGTTTGTCTTCACTCCCTATGGGAAGTGACTCCTCTCACCACCCATTTCCTAGCTTCCTGTGTGAGAACCTTGACTAGTCGAGTGATATAATGGAAGCAAAGGAAAATGACTAGACTACCTATAAGTCTCAACACACTCTCAATTCTAACAATATTCCCAACATGGTGAGATAACACAAGACAAGTGACCCAAGGCTAAGATTAGCTTCAACAAGGAGAGAGTACATGTATAAATAGCTTAAGGAGGGAAATTCGAACCCAAGGTGGCCAACTAGAATGGGTTTGAGTGTGGTTGGGCTTCATCATGGAAACATGACTCAAATTAGTGGAGTGGTGGCCTAGTTAGGAGATTCCCTTTCTCATATTAGCACCATGAGGAGGAGTTACCAAAAATCGAGTGGAGCCATGAAGAACACAAGGAGGTGCACTAATGCATATGGGGAGTTACAAAACATGAAGTAGGGAGAATTTGGTGAGAGAGGGAATCCAATAGGGTCATAAATATCATGTAAGAAAAAAAATAAGGATGAATGGAGTTGTGGGGCACACTTATGGAGGTGGAGGCAAAAATCGAGGAGGTGGAAGCTAAATTCTAGCTTACAGCTCCTAGAATCTAGAGAGAGGGCTCATAAATGACAAAAACACATAAATAGGTGGGAATTTCTCCCAAGGAGGGCGCACTAGGAAAGAGGGGCCCACTAAAGTATGTATAAGGTGCAATAATAATTCCATAGTTCATAAAAATCGAAAATGGGTTTCGTTGTACAATGTTTGGGTGACCAACACTATTAAAGTCACCAAGGGACAAAATGAACTAGGATGGACAACTACCATCCAACAACAAGATATAAGGTGCTAGGGATGTCCCCCATTCCCCCTCACTCCGTGAGATCCATGGTCTCCAATACTCTTTTAGTTTCCTTTGATCAACTAGTTGTTTATTTAATTAAATAGCAACAATCACTCCAAGAGAACAATAATGACAATAATAACAACAACAACATTAACAATTAATAATAATTCCAAAGTCCATAATCACATCATCAAACAAATGAGCATAAGTACATAGTCATATTAACAAATAGAACATAAGTCTAAGGCTTAACAACCGGGGCATTACAAAAGAAAACAAAATGGAATCCATTGAGTACATGAGACAAGACGACAAGGAAGAAAAGGGTCGATAACAAAGTTTATGAGTAATTTTGTTTTCCTTATAACTTAATATTTCAAATTGGTTGTGATCTTTAAATTTTAATTAGTTCACTTTTCCTTGGATGTCCTCAAATAGGTGTTGACATACAAAGAAGATCCATCCGAAGAATTGATTAACATTGGGTTAAGTATGGGTTGTGAGTATATGTTGGCGTACCAAAAGTTAATTGTGCAATTTGTAAATAGCTATGTTTTTTTTTCTTTAGGATAATAGTTGGAATAAACTTGTTTATGGCTTATGAACCCAACATTTTGGAATTCCAAGTGAGTCCATCATCAGGGGTGAACACGGTACAATTATTGAGATGGTAACTAGAAGTAAGAGAGCAATTATAAGTATAGGAGATGTTTGATATGTGAGAGTGTTAGCTAGGTTAGTTTTTCTAAATTGGTCTTTATGAAATTTTTAATAATGTGATATTGTTTTTAATAATAGTGTTAAAAATTATTAAGCTAATGATGTTAATTAGAGATTTCTAATTATTCTTGATTATCTAGTAAATATGCTAATGATGATGATGTTAATTAGTGAAGTTGATTATAATGATTATCATAGTTATAATAATGATGATAATGAAATGATAAAGATGTTGATGTAATGATTTTAGGATAATGATGTTAGTATTAGAATAATGATGTTAGTATTATGATAATGATGAGATTTTAATAATGTGATAATAATGATGGTAATGATATGAAATTTTTATAATGTGATGTGATAATGTTACTAATAAAGGTGTTTAGAGAATATTAATGTAATGATGTTTATTAGTGATGTTAATTATTATTTTATTATATGTATTCATGATGCTAGTGATAGATGTGTTAATTGGTGTTATTTATTATTTGTTTGATCACTGGTTTCCATGAGTCACTTAATTTTAACATGTCATCTTGATTTAGGGTGTTGTTGAGTTTTTCTATTTCAATGGCTTCTTTCACCTTCCTTTTTACACAGTGCTCTTCTTTGTTGATTAGTCTTACATTTTCTATACAAATATGGTGAGAGGAGTTGCACTCATGTTCTACCGGGGCTGATCTCGGGGCGCTTTCCTTGACTATGTTTGCCACATGCTCTTTTAGTCTAGTTTTTATTGATCTTCATGATTCTCCTATATACTCTTTTTCACATGAGCATGGCACCATGTAAACGCCTTTTTGTAGTTTTGGGTCCACGGTGTCTTTAGCAGAGTCGACTATGTTTTTTATGGTGGTGAGTGGGGTGAAAGCTACTTGAATGTTTTGTTTCTTGAGGATGTTTGCAATCCGGTCTATTGTGCCTTTAATGTATGCTAAGGAGGTTTTCGGGACATTATTTGAATATTTTCTTTGTTGCCGATTTTGGGCTTGGTGGAGGGATTTGTTAATATTTTTCTTATGGTATCCATTAGACACAAAGACTTGTTGGAGTTGGTCTAGTTCTTGTTTTATGTGGTATGGGTCTGATATTCTTGATGCCCTGGTTGCTAGGGTTTTGATGACCCCAACCTTCTGGCTCAGATGGTGGTAGGAACTTGCGTGAAGGTATTTTTTGGTGTGAGTTTTCTTCCTGAAAACTTGGTACCCAAGTCTTCCATCTTTTTTTATGAGAAACATGTCCAAGAAGGGTAAGTGATTGTCTTTTTCTAGTTTAACGGTGAACTTGATGTGTTCGGAAAGGTTATTCAGATGAGACAAAAATTCATCAAGCTTCTCTTTTCCATGTCTCCATTTTGCAAATATGTCATCCACATATCTCTTCCATTCTTAGGGGGTTAAGGGGAACGAGTTTAGAGCCCTTTGTTCGAAATGCTCCATGTAGATGTTGGTCACTATAGGGGATAATGGGGAACCCATCACCACGCCGTGTGTTTTTTCATAAATAATGCCCCTGTAGCTGAAGTATGTGGATTTTAAACATACTTTTATCAAGCCCACAGTATCAGGGCATGTAGATGTTGGCCACTATAGGGGATAATGGGGAACCCATCGCCACGTCGTGTGTTTGTTCATAAATAATGCCCCTATAGCTGAAGTATGTCGATTTTAAACATATGTTTATCAAGCCCGCGGTCTCAAGGTCCATGATGCTCTCAATCACATTAATGGCTTCATCTACCGATATCTTTGATCTTTGAGCCTTTAACATAAGAGGATGTGTTTCCTGATAACGTTTGAAGTTTACTTGCAAGGCATTCTTCCAGATAATAGGTTGGGGACCCTATGTTGTTCACTATGGACCTCAGGGGGACTCCTTCTTTATGAATTTTGGGAGAGCCATATATACTCAGCATTATCACAGTCTTGGTAGTGACCTTTTTCTTTGTTGTATCATCCAGGGAGGAGTTTTTTATTATTTTAGTTACTTCTCGCATGATTTTTTCACTCGGATCTTTGTTTACGGTTCTATAGCTTCCACTCGCATTTAGGTGCTCCATCATTTTTTAGTGATAGTCTTCTTTGTCCAATATTACTGTTGCATTCCCCTTATCGGCATTTAGTATAACTATATCCTTTTTGAACTCCAGGTTCTTTAATGCCTTTGTTTCTTCTTTGGACAGGTTGGTTGATGGAGGTTTGGAATTCCTCATAATGACAGCACATTCCTTTCGAATTTGGTTGGCTTTTCTGCAGGTTCGTCCTTAATGGCTAGTTCGCTATTGCTAATTATTTCCTCAACTGGAAGCTTTCTAGAAGCTATGGCGAATTTCAGGCCTCTTTCAAGGACTCTGTGTGTCGGTTCGTCCAAAGGGAGTTGTGATAAATTGACCACAGTAGCTATGTTGTTTCACTTCTCTCATTTTATAAATAATGAAACAACAAAAAACTTGTATATTAAATCTATGATTTGTCATGGCATATAAAACTTGCAAGAAACAAAGTATGGAGTGGAGCCAACATAAGAGTTGTTGAGAGATGGAATGAAGAATGAATTTGAAAGAATGTGTATGTTTATGAATCACTTCTTGCTATGGTACACTTTTGTATTTCTATAACAATATATATTACATATTTTTGCATTATTCCCACCAATGTAGATACACTCATTACACTTTTTTCTATGTTTGTAGATGGAACATGAAAATGATCATGAACAAAATTAGTCCAATCATCAAAACATTCGGCCAAATAACCCAATCCATGCAAGCAGCTCAAGCAATGACAACAAATCGAGTTAAGAATGATGATCAATATAATTGGATTAACATGCAAGTTGTATGTTTTGAAATAATTGTTTGTGAAAATCAGACATTTTGTATAATGTATTGGACATATTGTCCATATTGGAGGACCACATGTTACCAATAAATGTAACAATTACATATTGACATTTTGATTATTGTGGACATTTATGTTGTCCCATTTTGTATACAAAGGTCCTCTTACTCAAATATAATAAAAAGAGTTTCTTATTATGTTGCATTGTCCATGTGAAATGTTAGATTGTTGATTAAATGTATGGATGTTATATTTGGATGATTAAATAATACAATGAACATATGTGCATTATGATGGTATAACAAATCAATACAATCTTCTTCTTTTTTCAGCAAAAAACAAACGTACTATTGTTATTCAATCCTAATCAAATAGTACATGGCTTATAGTCTCCAGGAAACGTCAACAAAAAAAATCAAAGTTCTAATACAAAAAACATTATCTTCCAGCCAGATATCCACAAAAAAGCAGGAACTCTACACAGACTTATAGTTCATAGATATATACAGAACCATTATCAATTTTGTCACCCTCGAAGTGTTCCTCCCAAAAAATATAACCTTCATCCCCTTTAAGAGCTAACTTAGATAACTTGTCCACGACCGAGTTGTACTGTCTATAAATATGTTCCAGATAAAGTGACATGAAACATCGCATTTTTGCCTTAATCCGAGACCACCAATGTTTGAGGGAATCCACCTACAAGTTGTAGTGGCCACAATCCCATTTGATTGTCACCCTTGAATCGCCAAAGACTTTGAGATCAACAATACCGAAGATATTAACGTCTTTTAAAATGCACCACAGTGCCAATAGCTCGGCTTTCATATTAGTGTCGCGCCCACAGTTCAACCTGAGCGTGAAATAATGAGCGTTCTTAAGAAAAATAACCACCTGCAGCACATAATCCATCTTTTGCTGCACCGTCGAAGAAAGCCACCGTATTCTTCATCTGGAAACTGAAACTTGAACATATTGGTTTTTTAAGAACAACATTCTCCTTCCAGTTCTCATTAACCAGCTTGAGTATGCGGAAGTAAATAGTTTCATCATCAGGAGCAATATTGTCAAATAAAGCATAGTTGCGTGAAAGCCAAATAGACAAGGCAATCATAACAGGAAGCTCTGGGAAGGGTTTGCACTTCCTGTTCCAATCTAGGAAGAACTGATCAAAATGGTTAGCTGACCAATCCACCTCAATATTCAGCGTCGAAATAATTCTTCTCCAAATCCTTCTAGTGAACAAGCACTCCACTAATAAATGGTCTAACGACTCAGAATTAGATCTGCAGAACAAACAAATGCTCGACCCAATCCAACCTCTGACTAATAGTTTATCCCAAGTTTTAAGACAATCAGATAATGCTTGCCACATAAAACACTTAAGTTGTAAAGGCAGATGCCAACTCCACAACTTCTTAAACCACCAATGTTGGGGGTAAATACACCTATTCAAAATGAGAGCTTTATAAGTAGACTTACCCGAGATAATTCCAGTGCTGGGGTTTCCATTCCAGAAAAGACACTCCTTGTCATCCGAGAGCCAACAATTGGCTGCATTAAGATTATGAAAAAACAAGTTCCATTCCTCAGCCGAACTACCAACCAATCCGATATCTGAAGAATTGAACCAATAGGAGGAAAGGTTAGCTCTTCACCTAGAATTATTAATCCGGTTCAATGTATACAATCCTTTGTCCCTAAGAAAAGTCAGAATTTCATATGACAGAGTGTAAGTATCTTCCAATCCCAAAATTGGATCAACACCAACTGAAATCGTTAAGCCATTACCAACTTTCCAAACAAGGTCCTTTGCCATTCAATTGTAGACATGCATAAAACCCCTCCAGATGATATAAGCTCCACTGATACAGTTTTTTGTTGGATTCCTAATCCAAAAAAAAGGTCCTCCTTGATGTACTTAGAAAAAATAACCCTAGACCAAAGGGAGGATCCAAATAACACCCTCCAGAAACACTTGAGTCGTAAAGTAGAGTTAAAAAGGAAAAGATTTTGTATTCCCCATCCACTGCAACACTCAAGTATAGACACCCATTCCCAACCATCCATGATCAAACCACTTTTCACCTTCTCACCATTACAGAGAAAATTGAAAAATAATTTTCTAAGTTTATTGGTGATAGAGCAAGGGATTCTAAAGAGGGACATCCAGTATACAGGGATCCCAGTCAACATGGCTTTAAGCAAAGTAAGTCTACCCCCCACTAAAAGGAGTCTATACAACCAATGATGAATTCTGCGTTCAACTTTGGTAATGAGCCAATCCCAATCCTTCAATTTGTAAGCGTTAGGATTTAAAAGAAACCTAAATACTTGAACCCAGACTCCAACTGGAAAAACTGATAAGGCAGAATATCCTTTAGTGCATAAAGCTTAGTATCTTCAATTCTGAGATGGTAGAAACGGGATTTTGAAGAACTTACCAACATTCCGAACGCATTACAAAAAACAGAAATACATCCTTTGTAAGCCAACCATTCATCCAAAGAGTCCACTCTAGCTAACAAAACATCATCAACGAACAACACATGAGAGATTGAAAAGTCACGGCTCACTGTAATACCTTTAATAATGCCACCATCCTTATCTCTATTGATTAATCTTCTCAACCCTTCAATGACTAGTAGAAACAGTAACGGGGACAAGGGACATCCTTGACGAATGCCCCTCGAACTCTTAAAAAAACCATTAGGATCCCCATTAACCAAACAAGCAAAATTCGTCGATGTGACACATGCCATGATCCAATTTAAAACCAAGGGCGAAACACCGATCTGAATCAGGATCAATCTCAAGTAGACCCAGTCCACTCTATCATAAGCTTTTTCCAAGTTCGTTTTAAGCAATAAAGCCTTCAAGTTTCTATTCTTAATAGAGTGAATTAGATCCTAAGAGATACCAACCACATCCAATATTTGACAATCCTCTAAGAAACCAAACTGTTCCACAGAAATGTGTCTCGAAAGTGTAGGTTTCAGACAAACCACAATGATCTTAGAAATAAGTTTATACACCAAGTTGCACAGCGCAATTGGTCTGAAATCCCCGAAAGATGAAGGTTTATTGCACTTAGGAATTAAAGTGATGAAAGTAGCATTAATTGCACCCGAGATATAACCTTATGTTCGATAAAATTCAACCATTTTCAGCAAGTCCATCCCCATAATATTGAATAAATGCAGAAATAATTTGACAGTCCGACCATCAGGCCCAGGGCTCTTTTCTTTAGCAAAGATATTCAATGTGTCTTCTACTTCAATCAAAGTGACCGGCTTCCCCAAATCAACAACCCCATCCTCAGTAAAGAAAACAGGAAACAAACGAGCAATATTCAACTGGTCTCTAAGATCACACTGCCCCGAAGCAGAGAACATATGACAAAAAAAAATAAAAAATAAATAAATAAATAAAATAAATAAATTAAAATATAAATAAATTAAAATTAAAATTAAAATTAAAAAAACAAAAATTAAAAAATTAAAATTAAAATTAAAAAAAATAAATAAAAAATAAAAAATAAAAATAAAAATAAAAATAAAAATAAAATAAAATAAAAATAAAAAATTAGCAGCATACTGTAAACATTCATGATCACTCATAAACTTCCCACCATCAACCACCAATTCCCATATAGTATTTAAATTCCTCCTAGAAAAGGCATAGGAATGGAAAAACTTAGTATTTTTATCGCCAAGTCCAATCCAAAGGGCTCTTCTCTTTAATCTCCACTCCATTTATTCCTGATTTAGTAATTGTTCCTTCTTATGCTCCAGATCATTCAATATTTTAAAGTCCCTATCACATAACAGGTTGTCCAAATGCCTACGAAGGAGGGAAAGTAACTGCTCCTCCAGCTCAGTCAAACCTGTTGGTCCAATAATTTTTTTAATTTTTTGTCCATTTAGCGACAATGCCCTTCAACGATTTTAACTTAGAAACTAGAGCATCCATAGGATTCATAGAATCATTAGTGACAGAGGTTAGCCAGAACTTCCGAATGAGCTGACAAAACTCCTCATTTTTCAACCAGGAACTATTGAATTTAAACGGAATTTTAGGCCTTAGAGAAACCTCCTCCAATTGCAGTAAGATCGGCCAATGATCAGAAAACTTAGAATCACTTACCCAAGTTCTATACCACACACAATGTTGTAGTAGAGGAGCCTTAATAAGAAAACGGTCTAATCTCTTCATTATACCTTCAGTGCCCTTTCTTCTATTTGTCCAGGTCGAAATAAAACACACAGGCTTGATCTCGACAAAATCAGTTGAGCGTATCCAATCAGTAAAGTAATCTGACAGCACATCCCTTCTTGTAGTATTTCCCCATATCTACGAAGATGAGATTGAAAAATTAAGATCACTTGCAATTATCAGATTGTCCAATTTAAGGAGACCAGAAGCATGAAGAGAATCCCATAAATGGATCCTCTCAAAGTAGGGGCCATAACAATTTAGAATTGTTAACTTCAACTTAAGTTGCTCACTTCAACCCTCAATGAGAAAACCCCACTTAGTCTGAAAGGATTTAAACTTGTAAAAAAGAGGGTTCCACCCTACCAGTAAACCCCCAGACATGGCGACCGAACTGATAGCGGAGAATTCCCACCCAAGAAAGCAATCTGAAAATTTAAGCAAAGCAACGGAGTCTTCACACATCGTCTTTTGAAGAAGGATTATCTCAGGGTGAGTAGCATGAAAGAAATGGGACAAGGCCCTAACCCTAGTGACCTTCCCCAACCCCCTGAAATTTATAGAGACAATGGTCATTGAAGAACCTCATCCAAGGGCTTATCATCTCTAAGATCCCCACCAAGAAAATTAGACTCCAAAGGAAATAAAACATCACTCACCGACTCATTCAGTCTTGCAGAAACCAAGACATAACCAACATCCTCAGAAGACAGGGAGGGATTCTTAAAACGTGATTTTTTCTTCCTAATGGTAACGTTCTGGAAATGAAGGGACTGAACAGGCTCCACATCCAGGTTTGTTGTAGGATTTTTAGAGAAGACCTTTAAAGGAGTGAAAACCTCACACTTGGGATCCGGATTGCAACCACTATTAGCCAAAATAATAATTTCCTCCGAAGTAAAGACCAAAGCTTCATCGGTTCTGTAGGATGAAAGGACCCCAACATGCACATTCGAACCCACCAATACAAAGCTAGGATCCAAAGCCACCCCACCGGAGTTAATAAGAGGGGAGCAGGTATTAACAGTGTCCACCTTATCGCCCAGGTTCACCGACTGAGACGAAACCCCCAAATTCAAAACCACCTCCCCCCTTGAGATACGCTTATCCAACTTGTTCTCAGCTTCTAAATAAAAATCAAGTTCTACAACATAAACATCTTTGTATGGAGTAGTGTTAAGAGCATCTAACTTACCCAGTTCAGAACAAGTTAGAGAAAAAAGCTCCAGATCAGAGTGAGAACCGCCAGTATCAACCCCCTTAGCAACCGGGTTGAACAGTAAGGGACATTTCACAATGACATGACCAGGACCTTGGCAATGGAAACAGCGAAATTGAATTTTGAAGAAATACAGCTTATGTCGAAAAACCATCCTCCCCCAAATGATTTCAACCTTTGTAGGTTGTCCTTTCACCATCTCAAACTCCACTAACACCTTCGCCACACATTTGTCAACCCCAAATAAAGACTTTTTATCCGCTCTAATACATTTCCCCATAGAATTCGACAGGCCCCTAATGATGTTCTCTGTCCAAAGTTCGATAGTCAAGCCAAGGATGAGCATCCAAAGATGTCGTTGATCCTGACCTTCTCTCCTAGGGTCAAAGTCGGTGTGCCACCTCTTGAGGTTTAACGAACCATCCTTAAATAGCCAAATACCCTCCAGGACTTGAGTCAACTTCTTAGCATCAGTAAAGATGAACATAATCCAACGATTGATTAAAAAATTTACCCTCGGCATAATCCCTATGAGAGGCGTCCAAAGTCGATTAACCCACACTAGAACTTCCTCACGGATACCACTGGTGTATTCAAGTCTCTTGACCAAGGCTCTCCCCGCTAACATCTCCACCCGATCCAGATTTGTGGACGTCGAAATCAGATTACTATCCAAGCCTCCCTTTCCTTAACAGTGTTTAAGTGCCTTTTCTATTTTGCTTTCTTACCACAAACCAAATTCCCACGTCCATCAGAACCAGTCTCAACACCATTGGTTCCCCCTTTCCCACTCCAACCTTCACGAACTCCTTACGCACAGAAACCCTTCTCCCCAGCCGAACCGCCACAAAACCCAAAACAGGAGGCCGGGTTGGATGTCATATCCCAAGTAAAGGAAAGAAACCTGATGACCGGGTGATGGAAACAAGAGAAATTGACACCTGTCACAGGTACAGCCTCGATGCCAGCCACAAACCACCGGAACATACTGACACATGTCATAGACTGCAGCTCTCACTTGACATGAAATGTACAGATGTACCCAGCAAACGAAAAACAGAAGACCCGTCTCAAAAATAGGGAAAAAACAAAACACACCCAAGAATAGAAAACCAAAACAACACCACTAACGAGAAACAACACTGAAAAACCAATCGGGGAGTAGTAGAAAACTATAAAAAATCCCCAAACTCATGTGAACAAGTAGGACGGTAGTCGAATAAAATTCCCACTTTTTTTACCCTTGGTTGGTACTGGGCTGGTCCCAAAGGGACCAACTTGACTCCAAGCCTCGAGGCCTACCTATACCAAAAACATCGCCAGCATCTAGCAGTCACCCCACCCACTACCACAAACCAAATGCCCACGTCCATCAAAACTAGTCTCAAGAGCACTGGTTCCCCCCCTTCCAAGCTTTTACAGATGTACCCAGCAAACAAATCAATACAATCTTCATATCAAAATACAATAATTAAAATTAAAATATGAATATTATTATAAAAATTATTTGATTTTCTAATGAATAATGGCATTAAAAAAATGAAAAAGAAATTTAGATGTATTAGTCCATTGTATTTTTTTGAACTATTTGAATGGTGTGATACATGCATAATTTGTTCATACTGCTTTATATGTGGTGAGAAAATGCTCATCGATGTTTTTTTACATTTTGTTGACTCGGACCCAGTCAATAGGGGTTCCCATCACTTTCAACACCAACCCACCGTGATCTCCCTGACCACCGGCCCAGACAGGTTTTACCTTGCCCAGCAACACCTACAGAGCAGATGAGGTCCCACCCGAGGCGATCAAGGGAGAGTGGACGGAACCATGTTTCCACCAAATGAAGGAGAATGTATGTGGCATCAGCTACTTAATCTTATTACAACATTCAACGATAAATCTATGCATTCGCTTCGACATTATTGTACTCATAGCATCATTTAATAGAAACATTCATTATTGCGGCAGATTATAATAGTAAAGCGACTATTACATCAAAAAAACATTGCATTACCATTAAAAGACAGAAGACACACCAGGATTGCACAGAACAGTTTCATCACATCATATTATTGCTGCAAAAACCCAATACAATGCCTTTGCAGATCACAGACTTCAACAATATCTCTGGATCTTAGAACATACACACAAAACTCATATCAAAGCTCTCTGTAATCTATATCACGACCTACAACTTTCTGTCTATATATAGGCTTCTGCCTTTACAATGCTTGTCCACTTACTAACAACCTCCTAACTGACTCCTAGACAAATGACCCAAAATCTAACTGACACGGTCCAAATGACCCAAAAAACCACCTATTGTGGTATACTTAGTTCAAAATTACATCTCATATGGTCCAATGACCCAAAAACCCGCATTCTGTGGTACAAACGACTCAAAAAATACATAAACTAATAGAGCCTTCTTCCTTCCACGACCTTGTCTAATGTGTCACAGCATCAGCGATGTTGTGATTCTTCCTTACCAAACCGCCTGCCAACAGGCACCCAACACAATCTTGTGGCTCGCCCTCGAGCCACATCAACTGGACATGGTGTATTCTGTGGTCGTCACTCTACTAGGGCTAAACGATAGTTCTGCAACTATTCTTGCTGTCTGGATTGCACGGTGTTGTCCTGCTCCTTCTGCTACACTGATCATCTGCTCGTTGTCATGTACTTCTTTCCCAAAAGTGGACTCTTCCCAGCTTACTAGCGCAGACCTTGCAAACTCATCCTCCAGTCTCGAGAGACAGATTGTAGATGGAGAGGAATTTTGCAAGCAACGCCAGGGTGTAAAACAGGCCAGTGGTTCTGGCACATCTGTTTCACACCAGTAAGCACATGTTACAGGGACCCGGGGGTGACGACCCCCCCATTTTGCGTGGTCACAAGGACCACAAGATTTTGAACCATCACCAACTGCCTAGACATCTCGGACGAGACTTCATGCTTGTAACCCCGGAGTGTCTGAGGCGCAGCTTGCTCCAACAGCTCATGTACATTCGTGGTTCGGGCCCTCAGCGCATCTGGTGTGCTACCACATGAAATAAAATGGATCATTTCCACAACCTCTTTGGAATTCCTAACTTAGCTAGATGCCTGATCCTCTTGTAACATAACCCCTCTTAATTGAAACAACCGCTATGCTCTTACTATCTGCGGGTCCTATATTTATACATTTCATTCATTCGTTCGTCTGCCTCAACAATCCTTTGCTCCACTTGCTCACACTCCAGGGTAATCATAGTATTCCGTTGCGCCATGAGTATTAGCTGGACTTCGGAGCAATCGTACGTCCACTTGTTTCCCTGCGTGCAAAAATTTGTGAAGCATCCCTTTGGCCATGCTGTCGTGGTGGATTCCTTGTGCCAACCATGCAAACCATCCCTCTAGGTGCCATCGGCCATGCTGCCGCTCGGTGTATTCCGTATTCCAAACGTGCACAATCTGAATCGACTAACGATCATATCTGCCCAAAAGGAAAATGTCCCATCTGCATAATTATTTCTGATGTGACCCAATCGCAACGCTGCCACTTGTCGCGGACCGCTCCTAACTTGCGGCAAAATCCTCCCTGCTTCCGCATTCCGTCCCTGTTGGTGCGCCATCCTGCCATCAATCAATCTACATACATTTTTTTTTTCGATGCGACTCAGGCATCGCAATGCTCCAAGCCCGACCAATAGGGCTTCAACCTGCTACCATTAATCACAACCTGCTAAAATCGTTTGATATGCGACACTTGTCTGTCGCATATACGTCACTATCTTTTTTTTTAGTCGTCGGTGGTTTTCTGTAGGTTATCCGACACTCCCTTTGACTGTTGGTTAATCGATGGCTTATTGGTACCGTCGATGGTGCTTTAACTGTAGTTCGTGCGACGTGTAGTTCTTATTTTAAAGAATTAAAAACTTAACGCAGGCGTCGGTTCACCGATGCATAGCCAATTTCAAAGCATCGGTTAATGGACGTCTTAAGCCATTTTTTAAAAACAATTTGACGGTCACCTGTCGTCGTAGGTATAGCAAGGCCGTCGGTTGACTATGCCACGGCGGCGATTAACCGACGGTCCTCTGCCGTCGCATGTATAGCATGGCCATCAGTTAACCGACGGCCTGTAGTTTTTTAAAAAAACAAATACATTTCACAGGACGTCGAATAAGCAACGACCTATAATTAAAAACAAAAAAAAATGTGACCTAATATTGTGGGATATTTGTATAGTCCAAATTACATATAATGCTCGTGAATTGAAGAGGAAATAACCCTGATGTGGATAAATTATTATCCACTCAAAGATTGTCAGGAGCCTTACCCATAGGGCGTTTAACTGAAATCCAAGATTTTGGTAAGGGTGAAGGCATACTTTAGAATTGTATATTTGGTTTCCTCCCAGTATCAAATCTTACAGGGTATGCATGCATTGTACAGAGCTCTACCGTGCTCATTTGTAATTCTTCTGAATTGCCTAATTTGATGAATATTGTGATGGCAGAAGAATTTGGGGAATAAAATTGAGAAAATGGCACATGGGTATTGTCAAGATTTAAAATTACTACAACCTACCAAACTCGGTTTGTCTCCAAGGCAAGTTCTAGAATCTATAAGGCCTGCATACATACTACTGAAAGCAATCTGGAAGAGTTAAAGGGCCCAAAATGCCATTTTGGAAGGCGTGCAACTGATAGACGGAGACAAATTGAGATAACCTGACAGGTGGGTTTAGCGAAAAAAGTTGAAAAAACCCATGGCACTCTAGCATCCATAGTTGGCTTACCACAAACTGAAATTTAAAAAAGCCTGCATCATTATACAGAAGCACTTTTGCCCAATTTGCACATAACAAAATTAACACCTCTTGTAGAGTTTAAGCATAGCAAAAATTTTCTTAAATGTTCTGTAGATTTCAGTCAGAGGTAAATGAAAGGAAAGAGAGGTCTTGAGGGACACTTGGGTGTGAGAAACTCAAGTTTGAACCCTCAAAGTGTCCTTGGTGGACATGTTTATGAAAGGAACCCAATGCCATCCTGCTAAATACAAAGCTTTAAGTTGAAACTATCACTGAATAATTATGAAATGAAGAATGAGAAAAAAAATAGGGCCTTCAACCCAACCACTCTAGGTTACACCAGCAACCCATCTACAAGAGGTGACATACATATTTGGTGAGGCTGCTGGTAAGTGGAAATCAATGCAATTTGAGGAAAGGACTCATTTGGCAGGTTAGTGGCATGCACCCAAAGAGGACTATGGAGGAAATGGGTATGATAGATAGTGCACTATATTTTGCAGTTTGCATTATAAAATAGAAGAACAAAAACTTAGACTCTGCATGCATTTTGTAGAAACCTTCCAGGTAGATTTTGCATTCTAGGCCAAAGTACGAAATTGGGGTAAAATTGATGACGACGAAGAATTTAAAGGAGAAATATGGAGATATCATAGAGGAGAACCCATTACAATCCAAAGGACAGTCAGGGACCTTAAAGTTGAATTTGGGATGATTTAGCATGGCTGTAAATGTATTTTGGTCAAACCTAGTCATAAATTTTCTGAGGGCATAGAAAAAAGCAAAAAAAAATGTTTAAATTACCATTTTCATATACCTCCTTTGGCTAGATGAGAGGAAATACAAAAATTGTAACATGTGGGTATTGTACAAAACCAGGAGACTTCAACCTAGCATATTTGGTTTGCTTCCATCATCAAAATTTACAGCCTTTGCATGCATTTTTCTGAAGCATACCAACTTAATTTGCACTAAATTATAATTGGAAATGTTAGGATGTTTTTTGCACAGCAAATACTTTCATGGATGGTAAGGCTCTGGAAATATAAGAGGGTCCAGGAAGCGCTAAAGAACACTCAACAAAAAGGAAATCCAAATTTAAACAATAAATAAGCCCTTAGAAGTCATTCAATTAAGCCAAATTTGAAAGATTGTGCATCTGAAAAGCATTAAATGGCATAAGGGAATTCCAACAGTGTAAAATTGTCAAGACATTGTAGATGACTTGGCATTTTCCAAATTCTATTCCTGAAACAAGCATAGGATCTGTTGTGCGCTTCCAAAACTGAATATCCAAAAAATCCTTGCCTTGGTCAACATGTTCAAGGAGTGAGGAAATTTTCTCTATTACACAAATACATATTTAGGATACGTTCCCTAAGGAATAATAAGTCACAACCACAGTCATACAGGTGTTTTAAGTAATTTAAAACTAGAAACACATAAATGATGCTTGAGGACCTTATCATAAGAAGATTATTGAACTGTGGCATAATTCTAAGTTCTAATCCATACATGTCAAAGAATTTTCAGAGAATGCATCTCTTGAAACATAGCAACTAATTGACCCAACCAAAAGTTGCATTCCTCTTGCCCTTAGTAACACCGTCATACGATTTTGACTCTGAGTTGCTTCAACAGCCTGCATAAGTAATGACAACACAGAATCTTCTGAGCAATTGACTACTTTATACAGTGCTTCCAAACCAGCCCCAGAGCTTCTTGCAATTGCATCTGATTTTGATGAGAGAGCGGCTAACTCTGCCGATAGGAAGGAATACCTAAATACATCCCAGAAAATTAAACTCTGATTGATCCTTCCAGAAGCAGGCTTAACAATACCCTTCCCAGGAAAGTACATAGTACACAGCTTATGGAAGAGTGCTTCAAACACCACTTTTGTAGATTCAGGAAATTGCCATGACAGTTTTCCAGTATCTGCGTTTTCCAGACAATTCTTCAGCATTCTCAAGCAAAGATAAAGCTTGTTGATGTTGAAGGCTTTGCCAATCAAAGGATGAAGCCAATAGAGACTCCACTGAGGACAACGTATGGGGCTTCGCTGGAATAACATGTTCACTATATATATATGCAGTTGGCCCATGAGGAAGTACTGGCAAAACTGAATCCGCAAGATGGCGACAAATAGGGCATAGAAATTCACCCTACAAAGAAAGTGTTACAAAAGGGGTGCTAAATGAGATGCTCCAAGACAATTCTCAACAATAAATAACTGCAAAGAGAACACAGGACAAAAGTATTCCCCACAGAAGCAATATATTATATCATACCAATCACAACAAAGTATAATTGTCAAATGGCTACCTAATCTAGATCAACAATATGCACCCCTTCAAATATAATCCTGTTGTTCTAAACTTATATCTGCTTATCCCACAGAGTATCAAATAAGAATACATCTTTTGATTATATCAAAGATAAATAAAAAAATAAAAAATAAAAAATAAAAAATAAAAATAAAAAGCATTATATACATGTTGGCAACAATAATGATATATCCAAATGGTGATGAACATCACCAATTGGAAATATCCGTAAATTAGCAAATCATATCAATAAATAAAGGGAATCAATAAACCTAAATCCAGCTAATGTTTCAAAAATGTAAATAAACATCATGTTCTCCATGCTAATCTTGAAAATGATACACATCTGAGTAGTTTATTAGAGTAAACTAAGTCCAACCAGTTTAACAAACTAACCAGCAGACCCTAGGCACAGTTTATCCTCACCACCATTCAATAGATTTTGTACTCTTCAGTCCAAGGTTTAACTTAATCAGACAAGGAACCATGAATAAAGATATAAAATGTTGCAAATGCATTATTTTGCCTCAAACATGACATTTGCATCATGTTTCATTTTTTCTAGGGTGAGAAACAAACAAATGCATTCCAGACCCAAAACTTTGAAACACAATTTCCTCACAAAATTTCAATTGATTTCTGGCAAGGTTTGCCAAACTATAATTATCCAGTAGAGAAGCAAGAAGCTCCTTCCAAAGTTTTGATTAAAAAGACAGGATGAGAGTAATTATTTCCTAGTAGTTTCAATGTCCTAAATTTGTCACTATTTTTCTTTTCTTGTGGATACCTACTTGAATCATGTATGTTTCATGGTATGTATTATCCACAATTCCACAATGAAAGGAGCAATCTGACCCTAGACAACGATTAATTCCATTGTATTAAAAGCCAAACCAAGAAGAGAATGTTGAAAGATTTGAATCACAAGTCAATCTCCAAGGGCCAAATTAAATGGTGGGACTCTTGCGGAAAGAGTTCACTTCATTCTGCAATTACAAGTACTTGGGGGGGAGTATATTAACTCCATTAGCGGATTCAAAAAATGTTCGGTGGGTTTCCAAATGGTGTTCAAGGAAACATTCATAAAGAATAACTAGAAAATGAGCAGGCAAATGATTGCATGAGATAAACAGAGGAATCTGGTACCATCTTGATGGATATAGCTCATGCATCTAAGAAAATATGCCAATTTGTATGCTTGTATCATTTCTGGACTATCAAAGAACTCTCTAGAAATGGACACTTAACGAATTAATACACGAGAATCTAGGGTGGTAAAAATTAAAAACCTTTCTCACATCTTTGAAAATGATTATACTAAAAGCTTGTTGATTTGATTTCCAACACAAGAACATGCCCTGTTAATTCAAAACCCAATAATTCACAAAAAGTCATCGTATGATACCCTAGCCTTTCATACAAGGTAACCCATTCTTGCTTAGTAGAAGCCCTTAGGACTCACTAGATGATTCAAAGGAAAATTCCAGGGTACAAATTCTTTATTGAGGCATTATCATATTCTCCTGCCATAAAACAAGAAAATATATACAAAATTCTTACTTTTATTGATAACAATATGACAAAGCAGATATCATAGCATAAAGACAGAATACATTAGCAGATTCCTGTCTCAAATGCCAATAATAGAATAAAGTATCCTTATAGAGTCAAGGTTGATTGAACTTGTACATTGGGGTTACATACTATGTCGATGAGGACTTTACCCACATCATCAATTTACTAAGTTGACTACATGACAAACATAGGAGAAAAAGAATACCACCTCATAAAAAGGTTGCTACACAAGCTGGTCAATTTGAAGTGGGAAAGTCATTGGCTAAATTGTAGCAATACTTCTTCCAACCCAAGATGAAATAATATCTAGAATAATTTGTTAAGAGGATGCTTGGTGTATGGCAAGAGCAAGAGCAGTTTGAGTTTGTTGTCATTCAAATTTTTCCCACCAAGGGCATTGCCCATTCTGTTGTCATTCAAATGTCAATGGGTTCAGTTCCTGGGTATTTTTCCAACCAAGGGCATTTCCCATTCTGTTGTCATTCAAATTTTTCCCATTTTTCCCTGTACAGGACCTACATTTTCCTCGTTACAGGTAAAATCCATGCTCAACAGAAAATTCGTAATAATGGTTATGCAGTTTTAACGGAGACCCTGCTACAACATAAGAGATAAATTCAAGCCTTAGAGGATGAGTGCAATATGCTTCATCATCTGGTTTCAAATATTGCTAGGGGCTCACAATCCAATGCTATTCTTGAAGTTTATGAAAGTGACATGAAGGTTGTAAACTTGAAATCTAAATATCTAAATCATAATGTATAGTAAGCATTACCATAGTGATGTGGCTTCTTCCATTTGTAAAGAAACATTTGGTGCTACTTTATTTCCTTCATTTCCTTTATCCTCTTTGTTCATTGTTTTCATCACAGCTAAGCTCATCACTGAAAAATGAATGATATGGTTTTGAACCCTGCAGTATGAAGAATGAAGGTTTTATAAATATGAATAATTGACAAAAATCTATAATGAATATGAATAGAAGAGCATTTTAATTACCTTATTGATATCCTCTCTATTTTGAGAATAGTTTAATATTCTCTACTAAATAGGGCCAACCACGTGAAGGTGGAAGCTCATATGGCCCCTCCTCCCCCTCACATCACTCTCAATTCCCCATACCCAATGCATGTGCTTGGAAATAAATGATTTTTTGTGCAAACATCGTGAGTTTCTTGTCTTAAAAGAATTACGTGCATTCGATCATTAATTAGTTTATAGAATTCATTCATTAACTCATTCATTCATTCACACGTAGGAAAAGAAATAGTTGAAGACATTACTCGATAATATTAAAAATAATATCTGAGGACAATGCATACAAAAATAATGTAATTGTGTACTTATTACAATCACTACTTTTTTTGACGCTTTTTTCTGTCCACGTATTCTGTAAGAGTGACATCCTCTTCTACAACTTGTTTTCTGTTTCCTATGCCCTCTGCAGCTGCCTGTGATCTTGTTTGTCGTGTCGTGTGCTCACGACATGTACGCGGCTGCTATAAGGTGCCTGGATCTACTAGAAAAATGAAGAAATATTGATTACTTTACGTGTTTTTATTATTTCATTATAAGTCCTTCATTAAGAAAAAAACATTAGAGTGGTAATTTTTACCTGGCAACTGGGCCACATGAATATCATGCGTTTTCTCTTCTTCTGTTGCTGCCTCAAGTTCTACATGAGGACTTTCTGCATTAAAACATCAACACTTACAACACTATAGTATTTGCAATTTAATATTTGAGACTTTAATCCAGACTAGGTTTTTTTTAACAGAGGAATACGTTAATTACCTGGATGTCGCTCAACTTCAACTTCAATATTTCGTTCTCCTCCATCCTCCGTATTTTGTCTACTTTCGTTGGGCGGCTTAACACAAAGAGACTTAATATTTTATGGACTAGTTTATTAATGAATAGAGAACACAATGAATTAATCTTAAATAGAATTTGTTTATTGTAGTTACCTGTGCGCAGGATGGATTAACGGAAGACTCTGTTTGGCTAGCACTTTTGCTTGTTCGATGTTCAACAAAACCTAAAAACCCGCGTTGGTAGCCAATCCTTAGGTCTTCCTCCGTGGGAAATTCTTTGAATTTTTCGGCCTGTAATTTTCAATTAGATCATCATTGTTGTTGTTATATCGTCATGAAAACAATTTTAAATGCAATCTATAATAATTTCTATACAATAAAATAATTATTGATACTTACGAATCGTGCTACCAAATTTGAATATCCACCAGGCCCAAGCTTGTGTTGCCCATGTTTCTCTACTCTTGCCTAGGTGGCCTTTGAGGTATATGGTAGCCTATAAAAGTAATTTTAAGTACGTTAGACGTTGCAAACTAATGGGAGATAAAGTGTAATGATGATATAAGTGCATTGCTGAAAGTATTGCATACCTTTTTGCGCCTGGTGCTAGCTTGCCCTCTTTACCCATAGCAATCTCCCTTCCATCATCTAGCAAGGCTTTCCACTCCCTTGTTGGAATCATCAGAGGGCACTCATACTTTGGATGCTTTGCTAAGTTGTTCCTATATTGCTCCCTTACAATGTGTAAATGTTGGCCAGCTTTTTCGAGGACCTTTTATGGTTGAATATTTTAGCACCAAAAAACGCAACCATGCGAGCAATAAGGTCATCTTTCAAAACTTTACTTTGTTGGTTCCACCATGTGCGGATGGTGGGCCCAAAGAGTTCTAAATACCAATCATTTAGATGTCTGTAAAAGACATCATTTCCTGCATAAACGAGTATGTGTTAATTAGTGTAAAAAGAATGATTCATAATTACATTCCAATAAAATTATAATAAATAGTTAAAACATTTTGTAAATAGTACCTGGAATCTTACTCATCTTATAGGGGACGAGATTTTCATCCACCAAAAAAGTAGTCTCAACTGTTCCCATGCTAGTGACACAGAAAGATCCAGGAAATGCATCGAGGGCAGTATCACTGTCATACTCTTCTTCATGTACCCCCTGATCCTGGTCGGCACGACCTGTCGTGCTTGGACCACCAGAGGGTGTAGTACTCTCATGTTCTGTCTCGGTTGCCTCAATTTTCATTCCCAACTGGACAGACGGCAAAGATACATGATCAGTGGCGGTGGGGGTTTCATACTCAGTGGTACCAGCATGCCCCTCATCAGTAGTACCGGGGAAAAAAATTGCCTGTAGAAACAAATAATAGTTTAGTTACTCATATACGAATAGGAAAAAAAAATGCATTTGAAATAGACTTATAATTAAAGAGTTTGCATCTTACATCCAAGCGTTGTACTCTAAGCAACAGAAGATCTATCTTTGCTTTAGTCTCATCCATTTGCGTATGAGATAGTAGTAGACGAATGACCTCATCATTTAATTTTGCTTTTCCTTTCTCAACTGCCTCCTGGATATTCTTTGAATTCAAGAGGTCAATATCGTTGGCAATGTTCCCCAAATCCATATGCATCGGATCCTGTGTCGATAGATAAGTATCATCCGACATAAAAATAGAAAACATTAATATCAATTTGAAATCATTAATATAATTAGAAAACGTAATGCTTAAATACAGTTTCTGAAATTCACAACGTGCTATATACCTGCTCATGACCCGATGAGTGTGGCGTGCTAACACTATGATCCATTGGGGGCCTTCCCCCATTGGATGACTGCAACACAAGAATTGAAAACATTAATTTTGAAGTGAAACATCCAATACATTGATAAAATCTTAATTAAAAACATATTTTTTATATTCAATTTCAAAACTTTACAATCGGGTATACCTGTTGTGGCGTAGTCGATTCATCTGTCCTATCACCCATCATGGGGCTCTTGCCCCGATCCTCAACCTACAAACAAAATATTGACCACGTTGATATCATAATTAAACAAATGTACTTTCGAAGAAGCAGATAAGTAAAAATGTGGTATATATACCTGTCGCCTGTAGGGGGCTATCGGCCTCCAAGACTCCATTGGGGACTTGCCCCGATCAGCTGACTGCAAAAAAGTAATTGAAAACATTAATTTCGAACTGAAACCAATACAGGGGGAAAATCTTATTTTAAAACATATTTTAAAAAAAAATTAATGGAAAACATATTGCGAAATTAATAACATAAACAAAACGAAAGATACTATATTCATTTATTACAGGTTTGGTGAAATGTTATATGTACCACTCTCAAAGTATCTGCATATGTATCTATCCGATTCAGATTGTAATTGATCAGCAACTCTTCCCCTGATGCTATTGATTTTATAGCGCAGATGAAAACACGGTTTCCTTCACACCCCTCAAATATGCAATTGGGTTGTTTATTTGTAGACCCGGGTTGTGTGTTGTTTATAAACCCCGCAATATTACCTGATGCTTTGGGCCTTCCGTCAATGTACATACTCACTCCTTTACTTTGATTTTTTTTTAACTCTAAATAATTTGCAGACAATCCATATCTACGCATACTGCGTGTATATTGGACCAACCGCATCCAATCTCTGTAATTGTAGCAGGGTCCGACATACTCCATCAATTCCGTACATCTGTCGTAACCCACCTTTATGCCATCCATGCAAAACAACCCCAAATCGTGTAGTGACGAAGGTGCAATCCGAAATATCCTCTCGTTCACGCAAAAATCTATGTTTAGAGGAGGAAGATCCTTCGGTACCCATTGTTTGACTAAATGTTTGTACCTCGAGGGAACATCAATGCCGCCTATGGTCTCATCATCATAAGAGCATGAACCTCCTTCAGCGAGAAAAACTTCCATTCGTTTATTGAATTTACTTCTAATCTTTTGACATCTAGTTGATCTCACTCTTTTGGGGCTACTAGATGTTTCACTTTCCTCTAATCTTGTTGATCTTTCCTCGCTCGAGGATGACAGATCCGACAAATACCTATTCGGTTGTACCTACACTCCACCGAATAATAGAAATAGTTAGCAAACATTCATAGAATGCTACAACAATCTCATGATCACTCTCGGCCCAATAGTACGTGCATGAGGCCTAGGCTCACAGGTTTAAGAAGGCACTCTAATGGGTTGAAGTAGGCACTGTTTCAAGATTGAATTGGCTCTGTGACTGAGTGTAATGTCTGTACGAACTTCTGAAGTTAATTCTTTTTGTTGTAATCTTTATTCAAGAAGATAAATAAATCTCCCTCTTACTAGTTTTCCTCAAGGTGTGGGGTTTTTCCAGAGTCATGGTTGACCAAACATTATGTGTCTAAATGCTTTTTGCTGCATGCTGATATAATTTATTGCGCATGATTTTTTCAAACAGTCTATTGTAAATTATTTGTTTCCACTACTAAATTCACTTTTAGTACTGTATATCAGCTACAGGAGTAATTTATTAATCATTATATGTGAGACTATGTGAGCTATACCAATATTCCTTTGATTAGCTTGTGGAATCCATGGAGGAATTAGCAAAGGAAGGTATAAGCCAAGTTTGTGGGGTTTCACAGCAACAGGAGATACACTTAGTGGATTTCCTTGTACGGGTTGAGCTTGTCTCCGAATTATATTCCTAAAGACCATTGACTTATTGTCCTTTGTCCTGACCAGCTAGAGTGGGGGAGAATACACCTTCAAGGTGTTTGAAGAGTATTGTGAGAAGCATGGGATAAGGCATGAGAATACCACTCCACGTACTCCTCAACTAAATGGTATTGTCGAGCGCATCAACCGGACTATAGTGAAAAGAGTTCGATGTTTGTTGTCCTCATAAAGATTGCCTAAATTGTTTGGGGGTGAAGCAATGAGAACGGCTTGTTACTTTATGAATTTGTCTCCATCGGCACCATTGCAAGGAGCAGTCCCTAAACAAATTTGGAGAGAGAAAGATGTTAGTTACAAGCACCTACGGGTATTTGGATGCAAATCATTTTTCCATGTTCCCAAAGAATTAAGATCCAAGTTGGATGACAAGGCCGTGCCATGTATTTTCTTGGGTTATGCGGACGAAGAGTTTGGTTATAGGTTATGGAATCCCTATGATGGAAAGGTTTATAGAAGCCGAGATGTGGTGTTTAGAGAGAACCAAACCATTGAATACTTTTTTTAAGAGTCTATCAGGCAGAAGGTTATTGGTGAGCGAGTAGAATGAGTCATAGCCGTTCCCCATGAGCATCATGTTGGTGGTGATGCAAGCATTTTAACATGAACAAGATGGTGGAAATGAAGACTGACATTCAGAAGAAGAACCACATGGTGAAGATGAGCTCGAGCATGTCCATGATGTTGAAGACCATGGTAATGAGGGGGAGCAGCCTCATCTTGAGAAGCCGGCTATGTTAGAGCCGAGAAGGAGTACGAGGGCACCTAAGCCATCAACTAGGTATCCTAGTTCTAAATATGTTATGTTGACAAATTGTGGTGAACCTGAAAGCTATGAAGAAGCCCGAGTTGATACTAATAAGCATAAGTGGAAGAAAGATACTATCAATTTCTAAAAGGGTACTCAGCTCTTTTTACTTGAGGAATGTTTTCATTAATACTGCTTGGAGTAATGAGAGATAACATAGCTATGTTTCATTCCTTGCCTGAGAGTGAATTTCGCCAGGATTGCTTTACTACATTTCTTTACCACCATGTAGCACTCTTACCAGGTGCACTTAAGTGAGTGAAGTTGCAATTGCACCATCTATCACCTCTCTTGTCAGAAGTAGTGTGTAGATGTTTCCATGTTTTGTGTGCCATCTAGCCTGTATGCCGCATTCATATGTGGGCATCTTGCATATGCTATGAGCTTTCCTATATATTATTTTTAACATGTGCTTGATGTTGCATGCTTTCCTGTAGCCACTCTTTCTTGGAGTGGCCTTGTGCAATGTTGCACTACTTCTTGTCTTGGATGAAGTGCAATGTGGTTGCCTTGCACTATTTGCCTACTTATTACGTTGATTCATATAATACACAATATACAAAAGTGGTGTGACATTTAACCATCTTACCTTGGATGGCATGTTTGTGCATATGTATCGTATCTTGCCTTATACCATGCATGTGTCACTTTGGGTATCGTGTTGCCTGGGCAATGTTAGCCTTGCCTTTTTATACTACTTAATTGGTGAGAGTTATGCTTAATGTCAAATATTATCTTAACTTTTAGTAGTTCAGTTAGTTTACTTATGCTTATTTGCTTTCCCTTGCCTAGGCATTGAGCCTTCTCGCTTGACATGTCATACCTCCCTAGCCTAGGAGACAACTATCATGCTGTGCATACATTGGATACTCACACCCATTAGGAACATACTATGATGATTGAACTTGGTTATGTTACCCTTCCTTCTGCTAAAACTACTGCTTCGGGTGGATAAAAGGGCATTTCTTTAGAGGTTTTTATTATAACTAACCATAACTTGACAAAAGCGGGTCATGATGTCACCCAATGAAACTGTCTCATAAATCCTATGACCTACCCAATTAAGTCAACTTTTTATATGGGGTAAATTGGTGGTACTCCTGGACCTATAACTGGCTTTCGAATGGACTCTGCTCCGACTAAATTAAGAATCGTTAACAACTGTCGCTGCAAGAGGGGTAAACTACTTTCTATCGACCTGGAAAAGATGCTACCTCTACTTCTTCCTCAGTAGGGTAAACTGCTTCCACATCTGCGAGTTTTATGTTATAGATGTTATATACATCGATTTTACTACTGCTTAAATTTATACATTTACTGATCAAATGCGTTTTTATTTGTGTGTTGGTTGCTTGTTGTTGCATAAAGAAATAAAGCGTCATTAATTTGGGAGGTGACCCGCAGACCGGAGCGTGTGTACAAACTTGTTTCCATATACTCACAGTCAATCTATTCCAACGTGGATAGGAGCATGAAACAACTAATGAGAATATGTCAGTGAGTCTAGTTGTTGTTCTGAAAATATGTTGTGATAATTGCCAACAGTCCTACTAGAGACGAGCTAGTGCAAATATGCTCTTGTGAGTGTAAATGGGATGTTTTTATCTCTGTGCCTTGGAAAATTACGCGGTTGCTCACTGTGTGATAAATACACTTTAAATCTGTTTATGTGGTAAACCTACGAGTGTTGTATTGCTTTAATCAAAACCCTGCTCAGAATCTACTCTTGTTGTGTGTGAGCATTGAATGCATGATAGCTCCATTGGTGCTAGAAATCACCGAGCATATATCTGCTTGAGACAAGCGTGGCCTGTAGTGAGGAAGCTTGAAGAGTTGGTTATGATCAATCCACTTTAATAAGTAGATTAATTCAATGAAGTTGTCGTTGAAGAAGCATATTTTATACCAGTATATTATGTTCAACCAATCAAAAAAGCACAGTGCAGTAGATGCTAACCCAGGAGGCGGCTGCGACATTTTTGGTAGCCCCTGCTAGCCATCTGTGCCAGGCTTTCTTGGCAGCGACTTCAAAGTTTAGGGGTTGGTGCTGAAGCCACTGGCAATTACGGATTTGGGGAATTTCATTACAAATTTGGGCTTCTTCATTACGGATTTGGGGAATTTCTAAGAGCAAGAAGGAGAGATCAAGGGTACCGAATTTTGGAGGGTTTCTTCAACTACCGAGTTCAGTACATTAGTAAGTAAGCAAGCAGACCTCAGTATAAATTCCATGAGATGAAGGGTTTGAACTTACCGATGTCATTGTGGGACGAATTTGCCACGAGTTGCAGACGCCGAACCAAAAAACCTCAACTTGATGAACGATGATCGGGTGCCAAGGAAATGGTTAGGGAACGAAATGGTTAGGGCACCATCAGGGAGATGGGAAACCAATAAAACAAACCCTCATTTTCCCCAAGTTGCAGACGCCGAACCACCGAACGAGTTGCAAACGCCGAACCAAAAAACCTCAGCTTGATGAACGATGATCGGGTGCCAAGGAAATGGTTAGGGCACGAAATGGTTAGGGCACCGTCAGGGAGATGGGAAACCAATAAAACAAACCCTCATTTGCCCCGAGTTTCAGACGTCGAACCAAAAAACCTCAGCTTGATGAACGATGATCGGGTGCCAAGGAAATGGTTAGGGGCGCACGAAATGGAAATGCATAGTTTTTGTTTTTGATTTTTTGTTTTGATTTTTTTTGTTTAATTTTTTATTTTTGATTTTTTAATTTATATTTTATATACTTTTTATTTTATATATTTTAATAATATTTTATATTTTAATATTTTATTCTAATACAAATTAAGGAGGATTAATAACTAAGATATAGCATTACTCAAATTTTAATCAAGATTCTAAGGAAATAGATCATCCTCATTTCCTCGAGGAAGATGAGATCCTACGATAATATGAATTATTATTAAAATATGTTGCTAAATGTTGAGGGGCCTCTAGCTAAGGATGAAATTCCCAAAGTTGTACTGCATCCAACTAGGGAAAATACTAAATAGTACCAAATCTTAGAAAATAAAATGACAATAAGAGTGCTTGAGCCACTGCAGAAGAAGCGGTTGATGAACTAACTCCTTTATAGGATAGTTGAGTAGTATACATTATATGTGCCTGAATTTCCTGAATCGGATGAGAGATAGAAGTTGTTTGAAACGACTACAATTATGAAGAAGAATTGCACATTAATTGAAAACAAAGATATGAATAATAAAGGGAACTCAAACTTTGATAATAATCATGGTCAAAAAGCAGAAGGAAAAAATAACTAAACAAAAATGAAATACTTATATGCCTAATTTATTAAATATACTAAAACTAAAGCAATCAAATATTAAAAATGTCGGCGACGACGACATTGATGATGAGGATGAGGATAAGGATGAGGATGAGGATGATGATGATGACGACGACAATGACAACGATGATGATGACGACGACAACGATGATAATGATGATGGTGGTGATGATGATAATGGTGATGATGATGATGATGATGATGATGATGATGATGATTAGGATGATATTGATTATGATGATGATGACGACGACGACGAATATTACGATGATGATGACAATATTGAGGATAATGGAAATGGCAACGTGATGATGATCGTATTGATGATGATGGGAATAAGCACAAATGTGCATTAACCTTAACGAGCTTCTCTTTGTTTCGAGAATATCTTAATATTCTCTACTTAACAGGGACAACCATGTGAAGGTGGAAGCTCATCTGCCCCCCCCCCCCCCCCCCACACATCACTTAGAAATATTCAATGCATATGTTCAATGCAATTCATCATCGTCTTCTCCATCCAAGTCTGCATCTATATAATCTGATCCGGATTCAACATCATAAGGATTAAAGGCCATATCATCATCGTCATCGCTGTAAGTTTCGATAAAGTGATCATCGTCAATATCATCTTCATCATGAACATTGTCTCTTACATCATCTGCTTCAACTAACTCTTCAACATCTTCCTTCGGAACATTATGATCATCAACATCTAACTCATGTTGATCCTCTACATGATGATCACCTTCTTCTTCAACACCCTCTTCATCTTCCTCTACAATATTATACTTTACCGGCCTTCCTCTTGGGTCATGTCTAATAACAAACGACCAACCCTATCTACCAGGAACTTCTGAGTAAAATACTTGTTCACATTGACTTGGAAGAACATAGGGCTCTGACGTTTGTGACTCAAGCAACCTTGTATTGACCATGGTAAATCCATTAGCATGTTCAATAACAGTTCTATCGGGATCAGATCGATTCAGTCGTAGCCTGTACCATTTCACAATGAAAAGAATTATTTTGAATGATTTAAAGTCACGGTCAATGATATCTTCCAAATACCCATAATATCTATTTTCTGACAATTCTGGATGTTTGTCGCTTCTAGAGGAAACATTAGTGACCTCAAAGACTGCAGTTATTTTAGAATCACATGTTTTCCTTGTTTCATCCAACTTTTTAATTCGATATTTACGACCGTTGCACCACATAGCCTTGTGGTGTTTTACCTGCAATATATTGCAAAACATGTAAATTAAATGATCAGTACATCATCAATTGATAATGAATAGCTAGTTAGTATTTTATGTTCTTAAAGTACTATGCAAAGAAAATGAAATAAATCAAGATGAACATGAATATCATAATTGAAAATATTGTGGCTTATATTTATATTAATATCATGCTAATTACCTGTTTATCTTTTAAACCATATGCTAAATCGATTTCCCTTTCTGTTAGATTGCCATCTCCATTGCGATGTGCTTCTTTAACCAATGAAGCCGCACCTTCCCATGATATTCCTCGACCAGATTGATTACATCATTCAATCCATACCTTCATCCAATCAAGATTGTTTGCGACATACAAATGTAGTGCATCCCACTCGCAGCCAACTGCATGAAAAAAAAAATACAAAAATCAACTTAGAAAAATAATTAACGCAATGTAACATTATAATATTAATGATGCATATAATTAATGAATATTAAAAATGAAATAATTAAGTACGATATTATTAAAATGTATTAACATTATTAATCTACACCAATATTTAATAATTACCTTTGACCTTCCTCGATCTACCTTTCCCCAACAGGTACTCTCCTTCGAATTTCTTAGTAGAGTTTGGATCACCATTGCATCGATCTAATTCCGTCTTAATAAACTCCAACCCTGGAAGATATTCAACAATATACACCATGGCCTGAAATACCATATATCCCTCCACCATAGAACCCTCTGGACGTGCTCTTTGTCTAACTAAAGCCTTCATAAATTTCAAGTGCCTCTCAACCATCCACATGGACCTTGCATGTATAGGTCCACACAATTCAATCTCCTCAACTTGGTGTATGAGGTAGTGTTCTTGTGCATTGAAAAATGTCGAAGGTAGAAATCTCTGCATTTGACACATTAAACGGGGAATTTCTCTCTTCCAATACCTTATATCTTCTTTGTGGATTTCTTTAGATGACAACCATCTACATGTGATGCAAGAAAATAATGATATCATTTAAGTTATACAATGGATTAAACAAATTACAAATTTAGTGTGAAAAAAATTATTTCTAATTACCTCATGTATTTTCCAAGATCATATATGACCTGTTTGACATTATTGTCAAAATTGTCTGGGAGAGATACAGGTAGAACATACTGTAACAATGAACACGTTTCATCAATATATTTTTCAAAATTAGGCAAAGAAGTAAACCAAAAACATGCAGTATTATAATATAGCAATATATAATACCATAAATATATAATTACCTTAATGAAGATATGCCAATCATTCGTTTTTACCCCGCCAAAATCACCTTTCCTTGTTAAGATATTCTTTATGTTCGAACAAAATCCTGTGGGAAATTTCATTTTTTCTATCACTTCTTTTACCGCATTGCTTTGTTGCTCAGTCAATAACCATGGAACTGACCTTATATTGATTTGGTCTCCATCATTGTTTAAATGTTCAATGATATCTTTCATTGCATGATTGGAGTCCTGAATGTCACTGCAAATTTTGACAATTTTTTCTTTGTCACTCCTTCCATCTAATATTCGCCATAGTGTTTCAGCTACATTCTTTTCGATATGCATTGTATCAAACAAATGAACAATTAGTAAGTGCTCATAGTAGGGCAACCTACTAAATTGTTTGGGATAACTTTTCATTCCTCGTGGAAGCCCATTTACACATTCATGTTCATGACCATCAGTATTAATCAATATATAAGCTAAACTAGAGATTAAAATGTCGTATATTACAATAAATAAAATTAAATATACAATTGGCCAAAACAAAACATTAAAAACATATCAAAGATGATCAATATGAATATATAAGATAGACAAATTGATTCGTACCTTGATGATTTCTATTATATTGCAACTTCCATATGTGAGGTGTCATTCTCTGTGGTTTTAATGCGGTCTCCTCTTTCCCATTGAAAAGATGTTTTTCGGTAGTTCGATACCTATGATTCTTAGAGAGGAAGTGCCTATACTCATCAAACACTTCCTTTGACAAACTCTTTGAATGACAAGATTTCATCTTGGGACCACAAACTGGACATGCAAATTTTCCTTTTGTTTGAAGACCTACATGGATAAATTATGGTAAGCAAAATATATTTTATATAATATTATGCTAATTATTTAAAAAACATACGTATAACTGATTAGTATATCACTAAATAAAATTAAAAACTATCTTAGTGCAGTACGTTACAATTACATACCACAAAAATGTGTTAGCCCTGGAGCATCGTGAATTGTCCAGCATTGCATGGAATTGAAATCCCCTTTGCCCTATTCGTCTAGAGACATCATACTTAGTGACGCCATTCCATAGCTTAAGTAGTTCATCAACAAGAGGCTTGATATATACATTCATATCTTTAACTTGGTACTCACCTAAAAGAAAACAACAAATACAATACATATAAGTAAATATGCAACAAATATCACAAATTAAATACTAATCATGCATATTTAAAAAATTATTGTTCTAAAGTACAAATTATACCTGGAACAATCATTGCCAACATTATATGCTCCCTCTTTATTGACATCCATGGAGGAATGTTATTGTTGATAACAAAAACAGGCCAGACCGAGTAAGTATATCTCATCTTTGCAAATGGATTGACACCATCCGCTGCCAAAGAAAGTCTAGCATTACGAGGTTCTTCTTTAAAGTGTGACCATTTTTCCTCCCTGTCTATAAATGCAGAACCATCTGTAGGCATTCGAAGAATATCATCTCCACTTCTATTCCGTGTGTGGTAATCCATAAATTGTGCTATGTTTTTGCACCTAAACAGTCGTTGCAAGCGTGGAATAATAGGAATATAACGAAGAACCTTACAAGACACCTTTTTGGTTACTTGATCTGTTTGGTATCTACTGCTATGACATATAGGGCATTCTGTTGCAAATTCATACTGATTATAATATAAAATATGATCATTAGGACATGCATCAATTGCTTGATACTCCATTCCAATATATTTCATGATGGCAGCTAAATCTCGGTATGTGCGAGGTAAAATATTTGATGGTGGTAACAAATATTCACCTATCAACCTGTTACAACAAATTTAAAAAATAATGGTTACTATAAATATTTCAAGAATATATAATTAACGACAAAAATTTCATCCTTATTACTTTTTTTGATGAACTTATAACTAGAATAGAAATATTATAGAAACATAAATATATGTAATTTATCGTGATCATATATATGCGATCGATGAAAAATATAATCACATACCTTAACAACTGCGTGATGGATGTGTTTGAAAAACCATTCATAACCTTCAAGTTCATTATCAGCAACACAGTAGAGAGAAGAGTTATGTGGGAGCCTTCAAAAAGGGGATCGTCTGCCTTCTCAAGTATTGGTAAATCATGAAGATCATCAAAGTCGTCATGATTTTCATGATGTTGATCATCCGCGTCCATTCTAACATTAAATGCATCATTGATTAATGTATTTGCACCATCATCCTCAAATATGTTATCATCATGATCATCGTCTAATTCCATATCATCATTAACTTAATCATCAATATTCGCAGGACCTGCATATTGTTCCTCTGGCACTAGTTGTTCCGCAATTACCACATTCTCCATGTTCAGAACTTCCCTAGGAAGCCCTTCCTTTATAATTACAATTAAAACATCAAAAAAAGAACATTAGTCATGTCGATTAAGTAACAAAACAAAAATGATACAATATACAATTACAAAAACTCTCAATATAAAGACCTCATATATAATATTGAATTAGGACTTACCAATGGATGATATTCATGCCCCCCCTCAACATGTCCATGTTCCCTACAATGTCTTTTAGTTGTTGAGATCAGTAACCTTCTCGGATTAAAACCCCTACATCGACTGCAAGGACAATAACATTTTCCATCACCCCTTCTTTGCACTCCATCCCACAACCTAGCAAGCAATTGTCGATTTTGTTCTTGATCTTGATGACCTGTAACATTATTGTTACGTGGCATTTTATTACTCAAACCTAAGAACAAAGTACGAGAAAACCCAAGTAGCATAAAATATGCCCTAGACAGATTTCGGTTGGCCTACTTCTCTTTACCTTATGCGCATGGCCTAAGAGAAGAGGAATCACAAGTGAGATTATGTAATTGGCCTACTTCTCTTTACCTTATGCGCATGGCCTAAGAGAAGAGGAATCACAAGTGAGATTATGTAATTGGCCTACTTCTCTATTTATATCACTTAAGCATCGGATATTCGATGGCAGCTCAAATCATGGCATAAAAAATTAATATAATTAAAAAGTTGACCAAAATTTAAGGGTTGACCAAAGGTCAAATTTTTCCCTACCGTCGAACATCCGATGCCCCCTCAGCTAACTGTAGCAAAACCGATGGGTGTTAAACACGTCATCGCAAAACCGACAGTCGGAGCCATTTATAAAAAAAATTACAAACTTGTGATTTTTGATAGGTAAAAATAGAGAGATCGACGCGCCGTCGGATTTTCCCGTCAATTTTTAAGTCCAAATGTAGTAGTGAATCAACTTTGGGAGCATCGCTCCATCCAACTGCTGTAACTGTACCGCTCCTCGTGAAGTAATGCTACTAATGCGATACGGACCAAGCCAATAAATCTGCAATTTTCCTGGATGTTTCATAAACTTGTTGTCATACAACAACACCAAATCACCCTGTTGAAACTGTTTGTTCTTGATGTGGCGATCATGCCAAGCCTTATGGTAATATTTCTCCACACCCTGATGGAAACCGATGATAAAGCGATTTTTCTCCATCTGTATTAACTGTGCAAGACGTTCCTCTAATGTTGCCGCAGCATCCATACCGGTTGCTGTCGCGATGCGCAGACTCGGAATGATATACTCCATAGGCATAACCGCTTCTTGCCCATACACTAGCTTGAATGGTGTCTTCCCTATCATCCTTTTACATGTGGTGCGATAGGCCCACAAGACTGCTGGGATTTTTAGATCCCAGTCATCGCGGTTCACATTGCACACCTTTGTCAGCGCATGCTCCAATATCTTATTGAAATCCTCCACCGTGTCATTCGCCTATGGATGATAGGGTGTACTCTTCTTATGCTGTATCTGCAACTCCTCCGTCAATGCACTGATGGTGCGATTGAGAAAGTGGCTACCTTGATCGCTCAACAATATCTTGGGGTAGCCAAAGCGAGTGACAATGTGGTCAAAGAGAAATCGTGCAGCTGTGGTCGTGGAACAATCAATGGCTGGTGTAGCCTCTTCCCATCGTGTCAAGTAATCTGTCACCGTGATGATATACCTAGCACTAGTGCGCTTACCTGGTGGATTGATAGGTCCCACAAAGTCTACTGCCCATTTGTCGAATGGCTGCAATGTCAACTGAGGCATCAACGGCATCTCATCCCATCTGGATGGCTTCCCGGTTCTCTGACAAACGTCATAGGACCGTGCATAATCTGTCGCATCATTATGCAACATAGGCCACCAAAGCCCCGCTTGAAGCACCTTCCTTGCTGTCGCACGGCCACCATAGTGCCCTCCAGCCACTCCCGCATGTGCTTCGAAAAGGATCTGCTCTTGCTCATGTGGAAAGACACACCGTCGCAATATCTCATCGGCACCCATCTTGTATAGCGCTCCTGCGATTAGCTGGAAGTCTGCAGCCTTGACTACCAACTACTTCTTCTTACTAGTGGTGAATTCCTCTGGTGCGGTACCTGTCGTGAGAAACTGAATGATTTCTTCAAAATATCCATCGGCGACTCCAACTTTAAACAATTGCGCATCAGGCAACCCATCTTCAATGTTAGTTGGCTCCTCTCCTGTTTCAATCCGGGAGAGATGATCCGACCACCATTTAACCACCATGGTTTCACAATGACTTCAAAATCGAACTCCTGAAACAGAAGTAGCCATCAACAAATCTGCCCCCCCAACATAGGCTTATTGACCAGGTATTTTAATGCAGAATGATCTGTGAACATCTTGAAATGGCCTCCCAATAAGTAATGGTGAAACTTCTGCAACGCATAAACCAATGCCAGACCTTCCCTCTCCGTAGTAGTGTAGTTTCTTTCTATAGATGACAACTTCTGGCTGGCAAAAGCAATGGGGTGATCAAGATCCCCCTCTCCGGGCTAGGCCAACACCACTCCCAGCGCGATCGATGAGGCATCAACATGAACATGGAATTCCATACTCCAGTCAGGAAATACTAATATCAGCGTCGAAGACATCTTCGTCTTTAGTGTCTCAAAGCTATTCTTCAGCAACTTCTCCATAGGGGAAGTAATCACAGCATAAACCCTGAAGAACTTGCGATAATACCTCGTGTGTCCCAACGTCGCCTGTAACTACTTAACAGTAGTCGGCGGTGTCAAACTCGGAATGAGCACAATATTTGTTGGGTCGACCAACAATCCTTGCTTACACACAATATGACCCAACAGTATGCCAAATGGTGCATAGAAGATACATTTATTTAAGTTCAATGATATCTGGTGCTGCCGACATCACTCCAACATCAACCACAGATTCGCTAGATGATCGCGGACCAAACCATAGATCGTCCAATCGTCCATATATACCTGCAAAAACTTCTGAATGAAATCTTTGGATGCAGCAACGACAACCCACGAAAATATCGCAAGTGCATTCTTCAAGCCGAACGGCATTACAGTGTACTGAAAGCAACCCCATTCGGTAACGAAAGTTGTCTTATGGTGATCTTCTTTTGCAATGCGGATCTGATGGTAGCCATAGAACCCATCTGTGAAAGAGTACATCTCCTGGCCACCCACACCTTCGAGCACTTCGTCAGTAAACGGGGTTGGGAACGGATCATGTAAACATGCATCATTTAGCTTCCTGAGGTCGACGCAAATGCACACCTTGCCAGTCTTCTTATCCTGGACCACCATAGGACTAATACATTCCGACTCCTCAACTGGTTCGATGATACCGACGTCCAACATGCAATCCAATTCTACCTCGACCCTATCCTTATGTTGCGGATTCAATCGATAGGGTCGCTGTCGGATCGGCTTAGCATCTGGTTTTAATGGAATCTTCATCTCCCCTAAGTCACCCAGAATCCCCTTCATGTCAGAAAACATTGTGGGAAATACGTCCTGAAACTCATGGAGCAAATCAGTGACCTTTCTGATCAGCTCATCATCCCAGTAATCCCCGACATTTGCAAACTTCGGAGTGTCCTCTGTCCCAATGTTAATCTTGTGAATCTTCAGCAGCTGACTGATCGGATCGCTTGGCGCATCGGGTGGTACCATAGCACGACTTCCTACTGATTCCAGAATATTCACATTCCACGGATAATCACCATCTTCTGGTCCACCACTGATATTGAAGCATTCCATGAGGGACTGCATCTGGCAGTGCGTATGCGGATTTGTAGGATATGCCACCGGGACAACCTGCAGATTTACATCACGGATGAGTTGTAAGGAATTATTGACTTCTGGATCAGCATCCGCAAAACTAAATGTATGGGTAAAACACACTATGAGCTCCAGCCAAGTAGAAATTTCTCCTCACAACTCAGCTGCAGTATACCATGATCGTGGCATCTCATCCAACATATGGATAAAAGCATGGACCCACTCGTCTCTTGGTCGCGATACCCATAACCGCTGACACTCCATCAAGTGACCTCCAGGATCGTTCCGACCATCATACTTTCCAGTGTGGTAAACCTCGGTATCACCGAAGTGTACCATCATCAATCTTTTGCATTTCGACCATCCATCAATTAATGCCTTGTGTGTCTCCCACCAGCGTGCTGGAGCAGCCTTCAGTGTTGCGTTCAATGCCAGCAATCACTGTGGTTCGGAAACTCTTTCCTCGAACTCTGTCAGAAAGTCAGATAAGCCAGGAAGTCCTTCATATATTGGTAGTGTGACCGTTTTAGTTGCAACACGGCATAATGACTCCGTGATCAACCCACACTTACGGAGCGACACCTCGTGCAAGCGGTTCTGCCAATATTCTAGTGCATCATCAGAGTCGGAAGACGCAGAGCTGTCGCTGCGCCATCCCAGCTCACCATTGGTAGTCGGATGGATATAATCTTCAGAGATATTGAATGCATGGTCCCATCCATTGGGATCATCATCCTTCACTGGCTCTATGTAGCAGCGTCCTTCAGTCGGATCCAACTGGGCGATAACTCTAAGATCGTGATTTTCAAAAGTCATCATCCGTCGCTTGAAGTTGATTACAGCTCCACTATCATTAGCCCATCCAATCCCTAGTAATGCAGGATAAGAGCTTCCTCCTTCAACTAATTCTATTACATCAAAGTCGGCATATGTTTTCATTCCCTCAATTTCCACCACCATTCATGGAACTCTCCCAATCGGTGTCACCTTAGCGTGATTAGCTAACCGGAGCTGTACAAGAGACCAGCTCAATGGGGGACTCCCCATCTTCTGCCAAGCCTGCTTGGTGAAGATGTTGACATCCAAACCAAGATCCAGAATAACCGAATCAACATCGTAGTCGCCAATTTGAATATTCATCCGCATCTCCTTACCCGTCTTCCATCGTTGTAAGGAATTAACCGCGAGCTCTTGTCAATCCTGGGCCAGTCATCGCAACAGAGCTTCAATCACAGCAAGAGCATCGGGATCTCTTTCCAGGGATAAACAATGTTAGAAAAATGCTTGAAGTGTGCTGGACCGCTGCGACAGGCCAACCTCCGAAGTAGTATCAAAAGTAGAGGGCATGTCATACACAACAGCTTTACCTTGGTCATTTTCTAGTGCACGACGTACTTGAAGAAATGCCTCCCATTCTACATTAATGTCAAATGATACCTTCTTTTGTCCGGCTAACCAGATCAGTGAGCTGTCCTCTCCAGTTGTCTTTTCTACCCGAGTGACCACAGCAATGGAAGCATCTTGTGGTCTTGGCTCTGCAGAAATTGTCACGATATTCGCACCCTGGGTCTAGTTCAGCGGCGGATTCCCGATTGGATTCACATTCTAATTCTGATTCTGAATTGGCCGCATATTCTGGTTCTGCACCGGTTGCTGCGCTTAGTTCTGGGCAAGCTGTTGTGCCTGGGGCTGGTTCTGCAACTGGGGAGTATTCCCTGCTTGCCATCGCGCAATCAACTGCGGACAATTCTCAATCGTGTGATCATTAACAAAACAGAACGTACACTGGTTCTGTAGTAGTGAACAGTCTCGCTGGTAGTGTCTCCATACCGCACAGTGATAGCATTGAACAAGTGCATGACCACCTCGTCCTCCTCCACAACCAAATCCTCCACCACGTCATCCCCGTAATCCTCCCTGCTACTGGTACTGTGGTTGGTTGAACTGTTGCTACATTGGTGTCAGTTGCATTCCTTGCCCTTGTTGTGCATACTGCGGTTGATGTACATATTGTGGCTACTGTGGATCCATCTGCATCGGAGCATATTGCGGCATGAATTGAGGCGGTTGCTGCTGCTGCGGTACAAACTGCATCTGCGGTTGAGGTAGCGATTGGGGTACCTGCGGTTGCGACTGTTGTACGGCACGTTGGTCGTCCTTTACATAGAACGCATCATACAATCTCTCTTGTAGCAACCCATATGCACGGCAATCCTTGTCATCATGACCCACCGATTTGCAAAACATCCAATAAAGATTCCTTGGGGTTGTGACCATTTTCTGCATATATGGGAAATTGTCATGGCTGTGCCCATATACATGGCAGACGCGACACCACGGCATGCTACCACCATTCAACGGATTCAGCACTCCTGAAACCAAATAATTGCGGAGATCCGAGCAATTGTCCTTCGTATGCCCTTCTCCTCGACATCGCGTACACCATACTTCTTTGCACTGATCCTTGCCCTTCTTCAAATCTTGCAACTGTATAGTCAAGTTAGCGAGTTGTGTCTGTATCTGCGACATCCCGGCTGCATTTTCTCCAATCGGTGACGCCTCCAATCGTATTGCAATCTCCAAAGCTTCACTGGGTGTCGAGATGTTTTTTTGCATCATTGGTAGCCAAATATGTGGTAGCAGTGCCGCGATGAACCACTCTTTATGTTGGACGGTGCTCATATCGAAACTAACCCTTGCCATCAGCGTCTTGAATCGCTGGTCGAAATCCCACACCGTCTCATTGGGATATTGCTTGATTTCTTTCAATTCTGTAATATATTGAGCCTCAGACTTGGGCTTTCTGAATTCTACAATCAGCCCATCCCGGATCTCATCTAGTGACTTCTCTAGGGCTCCTGTAGGAACTAGAACAAACTTCATAAACCAATCTAATGCACGACCTCGCAGGGTTGTCGCTAACTGTCCTTTCTTAGTGGCATCATCAGTGATATGTTTTACGGTCCAGACCGCTTAACATAAAAACCAATATTGTTTTGGGTTGTCTATCCCACTCCCGTGGAACAACGGTAATTTAGCATCATATCCCGCCATTCTGGGCTTCCTTCCTCCTTTCATTGTACTACTACCAATTAACTTCTGCGGTATTGACGAACTTGGCGGTGTCGAAGTGGTATTTCTTGCTATATGAGAGAGAATGAGCGGAGGTGTGGGTACGTTGGTGGTAGGGTTTGGTCCTGCCTCTATCTGGGCGTAGCCTAGTTGTCCTTGTCAGGATTGTGAGATCGCTTCGTCCCGTGTGGTCTTCCTTCACGGCCTTGCGGTTCGACCGCAGTAGGACCTTCTCCTGTCCTCCACCTCTTTTCTTGTCGGAACCTCGCTCCTCCCCTCGTAAGACCACTTTCTTCCTCGGCTGCACTCACAGTCTCATCATGACCTGCACCCATCTACCCCTTATCGTTCCATGTACCACCCCCCAACCGTCGCGGTACCCATGGCCTCCACCCACCAGGCTGTCTACTGATCAAGATGCATCTTTAATATACCCTTTTCACAAATAAGCATCTTAACCGATAATTGAAGCGACAGCAGAAACCTGCCCCGGGGTTTGCGGAAAAAATATCTTTCGGCTTCACTATAGGATTTCTAAGTATCAACCGCGAACTCTGTGATATAGCCCTCTAGGATTCTATCGAACCACACTTCGACAGCCCGCGACGATTTATTATCAACTTCCTACAGTTCCTGAATCAACTCGGGGGTCTAGGTCATCGGTTCGCCACCTTGGAAGTTCCTCTTCTGAAAGGTCAACTTCGCCAACCATTCGAACAACAGGACCAAGAACTCACAGAAGAACCATTCATGAGGACCATCGTGAATATATCTATCTACCCACAGACCTATTGTCAGTCGAGCGTTAGGGCTTTCTTCTTTAGCGAATTCCTGCAACTTCTGATCAAACCATTCTTGGATCTCTGGTTTCGTCGAGTGCCACAACATATCCTCCTTTCACTTCGCACACGGTCCCGGCAACAGAACCATTTGTTTACTCATACCCAGTCGACAGGGGTTCCCATCACTGTCGACACCAACCCACCGCGATCTCCTTGAGCACTAGCCTAGACAGGTTTTACCCTGCCCAGCAACACCTGCAGAGCAAATGAGATCTCACCCGAGGCGATCAAGGGAGAGTGGACGGAACCATGTTTCTGCTGAATGAAGGAGGATGTATGTGGCATCAGCTACTTAATATTATTGCAACATTCAACGATAAATCTATGCATTCGCTTCGACATTATTGTACTCATAGCATCATTTAATAGAAACATTCATTATTACGGCAGATTATAACAGTAAAGAGACTATTGCATCAAAGAAACATTGCATTACCATCAAAAGACAGAAGACACACCAGGATTGCACAAAACAGTTTCATCACATCATATTATTGCTGCAAAAACCCAATACAATGCCTCTACAGATCACAAACTTCAGCAATATCTCTGGATCACAGAACATACGCACAAAACGCATATCAAAACTCTCTGTAATCTATATCACGACCTACAACTTTTTGTCTATATATAGGCTTTCGCCTTTACAATGCTTGTCCACTTACTAACAACTTCCTAACCGACTCCTGGACAAATGACCCAAAATCTAACTGACATGGTCCAAATGACCCAAAAACCCGCCTATTGCGGTATACTTAGCTCAAAATTACATCTCATATGGTCCAATGACCCAAAAACCCGCATTCTGTGGTACAAACGACTCAAAAATACATAGACTAATAGAGCCTTCTTCCTTCTGCGACCTCGTCTGACATGTCGCAGCATCGGCGATGCTGCGATTCTTCCTTACCAAACCGCTTGCCAACACATTTGAACATCACCAATGCTCATAATGGTTACAGACACACCGAATTCACAGTGCTCACGGTGTTTCCACACTGGTGATTTTTATTAATTGTAGGTGTTGTTGATTTTATAAATAATTCATATCGGTGTCACTCTATATTATAACCACACCAAAAGGTTAAGAAACTAATAATGACCGCTACTGTCAAATTTGAGAAGAACTTCGATGCACATGGAAAGCTAGCCATCAGTGCGTATTTGTGACATGTCTGCACCAATGTGTTATATAAGGTAATAAGCAAGGGCACATTAAATAATATGATGCACCCACGTAAACTCATAATTATCAGTGCGGTTGTATTTGTAGAGCATCGGTGTTGGTTAAGTTATAAAGCATCGGTGCTATTACAAATATAATAAACATTGGTGATGGTTAAGTTATACAGCATTGGTGCTATTACAAATATGATACGCATCAGTGTTGGTTATGTTACAAATCAGCAGCATTATTAGAAATATAATGCGAACCGATGTTGTGTAATTATAAGCACACCTATGCTTTTTATATATATGTGTGCATCGATAAAAAAACATTCGCTATAACCTCTGATCGGTGAGATTTTTTTAGTTATAATTTCTGCTAAAACCTATATCGAATCATCCATTACCAATTGTGGAGGTTGTAGTAGAGATTCTTTTGATCATTTTTCGAAATCTTGTAACACTAAAACCTCCGCTAGAAAGCATTTTACTTGTACTGTTTTTAACGGGGGGTGGGGCTATGTTAAGGCCCTAACCATCATTCATTATTAGTATGTTAGTTAAGGTTAGGTTGAATTAGTATTAAATTACATCATGATCACTTCATCTCCTATTTATAATAAAGGAGATTCATTTGTATATTCATCTCATCTTGTCATGTGCACTAGATACATTGTAAAAGGAAGTTGCCCCCTCGAAGAGGCTTACTATTCATTGACTCTATCATTCTCAAGGCGTGGAGCTACTTTTCTTTTTATTTTTATGATATTGGGGGAATTTGGTTTTTCCTAGAAACCTTTAAATAGGATTCTTTACAAGTAATACAATGGGCCATTACCATGGACCAAATACCATGGCCACAAAAAACCATGACCGAGTCAAGTTTACTTAACAAGGGGAGAATATATATATATATATATATATATATATATAGAGAGAGAGAGAGAGAGAGAGAGAGAGAGTAGTCTATTTATTCTATGTTTTGGAGTTTACGATGAATTTTGGTCGGAATCTGATAATTGTTTTTGGTAAAATCCAAATTTAGGAGTATTTAAATTGTGTTTTTGAATCCATAAATAGATTCAGCGCCCTTGAATACCCCCATGGCACCCAAATTATGCAATTTTCATAGCTAATATATGTGATTGTAAGTTTTTTTAAATATTTCCAACTGGACTTTGAACAAAATAAGACGGAAAATATACTCGAAAAAGGTTGAAAACGTAGAATATTTAGACTACACCTCTCTCTCTCTCTCTCTCTCTCTATATATATATATATAGATAGATATATGGGCTTGGGATATAGATATTAATGACACGTAAAAATAAAAAAATGCACTTCAAAATGACATGTGAAATTAAAATTCACACTTCATTAATGACGTTTAATTTTATGAAGTGGCAATATTTTAACATGTAAAATGGAAAATGACGGCTATTTACCCATCAAATTTCAAACCTGATTTGGTGTCGTCAAACTGTACAAGTGGGGAGACTTTGGACCTTTGATAATAATCTTCTTGAACCTTTGTTAATAATCATCTTGAATCTTTTTTGTTTTTTCATTGGTTTCGAGACCTTTTTTGTCTATCTTTGAATGTTCAAAGCATCTCCCTTATGTAGTTTTATTCAATCATGCATAAAATTACGATTATTTATTTATTTATTTATTTGATGTAGAATACACACACGCATTTATTTATTTATTTTCCAAGGAACAACCTCGCAAAAATCCCTCTCAGTACTTCTCCATGATTCATGGATGGTAAACAGGGTAAATCGTTGGGCTTGATTACGGATCCTAACCTCAAGAAAATCAGGAGATTCAAAACCATGACCTCCCCAACTTTGAAGGAAGACATCTCACGTATGGCTTATGAACACTTGAGCTAATCCTCAGGGCACTAAATATATATATAGTTAATTAATTAATTAAAAAAATGACATCTCTAATATTCTTATAATATTTGTTTGTAATATTGAATAGAAGTTTTTTTCCTCAAAACAAAATATCATTGCAGCTACAAGTTGAGAAGGAAGTGTGTGTTGCATGTATACCAAAAGAAAGAAACCCATCTATACCTGCAATGAGTGTGTGTTCTCGTTGGAATGGAAACCCTATATGTGAGGATTAGTGCGTGGATACAAGTTGTGCGAACTCCAAGTGCGTGCTACACTCCTACGTTTCTGGAGTTTGAAGATTGAAGACTAGTGCTTTCCATGAATAATGGAGACTAGACTGACCGTCTTGGGAGCTGCATTTTGAGAGTTGTGAGTCCAAGTCTGGTTCTACGAATGTAGTGGATCCAAAACCCTAGATATGTGGCACGTGGAGGTTGATTCAAGACGTGGATTTGTGCTATGGTATCATTTAATTTTTAAAATTGTTGTTGCATCTCAATTTTTGAAGTCTGCACATTATTGCATCGAAGTCCGTTTTTATGGAGATGTGTTGAAGCTATTACATGGAAAGAATTATACACGTGCATGAGGACTATACATCTACGTGAAAATGGTTTTACAAACAATAGTATTTCCTTTGACGTATTGTTGAGTAGTTCCTCTAGTGTTAAAACTCTGCTTATGAACTTATTGACAGTGTATTTTCTCTACCAACTTATTGTTGACTAAATCATGCAAATTTATTTTCAAAGAAGTATTCTTGGTCAATGATACTATCATTGCATTACTTTGAAAACCTGAGATAGTAATATTGTAAATCGCTTTGGTAGAGATTGTAGACCTGCAAGGTTCTTGTTTTTGTAATATCTCATTGTTTTTATTATATTAAGTTCATTATTGTAGATTACACTAGAAATTGTAGAAGGTGCATTCACTGGTATCCATAGTTGGAGAAATACTCACTAGAAAAGACAACTATCCAGAGTGGTCAAGGAAGATCAAAGCCACATTCATCTACAATGATTTGTGGCATGGCATATGTTAAGACACCCGGCCATTAAAACAGATGTTGGCCTGACCTTGAAATCTAACACAAAGCCACCAACATCTTAGAAAGAATGAGCTATATGGAATACCAAAAACAAAAAGGCATTGGCAATGATCATTGCAACAATAAGTGAAGAGGTGAGTCAACACATATTGCCTACAACATCATGTTTTGAAGCCTTGAAAAGATTGAAGGATTTGTATGGAGGTGATTCAGCTGATGTTGAAACTGTTCAGCTTAGAAGTGAAGGATAAGGATATCAAAGCAATCATGCATAAGATTCAAGTTACCGGCATGAAACAGACCTTCCACTTGTAGTCTTTGTAAATTCTCTCTATCCTACACACTCACGCTACCTTAAATCACTTCAATCTAGTGACAAGTTCAAGGACCTCACCTTCGACACCTTGGTGGAGAAAATTGCAGACAGAGAGAAATACTTTGGAAAGAAGACCAGTGATACCACTGGAGAGACCCTTTGACTTGCTTAGAAAGCAAATAACCGGTCAAAAGACTCTTCCAAGGGAGAGAGCGGCAAAAGAGGACGAGGAAGAATAAACTTGAGAGGCAAAGGGGCAAAAAACAATTCAAACAGAAGACCATACCTACAGTGTAAGTATTATGGGAGGAGTGGACATGAAGCAGATCAGTGTTGGGCCCCTTGGGACTCCATCAAAGAAATACGTAACCAGAATAAAGAAGACAAAAGTAAGATCCAAGAGGCTGGTAAAGCTCCTGAATCTGCTCATTGTATTGTTGCACATTGTAATCTTGGAATAAATGAAATCACATCTTTTTCATATTACAAAGATTGTTGGCTACTTGATACTAGTGCAACATCCCACATGACATTTAGAAAAGATTGTTTTAAAGAATTCAGGGATAATTTAGATGGCATAGTGTATTTTGCAGAAAAATCCAACCTCAAACCAAAGGAAATTGGATCCATTAGGCTCAAACTACTAGGATTCAATAACTTTTTGTTGCATAATGTTCTTTATCTTCTAGAGTTATAGAGTAGCCTGTTGTTATGGGTGTAGATTTGACAGCAAGGCCATTCCATCCACATGGTCGATGGAATTGTAGAGATAAAGAAGTCATCTGACAATAAGGTTATCATGACCGAATATGAAGATGGAAAGTTGTTGAAGCTAAAAGGCTCATCTGTAAGAGTTCAAAACTTTGCCTACCTCTCTTGGCATGGAGAAGGTAATCTGTCATCCAGTTTGTTATGGCATTCTAGATAAGTTCATATAAATTGTAATAGTCTTCGCTTGTTGAGAAAGAACGGTGTGTTTGGTTTGCCTGCCATTCCTAAGAAGATGAACGAATGTGATGCATGCATATTAGGAAAACATAGTAAGCAGCCATTTCAGGAGTCAAAATCCAGAGCATGTAGTAAGTTAGAGTTGATTCACTCTGATATATGTGTCCCTATGCATGTTCCTTTTACCAATGATAATAGATATCGCATGACCTTTGTTGATGAATACACTAGAATTTGTTGGCTATACCTGTTAAAGACAAAATCTAAAGCATTTCAAACATTCAAAAAATTTCTTGCATGGATAGAAAATAAAGCACAATCTCATATTGGCACACTTCATACTGATAATGGAAAAGAATACAGTTCTAATGCTTTTGAAGACTATCTATGTCAACATTGGATTTCACATCAAACTACAGTTCCTTAGAACTCTCAACAAAATGGTGTGGCAGAAAGAATGAATAGAACCATAATGAATATGGTACGCTCAATGATGTTTTTAAAGAATGTAAAACTAATATTTTGGGGTGATGCAATGTTGTGTGCAGTCTATTTGAGAAATAGAAGTCCATATCATGCTCTTGATAACAAGACTTCGTGTGAAATGTGGTATGGCCACATCCCTTTGATGAGGCATCTCAGGGTTTTTGGTTCCACCTGCTATGCCTTGATACCAAAGGAGCAAAGAGACAAGCTTGGAGTTCGAAGTCAAAATGCATTTTCTTGGGGTATTCAGATACCTCCAAAGCATATCATTTTTATGATGAGGTAAACAAGAAGTTTAATGTTTCCAGAGATGTCATTTTTCTTGAAACTAATAAAAATTACGAGTCCATTGATAGATAGCTTGATCGTCTAGAGAAATTTTCCCATGTAAAGACATATTATGAAGTTGATAATGAAATTCCACATCTTGAAGGGGAGATCCATATCTTGGATCAATCCCTGGAATTTCCTGTTGAAGCACCAACACCCCCTCATGAAGAAACTCATGAAGAAGAAGTTCTTGCTACTTCACCTGAACATGAAGTTCAACTGGATGATGTGATTCAAAGGATTGGAAGATTGAATCTTGAAGAAAATGAAGCACCACCAGTAGATCAACCTGGACCATCTCGGAAATTTCTGTAATGTTCCACAAAAACACTTGAATGTGTCCATCTAGGATGAAGTTGGAAAGACGGGAACAAGAAGTTCAACCAAACAAGAAGATGGAGGAGATGTAGATAACTCAGGTGATGACATGGATATCTCATTTGATTGTGAATTGAATTTATCTGCTAACTTTGAATCAACTTCCTTTGAAGAGGTTGCTTCTTGTGATGAGTGGAAAGAATCCATTCAAAATGAGTATCGTGCACTCATAAAGAATCGAACCTGGAAGCTCGTTGACCCTCTAGTTGGAACCAAACCAATTGGCTGCAAGTGTCGGGTATATAAGAACAAATACAAATCAGATGGATCGCTTGACAAGCACATAGCGAGGCTTGTGGTGAAAGGCTCTGCATAAAAGGAAGGAATTGACTATGAAGAGACGTTCCCCCCCACAACAAAATGGGATACCATCTGCACCTTGTTGTCTTTGGCTACACAAAATGGGTGGAAAGTTTATTAAATGGATGTGAAAACAACTTTCTTGAATGGAGACTTGAAAGAGAATGTCCCCATGTCTTAGCTAGAAGGATTTGTTATGAAGGGAAAAGAACAAAAGGTATGCGAACTCATCAAATCCTTGTACTGCTTGAAACACGCACCTCGCACATGGTATGAAAAGCTAACCGAGCATCTTCTGAAGTTAAATTTCAAACATTATCATCTTGATGACACAACATTGTTTGTAAAGAAAGTTGGAATATTTGTTGTTGTGGTCTATGTATATGACCTTTGGATGACAAGGAACGATGAAAGTTATATTGCATCCATAAAGAAAGATTTGAAGACGAGATTTGAAATGACATATCTGGGACACCTTCACTACTACATGGGAATTGAAGTGACTCAACATCCTAAGTACATATTCATCTATCAGAAGAAGTATGTTGGATAATTGTTGAACATATTTTGCATGGCAAAATGCAACCCTCTCTCGACTCCAATGGAACAAAAGTTGAAGCTCACACCAATTGAAGGAAAAGAATCTAAGGATGCGACCAAGTACTGACAGCTTGTAGGAAACCTTATCTACCTTACCACCACCAGACCAGATATTTCATATGTTGTTGGAATCCTTTCAAGGTTCATGCACAAACGTTGTGAAGGACATGGCTAAAAGAGTTCTAAGATACTTGAAGGGGACTCAAGACATTGGAATCAAGTACTCTAAGGTGGATGACTTTAGACTTATTGGGTACTCTGAGTCAGACTTTGATGGTGACAAAGAGACAAGAGTGTCTACTTCTGGATACACAATGAGTCTTGGATCAACAATTGTCTCTTGTATATCATGCAAACAGTCAGTTGCAGCAAATTTGACAACAGAGGCAGAATATCTGGATGTTGCAAAAGCAACGAAAGAGATTTTGTGGCTCAAGAAGAGACTTGAAGATTTCCAGGAGAAACAAGAGAACTCTATTTCCTTATTGATCGACAACACTTTTGTAATCAAGTTGGCCAAGAATACTAGATTCCATGCTCGAAAAAAGCACATCATCATAAAGTACCATTTGATTTGACATCATGTAGAGGCCAAGACAATCCATCTACGACATTGTTCCATGGGAAAATTGGAGACATCTTCACCAAAGTGCTTGGACGAGAAAAGTTTGAAAGGTTTAGAAACATGCTCAGACTTACAAACACCCCTTCATATTAAGGGGGGAATGTTGGAAACCTAATCCGACGTGATTATGGTTCCACTTGTAAATATTATAAATAGTTTTAAGAAGCGAAGAGACTCTTAAGGAATCCAAAGAGTTATTGGAAGGTGAAAACCAACAGTCATATGCAATGTATAAATAAATGGTTTATGCCTTCAATAGATCCATATGGGAGTTATTATAACAAACAATACTTCAGGTTACCTCCTTGGATCATTGGTATCAAACAATTCTTGCTATGATTGCAACCTTCAATGTGATCTCTATTCAACATATCTACATGGAGCTTAATCATGTTTCTTACTGTCTTTCTAAGAAGGAAATAAGTGGTGCTGAAGGACTTTTATTTTTTGAAGAGTTCAAGGATGAGACCCTTGTTTCAAATGGGTCTATGCAAGCTTACTAGTTTTTATGCAAATTTTGGATGACTTTAATACATCGTGTCCTTTTTACTATTTATCAGTTTTGTTAGTTGGACTTCAATAGTAGCTCAATCAAGTTTGTTTATGTTTTGATGTTGAAAGACTATTGCTATCAGTCTTTCGATTCATTATGGTTTTGCAATTTTGTCATGATGAAAAATACGTTTTTCCCTTACAAAAAGATGTAAAATTTGTTGCTTTCTTTGATTCTAATAGAATATCAAGAGGCAAAATTTCCACTGTGAAAAAAAACATTAACATTCAGAATGCGCATGTTCGTCACTATACTTTATGCTAAATGATTTGGTTTGCTACGGGATTGATTTTCCTAACTTTCCTTATGAACCTCGTTGCTATTGTTCCTCTTCTTTTGCAAATGAGTCAATAAGCTAAAACATTTTCAAGTAAGGTCTTATGTCCACATGTTTAAGGGGAATAAATATAGTGTCCTAACAAAAAGGTCTTTAGCTCAAGCTATAAGGGGGTGTGGACAAATACATATATATCCCTGCTTCATAAGCAACTTTACAACAACATATGATCTTATTTTTGTCCTCGTTGAAGATATAACATATTCACTGAGGCATATTTCAATAAACACCCTACTCACTTCATTTATATGCATAATAGGACACTTGTTGGCACAAAGAGTGACATAAAAGCGACATAAATGGTTGCATTTTTATCAATAAATAATTTGCAACCAAGGTAATCGATACATGAAGAAGACATGGTTACATTGTTATCAATAAAGAATTTGCAACCAAGGACATTGATACATGAAGAAGACATGGAGGATTAAATGCTAAAGCTTCCCCAAAATCCTAGCAAGAATGGATATTATGGTTAGGATTTTAGAAGCTTTGGAAAATAACTAAATAAATTCCATACCAGGATTATATTTGAACAAGATCATTGGCTATTTAGTAATTATTTTAAGGACTCTTTTCAAGTTTACCATGTCAATATTGATAGGAATTGTAATTGGTCATGGGAATTTTATTGAATAATGCAATTGAATTAACCATGTCCTAAATTCAATTATATATTGTTTTGAAGTATTATTAAAGGTTTTTTTATGTAGGTATTAGGTAAGCCAAAATGGTGTATAAAAGTCTATTAGTACATTTAGGTTGTATTAGTGAATCTTGGCAGAATCCATTTAATTCTAAGTGAGAAATAAGTTTCTTTGAATTTTTTAAATGTGTTTATGTGTTACTTAACACAATCCATTTAATTGTAAATAAGAACAAAGTTTCATCGAGATGTTTTAATGATCATTTTTTTTTCACAGGAAAAAAATCAGCTTTTATATTAAGAGATAAACACCGACCACAAGTTGTGATCTACAGATATTCCTCGATTACGGCATAAAGCCATACAAAATATAGCATCACTACAAATAGATGAGCAACACAGCAAATCCCACAAGTCTTCAGTACCAAGCAGAGCTAAATAATAAGCTACAGCACATAAAAGGTGACGGTCCTCACATACAAGTACCAAAAAAGAACTAGCCAAGCAGAACCTTAACCAAATACAGAGTCGCAGATACAGATAAGCATGAAATCATAGATACAAATAAGCATGAAATCATAAGAGGTTTTGCACAAAAGAGTTGACAAGAAATCCCCCTCTGAATTCTTCACATAATAGCCAACCGCTCATTGCTCCCAGAGATCGTCTTGATAGCCTGTCAGCATTTTCATTTAATTCTCTATATATATGACTAAAATGTAGAGAGTCAAAATGTGTTAACTTTTCCCTTATTCTTTTCATCTGGTGCTTAAGTCTAATGAGTTGAGATATGCTCCCTTGTCAACCCATTCAATGACACACTTTGAGTCGCCAAAATTTCATATGAAACTTAATGAGAGCTAATAAGTAAAACATATAAGTGACCATAATGCAATCAATTCCGCACTCGTGTTAGTGCCAAAACCTGCAGCAGTTGAGAGCTGATAGGAGACCGAAAGACTGAGATTCAAAACCGCTCCAGCACCACACTTTCCATTCTGTTCAGCCCCGTCGAAGTAGCCATGAGGGAACGGGTAGTCATCAGCCAAAAAATTAATGTTACACGGCCTAGGTGGTGTAGACATTCCCTTGTAATAATTGTAAGAAGCGACAATAGCTGCAGACACCCTGTGAAAGGAAGGAGGAACATCGTTGAAGATGGCGTTATTTCTGGATTTTCATACATGCCAAATACAGTGTAATACAATGGATAAATACTTTTTATGCTGAAGAAATCAGAGATGCAAAATGTCCGCAAATGTATTTCCAGCCCAGGAAAATTGAACATTCATGATCATTGATAGATTATTGATTACTTCCCTTATAAAATTACAGTCACCAAAGAGATGTACAGTTGACTCATAAGCCATCAAGCACAGCGCACATCTGCTAGGACCGGCAATACCACGCTTTTGTAAATTTCTCCAAGATAAAATCTTGTCATTTAGAACAAGCCACGTAAAAATTTTAACCTTTACTGGACTGGACGCCTTCCATATCCAAGGGATCCACCACGGCACATTAACATGAACATAAACAGCCTTCCATATCCAAGGGATCCACCACGGCACATTAACATGAACATAAACAGAGGCAAGATTGAGATATGCCAACGCCGCAGAGACCTCTCCAGTGGACGAGTTATATGTCCAAACAAGTTCATCCTTTTGATCAGACAGAAGAATACCCGCATGAGATAAAGAGTCCACAAACCGACCCCACTCGTCCGCCAGTAGACCATCAAGATGGAGATCCCCAGAGTTTAACCAACGTGAACCATGATCAGGCAGAGAGACATTAAATTGATTAATCACAAATCAATTTTTGCAGTGAAGGACCCTCAGAAGTTCTGGAGAAAGTGTGAAATTCTTATTAAGTCCCGAGATAGTATCTATACCGACAAAAACCTAAGTGCCATGTCCAATAGCCCAAGATATAGACGAATTAAGCAAAGGCATAGTTTTCAGGAGAGTATGCCATATGGTGGAGGCCACGCCAAATCCTGTAGAGCGATCCCGGAACATATATGAAGCAGGTAACCTCTTCAAATACTTTATTCTAATAACCCTGCCCCACAAACCCCCGTTGAAGGGTGCCCTCCAGAATCTTTTAGCGCAAAGCACTTTGTTAAAGAGACTCAAGTTCTTGATACGCCAGCCGCTGAGGGATTTTGGTAAAGAGATAGAATCCCAGGCCACCAAGTGAAATTTAGAGCAGTCGAGCTTTCCAGCCCATAAAAAGCGAAAAAAAATACCTTCTTAAAACAGAAAGTACTCCCTCAGGTATACAGGAAAGGGAGAACCAATATACCAGTAAACCATGTAGAACATAATTAATCAAAGTGAGAAGAACCCCAAGAGAGAGCCACCGAAAAGACCAAGAATTGATCCACGCATGAACCTTCAAGATGAGCCAATTCCAATCCGCCTTGTGATAACCATTCGGCTTCAAATAGAACCCCAAATACCTAAAACCTACATTGATGTCCACCCACTTATAGGGTAAGAGTTGGCTTGGTAATGGAAGGTTCTCGAAATTCAATACCTGATGAATAATAGCAGACTTTGGGAGGCTGACTTCCATCCTCGACGCTCTGCAGAAAGTGGAAATTAACCCACGGTAACAGTGCCATTCCTTCAGTGAGGTCTCTCCAAATAATAGTACATCGTCCACAAACAATGCATGGGTAATGTAACAAGCATTTGCCACTTTAACCCCTTTTAATAAGCCCTTGGATTTAGAATCATTGATTAAAAGGATGAGACTCTCAATAGCCAGAATAAACAAATAGGGTGAAAGAGGGCATCCCTGTCGTATACCTCTGCTACCCTCAAACTGTGCAGATGGAACCATTAATAAGTACAGCATACTTTGTCGAGGTAATACAAGCCATAATCCAACGAGTGATCTCCAGAGATAGTCCAATTTGTATGAGGATAAATCTCAAATAGTTCCAATCTACACGGTCATAGGATTTTACCAAGTCTAACTTTAGGATGAGAGCATCGACTTTTTTCACCTTAATTGAATGGAGTCCCTCCTATGCCAAACCGATCGCATCCAGAATTTGCCTCCCAGGCAAGAAACCAAACTGTTCTTCAGAAATGAACTTTCCCAGGTGTGGCTTGAGACACTCAGCTATGACTTTGGTGATTATCTTGTACAGTAAATTGCATAAGGAGATAGGTCGAAAATCATTGAAGTCCACGGGGAGATCCTTCTTGGGTATTAATGTAAGATAAGTCGAATTTAAGGATGAGGGAACCCAATTTTTGGTGTGGGATTCATCCACAGCCGCAGTCAGTTCATCCCCGATAAGGTCAAAGAAATGTAGGTAGAATTCGACAGTCCATCCGTCGGGGCCAGGGCTCTTGTCCCTGGAAAAACACTTTAAGACCTCCAACACCTTTTTTTCAACCACTTTACCAATCTCCACACAGTTATTAGGGCTAAAGAAACGAGGAAAATTTAGCACCATCTTCAGCTGACATAGTAAGTTGGGGGCTTCCTCATGCGAGAAAATACCCTTGAAGTGAGCCACGGTCGCCTATTTGAGGGCAGATTGGTCACTGATCATCTTTCCATCATGAGAAAGATCCCATATCGAATTGTTTAAACGATGTTGATTGGAAAATTTATGGAAGAATCTGGTATTATTATCGCCAGCTTTTCTCCATAAAGCCCTTCTCTTCTAACGCCAAGTCTCCTCCCATAAGAGAAGGATTTTCAGCCTCGTAAATTCCAATTGTGAAAGTTCCAATTTTCTACTCTCCGATAAAAAACCCTCATCCAGCTGGGCGGAGAGAGTTTGAATCCTCCTCTTGAGTGCCTCAAGGTGGTCATGCATCAATTTCTTCTTTTCTCTATCCCACAACAGCACCTCCTTACTCAAAAGAGAGAGTTTTTTCCATAAGGTCTTCAAGGGAGATCTACTGACAACTCACGATAACCTTTTCCAAGTATGACTTACAAAAGAGCTAAAATCGGGATCTTCCAACTAGGCCGAGTTAAATTTAAAGGGATAGTAATAGAAGGCACTATCAAAATCAACTTGCGAAATGATAGCACAATGATTGGAAAAACCCACTGAATAAGTCCAAGACTTGTACATGTTAACAGAATTATAGAGTGCTTCTGAAACATAAAAACGATCCAACCGCTTAGCAATGCCCTCCGACCCAGTACGCTTGTTTTACCGGGTAGGAGAAATAACCCCAGTCTTTATATCAACCAGGTTTGCGTCTTCAAAAATAAAGAGGAAATACTCAGCCAGGGGGTCAATAACTTTACCACTTCCCCAAAATTCATCCGCGGAGGTGGTGAAATTAAAATCACCCACTACAATAGTGTACCCACAAAATAAAATTTCAGAAGAAACCACGCGGTCCCAATACTCCTTTCGACTACAATAAGGCCCATAGATGTTTATGATACAGACCGTGTGCTCAAATCCTTTCAAAGAACCTTCAATCATAACACCTGCAAATGTGTTGAAAGCCCTCATATTAGCAAAGGTTGGGTTCCAAGCAACCAAAGTGCCACCCAACAACCCCGTGGAATCCATCCCAACGGCCAACCAGCCAAGTTTGATTTTGAGGAAGTAATTTACAGGAGACAAACTCAAGGTGAAGTTATTTACAACAGACAAGCTCGAGATCATTTACAAGTAAATTATAAAAATCTTAACAATCCATGATATTTCCAATAGTAAAATATTCAACCGAACCCTTGCTACATACTACAATAACGAAGTTGAAACTCTTTGCATTTAATGTTTACAAAAGACACTCAATAATATCAAATCAAGTATATGTTTGCGCTCAATCTAATATTATTTAATAATATATCATTAGTAAACTATATATCATTATAAATTAAGAATATAATAAGCTAGGTTCTATTTAAAATTAAGCCATAAGAGACCTTTCAAGTTGGTGCCCTCGCTCGTGAACAAGTCTCAACACATAAAGAATTTTTAATGGTATTTATATCAATGAGAACTTAAATTAAACATATTAACTCTTAACAAGTCTTGATACATAAAGATTTTTTTAATGATAATTAATTGGCAAGGAAGTTAGGAAGTTAGAGGTAATGTTTTAGTAATATGAGTAGTTTAAATATTCTACGTTTTTAACCATTTTTTATTATACTTTACGGTTAGTTTTGCTTATAATACAGTTGGAAATCTTGAAAAAAATCTTAAAACTATTAATATCACTTGTGGAAATTGCATAATGTGAGCGCCATAAGGGTTTTTGAGGGTGCTAAATTTATTTATGCATTCATAAAAACAATTTAAACACTTCAAAATTTCGATTTAACCAAAAAAATTATTATCATATTCTGACTACTAACTGAAGTCTAAAACGTAGAATAGATAGACTGCTCCTTTAGTAATAGTTCCTTATAAAGATAGTGATTTTCTTGATTTCCATTAAGAAAAAACTTTACCCCATTAATTTCATTAATTTATGATAGTTTGAAATTAATTTCACATTTAAAGATTTTTTAAATTTAGTCATTTTAATATTTAATGCACATAATATTTGTTCCCTATATTGATTTCCATTAAGAAAAAACTTTACCCATTAATTTCATTAATTTATTTCCATTAAGAAAAAACTTTACCCATTAATTTCATTAATTTATGATAGTTTGAAATCAATGTCAAATTGAAAGATTTTTTAAATTTAGTCATTTTAATATTTAATGCACATAATATTTGTTCCCTATCTTCGAAAGGTAAATAGATTAGTAAGCAAGCATATATATATATATATATATGTCAAACTACATTTGTGTTATATAGTGATTTTGTTCGCTTTCAAATGAATAATTAACAAAGCTTTAAAATGAGAATAAACTTTATAAGTAAGTTGAAGTTTAATACATAAATTCTTCTCGACGATTTCTTTCATTTCGCAATGATCTAACTGATTTCAAAATGATGTATCGATGACTATAATTTTGTGTTCATTTAAGAGAGTATAGTTCAAAATTACTTACAAATGTAGATGTTATAACTCATTTCATTAATTAGTTATCATGTGGTGTCATAGCAAATGTGATGACTTATTCCATACTAGGCATCTTTTTACAAATGAACAAATATTATGATCCATTTTATTAATTTAATTTTGGTACAACATCCCTTTGTACCTTAAGGGACAAATGCTAGTTTTGGGTTTCTTTCACATTACAAGTTTATTATTATGTATTATTGACTTTTTCATATCAAGAAAGGATATATATTTTTTATTTTTCTTCATAAACACCTAGTTGAAATTAAGCCTTGTTTTTATATCAATTATTTTCTCCTTTTTATGAATGTTTTTTTAATGAACTTGCATGGGCCTAAGCTTTCCACCCATTTTTTGCACTTTGGGCACTCTAGGCCATGTTGCACTATCTTGCTTCAATTGCAAGGGTTTGACCCACTTGTGCCTACTTGCAACCATAGTACACCTCTTTGTTTAGGGTCTTCACATAACTAAACTCAAGTTGTACTCCTAAACTCAATAAAACCCATAATTGTGTGCTTAGTCTTCTATGAGATCTCACACAACTCCCATATCTGCATGCATAAGTGCCTCATGGATTTCACTTTAAATAGGAATGGTGTACAATTTTTTTCCCCTCATTGAGGTGTCTTACCACCATCTTTTAGGTAAAGTGGAATAGTAGCCCACATGTTACCCACTTACTGTTAGACAATTGCAACCATTCCCTAGAAAATTTCAATGACACTACAATTGTTTGTGGAATGATTCCTTTCAAGACACATTCCCTAAACCAAGGTGCTCACCACCAAATGCCTAATATGACTCAATCTACTAAAATGTCGATCTACCACCGCACTCAACCATGTTCAACGCACTCCTTGGGCATGTTTCACCTTATGATGCAAGCATGCACTTTTGGGTGCCAAGGATGTCATTAACTCCCCAACACCGAAGTGCCTAACTGACTTGCAACTAATTAGTCATGTGGACCTAAGTCACCTTTGGGACCACACCTAGGTTACTAGTCATGTCAACCCGAAGTTTCTTCCATGCATAAGAAGCTCCCATATAAATAATTATATGATAGCAACACTTAACCACTTCGTCAACTTGACTCCATATAGGAGCCCCAAATCTTCTACAAATTCAGTCTGCCATATAATTGTATCGCCCCTATCCAACATGCATTTACCTTCTGCCAAGGTGTAGCACCATGCTCTGCAACCTATAGCTATGAATCCCACTCATGCCATCAAAAGGAATAATGCCTCACCGCTTGTGTTGTATTTTATTCGCCCAAGTTGTGTCACATGCAGAGTGCCCAAGTTGAGGTGTTCCATGCCACATTGTGCTTATCTTCTTGAATTTTTAGGGTGGCAAGCAACCTAAGTCTACCTGAAAAACTAAAAGGTCTTACATCCTCCCCCACTCAAAGCTCTTGCCATCTCGGCAAGGTCAACAATAGGTCTTCCCAAGACTCCTTCCTAGAAATTATCTTCCCTGCTATCAATGTTATTATTGTTGCAATCAAACCTTCACCACAAAGGTCACTTGAAATTTTCCATTGCTTCACTTCTTCAAGCTTGTGTTCTAATATTTATGTGGTGGGATTTGTTGTCAATAGAGTTCGGATTATCCACAGTTGTTGTGTTATTTTGCTAATTTTCGAACCTGTACTAGTGTCCATCATCAGGGAAATTCTCTAGTAAGTGAACTTCTTTAGTTGTTATGTTATTGGGTCAACATTTTGAACCCATACCAGGGTCCATCATCAGTATAAGTCTCCAGTAAGAGGACTTCTTCACATTTTACCTTATGTATAGGTTAGCTAAATGTGTTATGGGATTTATATGGTGGGAGTTGTTGCCAATAGAGTTCAGATTGTCCACAGTTGCCATGTTATTGTGTCAACATTTCGACCACATACCAAGGTCCATCATTAGGAAAATTCTCCACTAAGCGTACTTCTTCACATATTTCCCTTTAGTGTAGGGTAGATCAATGTGTTGTGATTTTCTGTGGTGGAAGTTGCTATCAACAGAGTTCATATTATCCATAGTTGTCATGTTTTTGTGTTGATGTTTTGAACACGTACCAGGGTCCATCATCGTGGCAATTCTCTACTAAGCGGACTTCTTCACATAATCCCCCTTCGTACAGGATAGCTAAATGTGTTATGATATTTTTGTGGTGGGATTCAATGTTTCAAACCCATACTAGGGTCCATCATCAAGACAATTCTCCAGTAAGAGGACTTCTTTACATATTACCCTTTCGTACAAGGTAGCTAAATGAGTTCTAAGATTTATGTGGTGGGATTTGTTGTCAACAAAGTTCAGATTATCCACGGTTTCCATGTTATTATGTCAACGTTTCAAACCCATACCAAGGTCCATCATTAGGACAATTCTCCAGTAAGCGGACTTCTTCACATATTTCCCTCTCGTATAGGGTAGTTTGTGTGGGATTTATTGTCATAGAGTTCAAATTATCCATAGTTTCCATGCTATTGTGTCAATGTTTAGAACCCATACCGACATTACTACTACTTCAACACCTTAACTAGTTTTCCTATGCTCTTGTATATTAATGTATCCCATGTCTCGAACTAGTCAAGCAATTAGTCTGACTTTCATCTCCAATCCCACGAGTATATATTTATTCTTGCCAAAAAAATCAATTCCATCTACGCTTTGTTCTATTGTACATCTTTGTTGGATAAAGGCAAGGCCACTGCCTTCTCCTCAAGAATATTAAGTCACCAACTATAACTCAACAAAAATTTCCAAGTTCTCCATTTTTAATGAGGCACCATCACCATAGCACCACCATCCCCACTATCTTAATCTTAGATAGTAACCTCCTAAGTGGTCTCAATGAGAAGAGGAGGGATACTAGCATGGATTGTTTCCACCACAAGTTTCATCCTTGATATAAAACAAACTACTTTCTTTAACAAGTTCTCATACACGTGCCTTCTACTCAAGTACATAGTGATATCCTTTTCATCACCATTTTCTTATTTATTGTCGACTCTCTCTAGAAACATGCATTAAGATATTCTTCCAACAATTCATACGACACCTAATATGCCTCTCTAGGAACTACCTCAACACAATTTACAACCTCATCATCCCACAATTGGTTGGGTACCAAAAGTTGACCTTCTCCAACACTGGGTAATTTTTGAGCTACTTCTACAGTCACAAATGGTTTCACGATCACCTTTACCTTATTTTTTCTCTACCTATATTGCCTCTTAACATATTTAATCAACCCTTTGTTATCAACCGGTGGTTGAGCCTTCTCAATGACTTCTAAGATTGTCTCTTGTAATCTCTACGATCCAATTAAAACAACATCAATGACACCCTCAACTTGCTAGTATTCACATTATTAAATCATGCCTAATAGGGGTTAGGATTCACCGACCCTTCCCTTAATTGTTCCACCATCTTGCAAATGAATTTTTTGCTGAATGAGTGCCTTCGTGCACTTCTAAGACCAAACACTTAAGTTGTTTCCCAATGGAAACTTGGCATCTTCTTAGATTTCCTTCTCAATGTAAAATTAGTCACAGCAGATCTAATGAACAAGTAAATCAATCACAACAGATGAACATAGAAAATATGGTGTAAAACTGTGTAAAACATGCACATTGCTCAATATCCCAATGAGGGTGAATAATTACAATACAATACAGTAACAATGATTGAGCAATTCGAATTGACTATGAAGGTCATTCGAATCACTGAATGGAGTAGCTTGACTCCAACTAGGAGTCCTCATCATCAATCAGTGGTGGTCATCAATGCACAAGAACCAGTCATCCAGGTGTCAATCTGAGTCAAACTGAGTGTAACATGTGTAACTGAAGTGTGTAGCACTGATATAGGGAAGTGGGCTCAGTGGAGGGTGCATGGGAGGCTAACTGAATTCAAAACAAGTCATCTAGTCAATCTGGAGGTCCAACGGAGTGAAACAGTCAGTCGGGAGTGAAACTAGCCTCAAATCAGGGAGAATCGGAGCTAACTGAGTGTAACTGAAGTGGAACTGCAGTGGTAGGTGAAGAAGTGCGCCCTTCTCTGGCAGTAGGTGAGAAGTGGGTGCCTTCCTGACTAGCAGGGCTAATGAACTGATGTAAGAAGCTCCCGGGTGCTAGAATAAGGTGGCTAAGGTGCTAGAGGCATCAACCTGGTGATTGGGATGCATGCAAAGTGCATGCAAACCCTAATTGCATGCAAGATCCTAAAAAAAGATGACATGGATATCCAAACACCCCCCCTCAAGCTAGACTATCATGTGCAAAAAATAATGTGGGGCCCTGGTAACTAAGACCAAAGGTCACCCCAATACAATAATCGAAACAATGTTGAAAATAAACTAAGTGAGGAAAGAGGGAAAACCCAGTGGGAAGAAAGCCCCCCTCAAGCTAAAGCATAATAATGGATCAATCTGTCTCCACCATGATGGAACTCACCCCCAATAGTGAACGAAGGTAAGAGAACTTCTTCTCAGTGAAGCTCTTGGTGAAGATGTCTACAATTTGCTCATCAGTAGGGCAATATTGCAGAATGATGGTGAGATCATGCACCAACTATCGAATGTAATGCATATGAATCTCAATGTGTTTGTTCCTCTGCCGCTGAACTGGATCTATGGAGATCTTGATAGCACTTTGATTGTCACAAAATAGGACAGTCGAAGTAGTGCCACCAACACCAAACTCGGAAAGAATACCCTGCAACCAAACTGCCTGAATGCAGGCATTGACTGCCCCTCGATACTCTGCCTCTGCTGAAGAAAGTGCAATGGCTGCCTGCTTTTTGCGAGACCAACAAATAGCGCCATGACCAATCATGAAAACATAACCGGAAGTGGAATTTCGATCAATGCTATCACCTGCCCAATCTGAATCAGTAAAACCAATGAAATCAAGCTCAGAATCTGCAGCATAATGTATGCCAAAATGTTTCGTACCTTGCACATACTGCAAGATCCGCTTGGCTACTCGCCAATGAAGCTCATGGGGCTGCTGCATATACCTTGACATGGCACTCACGGCATATGAAATATCAGGCCTTGAGTGTGTCAAATAAAGTAGTGAACCAATCAACTGTCGATACATACTACAATCTGCAAGAGGTGTAGAATCTCCCTCCTCAATACTGATTCCTGAGAGGAATGGAAATGGGGATGACTTACATTCAGCCATATTAAACTTCAATAACAGGTCGGAAGCATATTTTTTCTGATATATAGTGATCCCATCAAAATTTTGAGCTATCTCCAAGCCCAAAAAATGACTCAACAAGCCCAAATCGCTCATGTCAAAAGCTAGATTTAAGGCAGTTTTTAGCTTGTTTATTGAAGTAAGAGTGCTACCATTAATGAGAAGATCATCAACATAAAGTACAATAACCAAAAAATTACCTTTAACTCACTGAAGATACACATTCGGATCAGATTTGCATCTTTGGAAGTTCTGAGAAAGAAGGAAAGAGCCCATCTTTGTGTACCAAGCTCTTGGGGCCTATTTTAACCCATACAAAGATTTCTTCAATCTGCAAACTAATGATGGATCTGATGTGTAGCCCTCTAGCTGCTACATATATACCTCTTCAGCATGGTCTCCATGTAGAAATGCACTCTTCACATCCATGTGGTGCACTTCCCAGTGCTTGGATGCGGAAATAGCCAAAACAAGGCGGATGGAATCCATCTTTGCAACCGGTGCAAAGGTCTCAGTATAGTCCACTCCTTGGACTTGGGAGAAACCTTTTGCCACCAACCTTGCTTTGTATTTTCTAATAGAGCCATCAGCAGCAACTTTCGTGCGGTAGACCCATTTACACTTCACTAATTTTCTTCCAGGTGGAAGAGAAACTAGCTCCCATGTATTGTTCTTTTGAAGAGAACTGTACTCTTCATCCATGGCACTTTTCCATCTCGGATCTCGGTGGGTAGAACAGTATGATGTGGGATCTGAACCAGTCATCAAATAACAAATCTCAGGAAGTAATGGATTAGAAATAGAAAGATCCATCCCTGCTCTTTGAAAGTCTGCTCTTGTTCGTCTCGAATCAGCAGGATTTCCAAGGTTGAACCAGCAGATTGAAGAGTGTTTTGGGCCCACTTTGGTAACTGAGGAGGATCATAATGGTCGGATTCCAAACATGATATGTCATTATCATCATGTGCTTCTAAAATATCAGAAATATCAGAACTCATACCTTCATTATCGCTGCACGGATCTTCTTCTGGTGAAGGCGGTGAAACGACAGTTTCTTCCTCGACTAGTTGCAATTCTTGAAGCGGTTCTTCAAATTGCACACTGCGCTCTATGAATATCTTTTTAGATCTGATATCCATGAGTTTATATGCTTTTGATTCTTCCCCATATCCTATTAGTATGCACTCAATACTTTGTGGATCCAAAGCTCGTCTCTTCTTGGAAGGAATTCTAGCCCATGTAGTAGAACCAAAAACTCTCAAATTTGACACATCCGGTTTGTGACCAAAGAATGCTTCGAAAGGAGTCATGCCTTTCATGGATGAATGTGGAACACGGTTCTGTATGTATGCAGCAACATTGATTGCTTCAGCCCAAATATTTGCAGCCAAACCTTTTGATTCAATCATGCATGTAGCCATCTCTTTCAGTGACTGATTTTTCCTTTCCGCTACACCATTCTGCTGGGGTGTGTAGGGAACTGTATGTTGGATCTGAATTCCGCTTTGGGCACAAAGTCGCAGCAACTCGGCCTTGATATATTCTCCACCATTATCAGATCTAAGAGCTTTGATCTTGCTCTCAGTGGCGGTCTCAACAGAAGCCTTAAAATCCTTGAATTTTCCAAGCACTTATGACTTGTTTTTGAGAAAAAATACCCATGTAAAGCGGGAAAAATCATCAATAAATGTCAAAACATACCTTGAACCATTTAATGATGTATGGGGCAGCAGACCACTGATATCAAAATGTATCAGCCCCAAAACTGTAGAAGCTCTGCTAGCTTTGCCGCGGTCGAATCTGTGCTCGGGGTGCTTCCCAATAATGCAACCAATGCATATTCCCTTCGAGGAATGGAGTTGTGGAAGACCATCTACCATGGAATTGTTTGATAACAGCAGCAAATACTTATAATTAAGATGTCCAAATATTTCATGCCAAAGCCTACTAACCTCATTACCATGTGTGCGAAGAGCAATGGGCTTTGCAAGCGGAATAAAGTGTGAAAACTCATAGCATTTTGCAGTGTGGTTCGCCTTTCCGACTGCAACAAGTCTTCCACTTTTGATATCAGAAATTTCAACTGTATTAGGGATAAATGTAACTTGCTTCGGTTCACCAGTGTGTGTCATTTGATACACAGAAAGAAGATTTGAATCCAAGGAAGGCACATAGAGAACATTCTGAAAGCTTCCATGATCTACATGAATCGTACCTTTGCCCTTTGAAGAAATTTTTGAGTCATCTCCCAAATGGATGGGGATGGAGCTGTTTGGATCGAATGAAGAAAAAGAATCAATATTTGCAGCCATATGATTCGATGCACCCAAATCTATCAAGAGAGTAGTGGGCTTCGAAACAGTTGCCATGAGTGCTTGTCCTCTTTCATGATCATCATTCCTATCCTTCTTCCTTGCACCGTCAGGAAGAGTTATGTTGTTCTTTTCCAAAAGAAGGGCCATTTGATCTATAGTCTTCTTCATACATGAACTTTTAGGATGAAAGCCACGGTTGCAATAAGTACATTTAGATTTTTGGTTACCTTCTTTGCCCTTTTGCTTGAACTTCGAACTAGATGGTGCATCCGTCTGTTTGCCTTTCTCTCTTTGCTTGTGAGGTTTGAATTTGGGCTTCTCCTTCTTTTGCTTTCCTTTACCACTCGAGATCTTGGGTCCTTGAACATATAGGGCTGAATCTTTGGAGCTTATGGACCCCATTTGAATCAACTTATCATGCTCTTTTGTGACGGACTCAATGAAGGCATTCAAGGTAGGCATCTTCCAATTCGGGGTAGTTAGCCGACCGGAATTGAAAGTGGAGACAAATACCGAATAATCTTTACCAAGCTTGTTGAGAATGGAGAGGATCAATTGCTTATCCTATTTGATAACTCCACTGTTCTTCAACTGCATGTTCAAGTTCTTGAATTTTGTGAAGAATTCATTAATGGTCTCGAAATTCTCAGGACTAAGGCAATCAATTCATTCTCTAATTGAAAATCCCTAAGCTCCTCCTGCTTGCCAAATAGTGTTTCAAGTTGCTCCCATATAGCTTTTGGAGTCTTCAATCCGCTAAGATGGAAGTGAAGATCTTTGGAGATGGAGAGACAAAGAAGACCATAAGCTTCATCAAGCTTGTTGTAGTGTTTGGTTCTATCTGACAAGGTGTTTGGCTCCAATTCAAGACCAAGAGTGACTCGGTAGTAACCTTTTGAACGTAATATGATCTCCATATCATCTTTCCAATCAAAATAATTGAATGGGGTGAGGATAGGATTTGAAGAAGAGTATTCCATTGCCAGGAGCGAGTGCACACTGATGTAGAAAAGCTTGCAAGGGCAAAGTAGCGAATGCAATTGATGGAGACAATAACCTGCAAATCACAATAAAACCAAGAACAATGAGGTCGAACAATCCACCCTTTTAGAGTTGCATCACACCTGGGATTGGAGATCAAGCAATGTTGAATGGGTCCAATGTATCAGTTCCAGGATTTATGTGGAAACTCAAGCTTCTGGAGTGGTATTGGAAGTATTTTCAAGCTTTGCATGCATAGGAGCGAATGCCCTTGAGATCTTTCATGCCAAAACTTTTGTAATTTTTTTTTGAGCAAATTCACTCAAATCTTCTTGTAGAAACACCTGTAGAAAAGAGATCTTGTCCCTGCAATGGCTCGGATACCATGTAAAATTAGTCACAGTAGATCTAATGAACAAGTAAATCAATCACAATAGATGAACATAGAAAATATGGTGTAAAACTGTGTAAAACATGCACAGTGCTCAATATCCCAATGAGGGTGAATAATTACAATACTATACAGTAACAATGACTAAGCAATTCGAATTGACTAAGAAGGTCATTCGAATCACTGAATGGAGTAGCTTGACTCCAACTAGGAGTCCTCATCATCAATCAATGGTGGTCATCAATGCACAAGAACCAGTCATCCAGGTGTCAATCTGAGTCTAACTGAGTGTAACATGTGTAACTGAAGTGTGTAGCAATGATATAGGGAAGTGGGCTTACTGAAGTTAGAACAAGTCATCTAGTCAATCTGGAGGTCCAACGGAGTGAAACAGTCTGTCGGGTGTAAAACTAGCCTCAAATCAGGGAGAATCGGAGCTAACTGAGTGTAACTGAAGTGGAGTTGCAGTGGTAGGTGAAGAAGTGCGCCCTTCTCTGGAAGTACGTGAGAAGTGGGCGCCTTCCTTACTAGGAGGGCTAATGAACTGATGTAAGAAGCTCTTGGGTGCTAGAATAAGGTGGCTAAGGTGCTGGAGGCATCAACCTAGTGACTGGGATGCATGCAAAGTGCATGCAAACCCTAGAATTTGCATGCAAACCCTAATTGCATGCAAGATCTTGAAAAAAGATGATGTGGATATCTGAACACTCAAATGCAACATCCTTGATGTAACATGTCGCAACTTGACAAGTACCTATCTCATGAAATTTTGCAATTATTACACGCGCAAGATCCGTCCTGTCTCTAGTTCACCAAAGCACACAACTAATCAAAATTCTTTAAGATTTTCTCCAACAAGTACCAAATGCTATTTCCAACCTACTCTCTATGTGACAATATTGTCCTAAAACCAACTTTTCTTCCTCCTATGTGATGATACAATGCCTATTGATCTAGGTGGATACTAGTGGCTACCTACTTCTTCAATTGAGTAAGAATGGTTTGATATCTTGGTAGTTTTACTACATTTTTTTAGGTCCTAAACTTCTGGAAAGTTTTTGGCACTTGAGATAGGCCATGCAATCTTTGATTATGCAACTTTTCAAACACACAGAGCATAGATTAATATTTGTAACAATCCAAGAAATCCGCTAAATAAACTTTGCAAGCAAAAGTTTCATCCCTGAGGGGTTGATGTATCAGTTAGCCTCCTTGGGACCCACAATCACTCTACCACATCATTTACTAGGGTTGGAATTTTGGATATTTACAGTTTTTTCATCTCATGGCATCACACTTTATGTTAAAGGTAATTTTAGCCTATTGTAATAGCTACTTGCAAATGAGTGTAGCCTACACATCTCTCTTTAGAGATAGGCTACCATCGTTTTAGTTGGTTTGTATTAATTTGTATTTGCAATGTTGTGTTATTTCATTCATTAATAGAATTTGGGTTTCATTGTATTACTATGCTTTCTACATCATCTCTTTGTGTGTTTCCATTTATATTTTTGCCTTCATTTGATTCTCTAAATAATATATATCAATAGTACCGAAGTAGTCTTATTTTTGTTGTTTCTTTGTGAATGTCCTCTACGAGATCAAGGTATAGGCAGTTGGATCTCCAACTAACTGTTTTTGTGGAAGAACACTCTCATTAGTCCAAGTGGCCTCCCATGGTGGGGAAAAAAGAGACATGAAAAACTGGTAGATCCTATCAAGTTATTGCTCGAGGATGCCCTCACTCAACAAAGAAATGAGATGATGGATAATTTCAACCAGATCTTTCGGCAATTACCAATGTTGGCAGAAATACCTTAAAAAAACATTCTGGAGGTGCAACACCCTTCAAGCTACAAGTTAACTTTGACATTAATTTATTTGAAGGCTAAAAATACACATATGCTTTAGAAAAATGGTCAAATGTGTTAGAGTGCTATTACTCTGTTAAAACAAATTTGACAATGAAAAGATCACCTTTGCACTCCTTAAGTCTCTTCCCATGCTAGATATTGGTGGTATCGTTACTTGCAGAGACCCATTGTATATGATTCTATAACATTTAGGACAAAAGCCACTCATACCGATTTTGCTAATACCCTCAAGGAGGAATTCTACGATATTGGAAACTATGATGACCGGTATATGAGATGGGCAATTCTACACCATAAGAGAGATTGGATGGTGCTAGAGCACACTAATATCTTCCATACGCTGTGCTCAAAGATGAGCATTAGAGACTTTGAGTGACACTTGGTTTTTAAGTACCGTAGTAACCTACATAGGTACATATAAACATAGATGGAGTTCTTGGACATATCCTCACCATGAGTTTCTTATCAATATGCTATCAAAATTGAGCAAACACTCAAGTAGAAGAATAAGAGGGAGTTTGGGGTTAGCTCATAGAGCAAAGGGAATAGCAAGGATAGCTATCCTCATGAATAATAGTTGAAGCCTCAAACAAATAAGGGTAACAAGAAGTCAAAGAAGGACATTGGAAATTGGTGTAGTTCCAAGAAATCCTTGGCACAACACTCATGAATGTCACTTGAAACAAACATTGTTCACTAAGATGAAAGCCTTGGAATTGGACTCTAGATTGAAATTTGATTTGGATCCAAATAAAGGGAAGTGAATCGCCAAAAAAAACCTAGTGCAACCATCACAACCACAAAGATCCAACTAAAAGAGACTAAGGAGTCCGAGGAAGGTAAGCACCTCTTCCATTCACATATGTGTGTGAAGGAGACTCTACTACATTTCATTGTTGATAGCGGTAACCAAAATAAATTGATCTCAACCAAGGTCATCAAGAGATTGAAATTTTCAACAATTCCACCCCCTTATCCATAAAACATTGGTTATCTAAGTCAAGTATGACACATATGCGTCAATCAACAATGCTACCTGCCCCATGACATCAACCCCTTCAAAGATGAGGTATGGTGTGATATTGCTCCACTTGAATTTTGTGATGCTCTTTTAAGAATATCCTATATGTGTAAATGACATGTTTTTTACAAGTCTATCGCCCCTAGTGTCATTGTTACTTTGGGAGGTAAGCTCTACAAGGCACTAGAGGTATTTTTCACTACCACAATTTCTTTGATCTCAATGAAGTAGTCTAGGAAGGTAATCTCAAACTAGGAGATTTGTTCTTTTAATGATTTGGTGGAAAGGTGATCGAAACATCACTATGACCTTCGTGACCTCTACATGTGGTCTCTCTACACAATAGAAGCATGTGGACGCGATAGTGTAAGAATACAAATATATCTTTGCTTCACTTATAAGGGTGCCTCTACATTTCCACGTCAAGCATTCAATTGATTTGATACATGGAACCCCTTTACCTAATGGCCCAATATATAGATGCTCTCTTCTAGAGAATGAATGAATAAAACGTATATTCAAGAGCTAATCTAAAATTCCCATGTTTGATTGAACTCCTCACCTTATAGGAGCCCATTTGTGCTAGTGCAAAAGAAGGATGGGGTATAACAACTTTGTATTGATCACAAACCTATAAACAAAATCTTATTCAAGAACCAATACCCAATCCCTTAGATTCACATCCTTCTTTGTCAACTTAAGGGTGCCTAAATTTTCAGCATGATTGATATGAAGTCAGGCTACCACTAGGTACCAATTGAGGGAACTAATCTATGAAAGACAAACTTCAAGTTTAAATAAGGCTCTTTGAGTGGTTGGTCCTAACTTTTGGCTTGACTAATGCTTTGATAACGCTAAAGAGGATGATGGAAAACATTTTTTTGTCATCCACAAATTATTTTGTGTTCATATATTTGGATGACATCCTCATCTTTAGTGGAACTTGGGTAGAATGTTTGCAGCACATTCAAAAGATGATGAGCACCTTGATACAACCAAGTTATATGCAAATCTAGAGAAATGCTCATTCATCGTATAGATAATTTAGTATCTGGGATACATCATGGATGGACATGGTGTGCATGTGGATCTAGTCTAGATCCAAGTTTTTCATGATTTGTTTCCCTTGAAGACTCCAACAAAGCTCCATAGTTTGTTGGGCCTCACCAACTTCTATCACAGGTTTAAGTTGGGGTTCTCTCATATCAATTGGACCCTAAGCTAGGTGACCAAGTGTTGGCAGGAGGTTTGATGGGGAAAGATCGCAGTACCACTTACACCGTGACATGCCAGAGGAGGGCGCGAAAGGAGTATTTTGTGCCAAAGAATACCGCAGATGGCGGGTTTTGGGTCACTTTCACCATATATTATGTAATAGTGAGTCAGTATACCACAATATGCGAGTTTTTGGGGTCATTTGGACCAAGTCAATTAGATATTGGGTCAATTGTCCATAGTGTCGGTTAGAAGTGGACAAATATTGTAAGGGCAAAAGCCTATAAATACATAAGAGTTGTAAGGGTTAGGTGAGAGAGAGAGGGAGGAATGAGATGAAGAAGAGAAATTGGATGCGAGATCTGTGTTTTGCCGGTGTATGATCTTGACAGTAATACAATGATGTTTTGGTACAAACTTTGTGTAATGACGCAGTGTATGAATGTTGTTTAATGCAATGTTTGTTTATTACTGCTATGATGATAATTGCTACGATTAAGTAGGATGTTCTATGTAGAATGTGATGATGAATGTTGTGATGGCATAACTCCTTGAATGCTGTGATATGTTATAACTCCTTGCCAAATGTTTAATGTTTTTGGTTAAAATAATGCAATAGAGTAGCCCATGCAGCCACAACTCTCCTCCTCCCTTGGCGGAAACATGGTTCCGGCTGCTCTTCCTGGATGCCTCAGGTGAGACCTCATCCGCTCTGCGGGTGTTGCTGGGTGGGCTCAAACCTGCCCGGGCCAGTGCCCAGTGAGACTGCGGTATGCGTCGACAGTGAGGCGAACCCCTGTCAACTGAGGTCACGTTGGTCAACAAATGGTTATGTTTTCAGGACCATGTGCAAAGTAGAAGGAGGTCATGTTGTGGCACACGACGAAGCCGGAGATACAAAAATGGTTTGATCAGAAGTTGCAAGAGTTTGCTGAAGAAGAAAGTCGGAATACGCAACTGACGGTAGATCACTGGGTGGGAAGATATATTCACGACGGTCCGCATGAATGGTTTTTCTGTGAATTCCCAATCATTTTGTATGAATGGTTGTCAAAGCTGACCTTCTAGAAGAGGAACTTCCAGGGTGGTGAGCCGACGACTTGGACCCCGGAATTGATTCAGGAATTGCAGGAAGTCGATAATAAGGCATCACGGGCTGTTGAATTTTGGCTTGATAGCATCTTGGAAGGATATATCACTGAATTTGCAGTCGACACGAAGAAATCTTATAGCGAAGCTGAAAGATACTTCTTCCGAGGACCAAGGGGAAGGTTTCTGCTGTCGCTCCAACTATCGATTAAGATGCTAATCTGCGAAAAGGGCATATTAAAGATGCACCTTGATCAGTAGATAGCCTGGTGGGTGGAGGCCGTGGGTACCGTGACTGCTGGGGAATGGTACATGGAATGGTAAAGGGGTAGATGGGTGCAGACCATGAGGAGACCGTGAGTGAAGCCGAGGAAGAAAGTGGTCTTACAAGAGGAGGAGCGAGGTTTCGACAGGAAAAGAGGTAGAGGACGAGAGAAGGTCCTGCTGTGATCGAACCGCAAAATCGTGAAGGAAGACCACATGGGACGAAGCGAACTCACAGTCCTGATAGGAACGACCAAGCTACGCCCAGGATAGAGGCAGGACCAAACCCCAGTACCAACGTACCCACACCTCCGCTCACTAACTCTCAGCCAACAAGAAACACTACTTCGACACCGTCGAGTGAGTCGACACCGCAGAAGTTAATTAGTAGTAGTAGCGCAGCGATAGGAGGAAGGAAGCCCAGGATGGTGGGCGATGATGCTAAGCTACCGTTATTCCATGGAAGTGCGACAGACAACCCAGAACAGTATTGGTTTTTGTGTGAAGCAGTCTGGACCATGAAACAAATCACTGATGACAATGCTAAGAAAGGGCAGTTAGCCACGACTCTGCGAGTTCGTGCATTAGATTGGTTCATGAAGTTTATTTTAGTCCCTACAGGGGCCCCAGAGAAGTCACTGGATGAGATTCAGGATGGGCTGATTGCTGAATTTAGACGGCCTAAGTCGGAGGCTCAATATATTACTGAATTGAAGGAAATTAAGCAGTATCCCAATGAGACAGTATGGGATTTCGACCAGCAATTCAAGACACTGATGGAAAAGGTTAGTTTCAATATGAGCGTTGTCCAACATATAGAGTGGTTCATTGCGGCACTACTACCCCACATTCGGCTATCGCTGATGCAGCAAAACATATCGACGCCTAGCAAAGCTCTAGAGATTGCAATGCGGTTGGAGGCGTCACTGATCGGAGATAATGCAGCCGGGATGTCACAAATACAGACACAGCTTGCCAACCTGACTATACAATTGCAAGATTTGAAGAAGAACAAGGAACAGCGTGATGAAATATGGTGTACACGATGCCGAAGAGAAGGGCATACGAAGGATAATTGTCCGGATTTCCACAATTATTTGGTGTCAGGTGCGCCAAACCCGTTGAATGGCGGCAGTATGCCGTGGTGTCGCATTTGTCAAGTGTTTGGGCACGGTCACGATAATTGCCCATCCATGCAGAAAATGGTCACAACCCTGCGAAATCTTTACTGCACATTCTACAAGTCGGTGGGTCACGATGACAAGGATTGTCGTGCATATGGGTTGCTACAAGAAAGGATGTGAGATGCATTCTACGTCAAGGTTGATCAGCGTGCGGTGCAACAAGCACAACTGCAACCGCAAGTAGCCCAGCTGCAGATGCAGTTTGCACCACAGCAACAACAACCGCAATAGTTCATGCCGTAATACACCCCGATGCAAACGGCTCCCCCACAGCCATAATATGTACAGCAATCGCAGTATGCACCACAAGGGCAAGGGATTCCAGCAGAACCAATGCAGCAACAATACCAGCAGCAGGGCGGCTACCGAGGAGGCTACAGGGGCGGACGCGGTGGAGGATTTGGTCGTGGAGGAGGAGGCTGAGGTGATCGTGGACCTGTTCAATGTTACCACTGTGCGGTATGGGGGCATTATCAGCACGATTGCCCACTGCTACAAAATCAGTGTATGTTTTGTTTTGGTAATGATCATACGGTTGAGAATTGTCCGCAGTTGATTGCACGATGGCAGGCTAGGAACGCTCTGCAACTACGAAATCAAGCCCAGTCACAGCCACCAGTACAGAACCCGGTACAGCAACTAGTACAGAACCAGCCCCTGCGACCACCGCCGAACTCCAATCAAAATCAAACAGGGAATTTGCAGCAGAACCAGACGCAGGGCGCAAATATTGCGACCATTTCTGTAGAACCGCGACCACAAGATGCTTCGGTGGCTATTGTCACTCGTGGAGGCAAGATGACTGGGGAATATGGTTCGTGACCACTGATTCAGTTAGCTAGTCAGAAGATGGTACCCTTCGACATTGATACAGAGCGAGAGATATTCCTGGAGGCGCGTCGCACTTTGGAGAAAGACCGCGGTAAGGTTGTTGTTTGCGATATCCCGCCTATCTTTGATGCCACATCAGACACCGATCGACCACCACCAGGGACATTGCAAAAGTTACCTGAAAGTTGTCTGTCATTGGCAGGAGACTCGGCTGCCCTGGTTGAGATTGAGGGATGGTTGCAGCAACTTCTGAAAGGACGGCAGGAGTCGATAGTAAACTCCTTGCAACGACAGAAGACTAGCAAGGAAATGCGAATAAATATTCAGATTGGTGACTATGATGTTGACTCTGTGATTCTTGACCTTGGTTCAGATGTTAACATCTTAACCAAGCAGGCATGGCAGAAGATGGGGAGTCCCCCATTGAGCTAGTCTCCTGTGCAGCTCCTATTGGCTAACTATGCGAAGGTAACACCCATTGGGCGAGTTCCGCGGCTCATGATTGATATTGAGGGCATGAAGACTTATGTTGATTTTGATGTTATTGAAGTGGTTGAGGGAGGAATCTCTTATCTAGCAATCTTGGGGATCGGATGGGCTAACGACAGTGGAGCTGTAATCAACTTTAAGAAGCGCATGATGACCTTTGAGAATCACGATTTCAGAGTTATCGCCCCTTTGGATCCGGCTGAAGGACGCCGATACGTGGAGCCTGTAAAAGATCACGATCCTGCTAGATGGGACCATGCATTCAACATTTTTGAAGATTATGTTCATCCTATCACCTACGATGAGTTGGAGTGGTGCAGTGAGAGCTCCGCGTCTTCCGGCTCTGATGATGCATTGGAGCATTGGCAGAATCGAATGCATGAAGTATCCATCCAAAAATGTGGTTTAGTTACGCAATCTTTATGTCGTGTTGCGACAGAAATGATCACATTTCCTGTCTATGAGGGGTTTCCTGGCCTAAACACCTTTGTAGCAGAGTTTGAAGACCGTATCCCAAAACCACATCGATTGCTGGCCTTGGAGGAAGCATTGAAGGCTGCTCCAGCACGCTGGTGGGCGACACATAAGAAATTCATTAAAGATTGATCACAGTGTCAAAGGTTGATGATGGTTCAGTTCGGTGATACTACGGTTTATCACACTGGCAAGTATGATAGTCGGACTGATCCCAGCGATCATGTGATGGAGTGCCAACGATTACGGGTAGCACGACCCAAAGACGAGTGGGTCCATGCTTTTGTCCATACATTGGATGAGATACCGCGCTCGTGGTACACTGTAGCCGAGTTACGTCGAGACATTACAACATGGGGGGAGTTGACGATCTGTTTCACTCATACATTCACTTTTGTGGATGCTAACCCTGATGTCCATAATGCCTTGCAGCTCATCCGCGATGTGATATTTCATGTTGTTCCTGTGGCCTGCCCTGTCGACTCGCACACCCACTATTAGATGCAGTCTCTCATGGAGTGCTTCAACATTAGTGGTGGCCCGGAGGACGATGATGATCCCCAGAATGTTAACATTCCCGAATCTGAAGGAAGTCGCGATGTAGTCCCACCTACTGTGCCAAGTAATCTGTTTAGTCAACCATTGTAGCTTCGCAAGATGAATATCGACACCGAAGCTACTCCCAAGTTTGCTAATGTTGGGGATTATTGGGATGATGAGATGATGAGCAAGGTTACCGAGTTACTGCATGAGTTTCAGGATGTGTTTCCCACGAAGTTTTCCGAAATGAAGGGAATCCTAGGTGATTTAGGAGAGATGAAGATTCCATTGAAACCAGATGCTAAGCCAGTCTGACAGCGACCTTATCGGCTAAATCCGCAACATAAAGAAAAGGTCAAGGCGGAACTTGATCGAATGTTGGATGCTGGTATTATCGAACCTGTGGAAGAGTCAGAATGGATCAGTTCTATGGTGGTGAAGGACAAGAAAGCAAGCGAAGTGCACATTTGTGTTGACTTGCGGAAGTTGAACGATGCCTGCTTGCATGACCCTTTTCCGACCCCGTTTACTGATGAAGTACTTGAAGGAGTGCGTGGCCAGGAGATGTACTCTTTCATTGATGGATTCTTTGGCTACCATCAAATTTGCATTGCTAAGGAATATCGCCATAAGACAACTTTTGTTACTGAATGGGGTTGCTTTCAATACACAGTCATGTCGTTTGGCTTGAAGAATGCACCTGCGATATTCTCCCAGGTCGTTGTTGTTGCATTCAAAGATTTTATTCAAAAGTTTCTGTAGATATATATGGATGATTGGACCGTTTATGGATTGATTCGTGATCATTTGGCCAATATACGGTTAATGCTTGAGCGATGCCGACAGCACCAGATATCGCTGAACTTGAAGAACTGTATTTTCTACGCACCATTTGGGATATTGCTGGGTCATATTGTGTGTAAGCAGGGATTGCTGGTTGATCCCACCAAAATTGTGCTTATTTTGGGGTTGCAACCAACGACCATCATTAAGCAATTGCGCATGACCTTGGGTCACACGGGATATTATTGCAAGTTCATTAGGGGGTATGCTGCGATTAATGCCCCTATAGAAAAGTTGCTAAAGAAGGATGCGGCATTCCAGTGGAACTCGGAATGTCAGGATAGTTTTGAAACGCTCAAAACGAAGATGGCGTCGGCCCCAATCTTGGTCTTTCCGGACTGGAGTAAGGAATTCATGTCCATGTTGATGCTTCATCGGTTGCACTAGGGGTTGTATTGGCTCAACCAGGAGAAGGCGACATTGATCATCCCATTGCTTTTGCCAGTCGGAAGTTGTCTTCTGTAGAACGCAACTACACTACCACAGAACGCAAAGGTCTGGCCATGGTTTATGCGCTGCAGAAATTCAAGCATTATTTGTTGGGTGGCCACTTTAAAATGTTCACTGATCATTCTGCCCTGAAATACTTGGTCAATAAGCCTATGTTTGGGGGGAAGATCTACTAATGGCTACTTTTGTTTCAGGAATTTGATTTTGAAGTCATTGTGAAACCGGGGCAGTTGAATGTTGGACCAAATCATTTGTCACAGATTGATACAGGGGAGGAACCGACTAATATTGAAGACGGGTTTCCGGATGCCCAACTGTTTCACATTGCAACTGCTGATCAATATTTTGATGACATCCTTCAGTTTTTGGTGATCGGCACCGCGCCCGATGACTTTACCACTACTCAGAAGAAGCAATTGGTTGTCAAAGCTGCTGACTTTCAACTGATCGCGAGAGAGTTGTATAAATTGGGTGCCGATGAGATATTGCACAAATGTGTCTTGCCGCATGAGCAAGCACAGATATTGGTTGAGGCACATGGTGGAGTAGTAGGAGGACATTATGGTGGTCGGGCGACGGCCTGAAAAATAATACGTGCAGGGCTTTGATGGCCCACTTTACATAATGATGCGACAGACTACGCGCGGTCTTGTGATGTTTGTCAACGAACTGGCAAGCCATCCAGATGTGACGAGATGTCGCTGCTACCTCAGGTAACATTACGACCGTTCAAAAAATGGGTTGTGGGTTTTGTAGGACCAATCCATCCACGAGGGAAACGCACAAGTGCGCGGTACATTATCACGGCGACAGAATACTTGACCCGATGGGCTGAGGCAGCACCTGTAGTTGATTGCTCCACCGCAATGGCTACTCAATTTTTGTTCGACCACATTATCACTCGGTTCGGCTGCCCCAAGATATTGATGAGTGATCAAGGCAGCCACTTTCTTAATCACACTATCAGCGCATTGACGGAAGAATTGCAGATACAGCATAAAAAGAGTACACCCTATCACCCACAGGCGAATGGAACGGTGGAGGCGTTCAACAAAGTATTGGAGCATGCATTGACAAAGGTATGCAATGCGAACCGAGACGATTGGGATTTGAAAGTTCCAGCGGTATTGTGGGCCTATCGCACCACATGTAAAAGGTTGACTGGTCAGACACCTGTCAAGTTGGTATATGGGAAGGAAGCAATTATGCCTATGGAGTACATTGTTCCCAGTCTCCGAATTGTGGTTGTTACGAGCATGGACGATGTTGCAGCATTAGACGAACATCTAGCACAATTGGTGGAGCTTGAAGAGGATCGATTTATCGTTGGCTTTCACCAAGGGGTAGAGAAGGACCGCCAGAAGGCATGGCATGATCACCACATAAAAAACAAACAGTTTCAGCAAGGCGACTTAGTGTTACTATACGACAGCAAGTTTATGAAACATTCAGGCAAGTTGCAGATGCATTGGCTAGGTCCCTATCGCATCCATAGTATTACTTCAAGAGGAGTGGTTAAGTTGCAGCGATTGGATGGGGGGATGCTCCCCAAGCTGGTAAATGGTCACAGGTTGAATCCCTATCGCTCGGGCTTGGAGCAGTGCAATGTCTAAGTTGCATTGGTTAAAAATAAATAAATAAATGATGATGATTGTTGCAGGTTGCTTGGTGGCAAATGGTGCACCAACAGAAGAAGGTATGCGACAGCAGGGAGGCTTGTACCGCCAGTATGGAGCAGTCAGAGACTCATAACAGTATTACGACCAGGACCAACGGCAGATTTTGTTGTAATAATTATGGCGGATTTAGAGGTACGAGGCAGTGTTGTCACCGTTGCCCATCGTCCCTATACATGATTGCACCTCGTCGAGTCAGCCAAATAAACACAAGACGACGGCATGTTTTGCACATGGCATGCTGGGCCAGTACAATCAGCACAATATGAGGGGATTGCTCACATGTTGGCACGTAGGATCTTTGGTGACAGTATGGCTACCCCTCTAGTTGTGTCAGTTGATGGGGTCACACACACAGATGAGCGATAGTGGGACATCATTCCCACTTTCGTAATCCGGGAACGGTCCGACTATAAGTAGTCGAGGTAGCTGGTAGCTTGCTACAATGAAGTTATTTAATAATAGAGTGGTTATGTTGGTTGATCAATTTGTGCGTTAAGTTGTGAGGAATTCCAAGGAGGCTGTGGAAATGCTTCACTTTGTTTCCCGTGGCAGCACCCCAGGGGCCCTGCGAGCCTGAACGACGAGTGTCCCTAAGCGCCTTGATATGGTGGGTGCACTTACATGGTGTTATGCCCGAGCAGAGGGCCGGTTCAACATGTTTAAGTATGCAGTAGTTGTTCGAAGGATTGTGCTTTTCTCAACCAATGAGGTAGTTGAGACCGGAGCTCCCCGACCATAAAAGAAGCCGATTGCCGATGCGAAACAGATGTGCCAGAGTCATCTGTGAAGTTCGCATCTGGGTATTGTTCGTCCTCTTTTCCTTCCCGTCGATACCATTCCAAGAGACTGGAGTATGAGTTTGAAAATTACATGACAGCAAGTCGGGTGATGACTGGTAGACAGACCTGACCATGCGTCAATGATTAGTGTAGCAGAAGACAACACCGCGTGATCCAGACAGCAAGAACAGTTACCGGAACATAGTTCGAACTGCACTCTGTCCAGTAGTTGACGTGGCTCGAGGGAGAGCCACAAGATTGTGTTGGGGGCCTGTTGGCAGGCGGTTCGATGGGGAAATATCGCGGTACCACTGACACCACGACACGCCAGAGGAGGGAGAGAAAGGAGTCTTTTGTGCCAAAGAATACCGCAGATGGCGGGTTTTGGGTCACTTTGACCATATATTATGTAATAGTGAGTCAGTATACCGCAATATGCAGGTTTTGGGGGTCATTTGGACCAAGTCAATTAGATATTGGGTCAATTGTCCATAGTGTCAGCTAGAAGTGGACAAATATTGTAAGGGAAAAAGCCCATAAATACATAAGAGTTGTAAGGGTTAGGTGAGAGAGAGAGGGAGGAATGAGATGAAGAAGAGAAATTGGATGCGAGATCTGTGTTTTGCCGGTGTATGATCTTGACATTAATACAATGATGTTTTGGTACAAACTTTGTGTAATGACGCAGTGTATGAATGTTGTTTAATGCAATGTTTGTTTATTACTGCTATGATGATAATTGCTGCGATTAAGTAGGATGTTCTATGTAGAATGTGATGATGAATGCTGCGATGGTATAACTCCTTAAATGTTGCAATATGTTATAACTCCTTGCCAAATGTTTAATGTTTTTGGTTAAAATACTGTAATAGAGTAGCTCGTGCAGCCACAACTCTCCTCCTCCCTCGGCGGAAACATGGTTCCGTCTGCTCTTCCTGGACGCCTCGAGTGAGACCTCATCCGCTCTACGGGTGTTGTTGGGTGGGCTCAAACCTGCCTGGGCCGGTGCCCAAGGAGACTGCGGTATGCGTCGACAGTGAGGCGAACCCCTGTCGACTAAGGTTGCGTTGGTCAACACCAAGGGTGGGGCCAAGACCAAGTTCATTTGGTCCAAGCACAACATAAAATAGTTGAGGATCTAAAACACCACCTTTGTTTGGCATTAATATTTGATCTACTATAATTGCAACAACACTTCATGATTGAGACAAATGCTTCAAATTATAATATCGACATAATCGTCATTGAACAAGGACATCTGGTGGCCTATTAGAATGAGACTCGTCTGATGCAATTTGCAGGCACCCCACTTATGACAAGAATATGTAATCCATTGTGCAGGCTTTTTGCTAACATAACCATTACATTGTGGGGGATGAGACGATTATCCACACTAATTACATGCAGTTAAAGCTACATAATGACCACCATTAAAAGTGATCCACATACCTACAATAGTTCCACCTAAATATCATGTATAAGAAGGGAAACAAAAATCACATTACAGACTATCTTAGTTGGCCTTTGGTTTTGGCATTGACCATAGTGCTCAACTCTTATGCACATGATACCTCTGGGTGGCTATAATTATATGTTGGTGAACCTGGCTTTGTTGTTTCCTATTAAATATTGGGCCTCTAGGATTAGTTTTTATGCCATAGTCCATCTCTATGTTCCTTTAGTAAAGCATGAAAATTTGATTTGGGAGTGGCATTATAATTGGGTGGCAAGGCACCTTAACATGGAGAAGAAAATGAAAATGTTGCAAAAATACTTATATTGGACAAAACTTTGAAAACATGTCAGCATGCATATCGGGCCATGCATTGAGTATTGCATCACCAAACCTACCATCAAGAAGCAAGGATTGTACACTCCTTTTCCTAACTTGAACCAACCCTAGGATTTTGTCTCCATGGACAACATGTCCAACTTTCGTAGACCCAAGTATGGAAACAACCGTGTATTTGGTTTGTTAATCGATTATTTAAGATGGCCATTTTGACACCCCATAAGAAGAGTATCGCAATAGAGGCCATTGCTAAGCTTTTCTTCAAGCATGTTTCGGTTCATTTCAAGCTCCCACATACCATTGTTTAAGATAGGAATAGTAGGTTCCATAATAATTTATGGTCCAACCTGTGGTCGAGGATGGGCACCAAGCTTACCAAATCGACTTCCTTCCACCCCTAAATTGATGGATAGAAAGAGGCAATCAACAAGATGATTGTGCATATCCTAGGAATGTACAACTCCAAACATCTACAAATGTGTGATGATATCCTTCCTCACGTTCAACATAGCTACATCTACATCATAGCCCTTCATAGATTTTTTGACCATCGCACTTTTCAGGTGTGCTTGGGGTTGCATCCATTAGCCCTAATTGACATAGATATATCGATTGCATCAATATAGGAAGAGCCCATAAATGCTTAGACCAAGGCTAATAGAGCAACACAATTTGTTGGATGGATCCAACACACGCAACACCAAGTTGATGATATTTTGAATTCAATAAATGCTAAGTACAAATAGTGCCATGATCAACAACAAGTTTCATGCAAATTTTAAGTGGGAGATAAGGAACAGTTGCATTTGTAGAAAGTAACTCTCTAGACCACATCAAAAGCTTTGCCTACTTTGATATGGGCCTTACACCATCACCAAGCTTGTGGGTGAGGATGCTTTTTAATTAAGTATTCCCCTTTCATTGGCTTTCAACCTATAATTAATGTGGAGTTGCTCCAACCATATTTTCCACCTCTCTTGTACACGTCAAAGGTGTCCATGCACTTAAACTCTACAGAACTCAATCATGACTACATTGAGTAGGCAACAATCAACCAAATCATGGATGTCAAGATAAAGGGAACCCACCAACAGCACATCCAACTCTATTGGGTCCTCATGTCAGACTATGAGTCCCAATACAATCACAAAGTCCTATATTACCTCTTTGTGAGTTTCCATCTGTATGAGGTGTTATTCTTATCCACTTCTAAGTTGTCAGCTTCAGAGCATGTCTATAACTAGAGGTGGTTATACCCATGCACTATATATTGATATTATTGGGATAAATATATGGTTGAGAATTGCTTAAGCCTTTTCTACCATGTTTCACTAATTGCTCTATTATTTAACATGGTATCAGGACATATGCATCATGATCTATAGACATTATATTGTTGCTTGGGATTTGATTGGGTTTTAAGGTATTTTTAGGGAAGAGTACTTAAATTTTATTCATTCCCCATGATTTGATCTTGTCATACAAGAATGCATACAGGAAATTCTGTTCCATTGCTATTTTTATCCCTTTTAAGTCAATAAAAAGGTGTTCGGTGTATAATTCCCCTTTCTTTCTTTGGTTGAGTGTCTAAATACCGTTACATAAGGCATAGGAAGGCCCTTAATAGTTTCTCAATCCAACAAGCCAGTCCTCATAACTTGATGGATAGATTTAACACCCCATAATGGTAGGGTTGAATGAACTTTTACCCACATTCAAGTTTCATGATAGAAGTGATAGTAACCAAACCAGCTAATCATGATTCAATAACCACGTAACCTGAGCTCAGTCCATCCATGAAATGGGAGGGAAAAAGAGTGGGGATGGATTCTATTAAGCATGGATTCTCTTTGGAAAGCATTCCTACCCTCCGAGTAAAGACCCTAAGCCTCAATATGTGTTTATTCTTAAATTATATTTAAGGGCTAATGGACTATGGTCGACTATGGTTGGAGTTCACATCAGTGGACAAATTACAAATATTGAAACTCACATGTTCAATAAGTCGGATTTTCCATATTATGAGCATCCATATTTGGCTACTTTTCACAAAAAATATTCATCAAAGTTCAAGTTTCAAATTGAATATTGAGATGATACTAGTCTATGCACTAGTTCTTGTTGCCTTATCAGTGTAATTATTTGGACTTGTGATTGAGGGGGGATTGTTAGAAAGTATCATCGTACAAGTCATCATCCCTATGGTTATTGTTCCCAATAAATATCTTACACCTCAAGGGGGTGAGTAAACTCATGAAGATAAACTAGAACTATCTTGCACCTCAAGGGGGAGAGTACATTGATCAAGTAATATGGATAGTGGTCAACTAAAACCATCAGATACATGGTATCATGTGAAAATGGTTAGTGGTAAACCAAAAACCACCAAATACAATGATGAAAGAGATATTGAAGAAGAGAAGACTCCAAAGCTTGATCTTGTATCCCTTCAACATACTTATCTTCCTTTCAATTGATAAATGGGGAACATTAATGATGATTATAATACTTCAAGTTTCAACAAGAACAACAATAACAAAGTTGAAAATATTTCATCATTTTTAGTTTAGTTGAATCATGCATAAGATGTTGACTGTCACATTTTATGAGAGTAATGTTGTGGATGTACTAATCCTTAACCCATATATTGAAACACCACAATTATATAGAACCCTTATACTTTAGAAATACCCAAAAGACATTCACCATAAGAATAACACTAAGGTATAGAGAAAGATCCTTAAGGTAGGGTGACACCATCAATTACTCCTTATGGAAATAATCACTACATAAGTCGTGCTTGTTATAATACAACTCATCCAACATATCTCATACAATGATACTCATGTATATTTATACTTTCTCATGAGTATTCATGAGGGGCCTATGCCAACTACCCCTTATTGTTATATTATTATTTTTAACTACCCAGTGGGGCTATTTATTATTGACTAACTACCAAGTCGACCTATTCTACAATTATGGTCACGTTACATACATTATCCCCTTGGGAACCTCCCTAGGTACCCCATATATCCTCCATAGGTATATAACAATGTAAATTTTGTTCACATGGATGGTCACTAGACATAGTATGCTAAAGAATAGAGACACACCAATATGGTTGTTTTTTCATGTAGATCTTCATCGAAGCTCAAGTTTCAGATTTAATTCTTGTTGCCTTATTGGTATGATTATTTGGACTTATGATTGAAGGGGGACCATTACATTGTAATTCCCTAGACAATCAAAAAGTCATATATCACCTCTTTATGAGTTGTCATCATTGTGAGAATATATTCTTGTCCACTATCACCTCTTTATGAGTTGTTAGTGTGAGTGCACATCTAGATCTAGAGGTGGTTACATACATGTATTATATATTGATATAATTGTGATGAATATATTGTTGAGAATGTTTAATCCTTTTTCACCATGTTATTGTGTCTTATTGCTTTCTCTATTATTTAACACATTAGAGTAAGGCAACTCCTTCACCAAGGCAAGTGGCTCATCAAATTCAATAAAAAAATTCCCATTTGATGGAATAAATTGACATAGTCAATATATCTATCTTTAAAGATAAGTTATTATCATTCTAACTAGTTTGTATTGTTTTGCATTTTGTAGCATTTCCTATTTTAGTCAATAGTAGAATTTGGGTTTCATTATATTATTGTGCTTTTTGCAATATCTCTCTATGTGTTTCTATTTATATTTTTTCCTTCGTTTTGTTCTCTAAAGAATATATATCAACTATTCATGGGCTCAATAGTTGCCTCAATCAACTTCACAATTGGCATTCTTGGTAGCATTCTTGACTTCCTTCCAATCATCATGGCCACACCACAAGTCTTGGTCCCATCCATGAACATCAAACTATTCTCATGGGGCATGGGGACTACTTTGACAACTTTTATAAATCCTTGTCCCACGATGAATCTATACGCATATAATGGAAAACACCCTCAAGTCTAAAACACTAAACCATTCCTCAACCTTCAAAGGTGAGGAATGAACCAATCCTACCACTACCTTCGCTGTTGAGTTCACCCTCTTGGACAAGGCATTGAAATGCGAGCTTGGCGAAGCTAGGCATGACCTTTGTTTTGTGAATGCAATTGTGAGTGGGTTGAACGTGATAACCTTGGTGGACAATTCCATATTTGATGTATTTAAGTTCCACTTTTAGATTCTTTGAAAATACTCCCTTCTTTTTCAAATTTCATTAATCAAATTTAATTACTCATAAACATTAAGATTAAATTAAATTAATTATATAAATCTCATTGACCTTAATTTAACAATTATCACTACTTGTAGAATTCTTCAAACTAAATTGAGCATTTCCCAAAAGTGACACACAAATTGATAAAATGGTCCAAACAATGTCCACACATATGAGGAGCATTGACAAATGTTCAGGGTTTTCATAAATAATATCCAGATTCAAACCAGTGTTGAAATTTGACGAGTAAATAGCTGTCTTTTGTCATTTTACACATCAAAATACAGGCACTTCATAAAATTAAACGTCATTAATGAAGTGTGAATTTTAATTTCACCGATCATTTTGAAGTGCATTTTTATTTTTACACGTCATTAATATGTATATCCCAAGCCCATATACATATGCATATACATATACATATACATATATTCTCTTTATATTTTTATTTCTAATATGAAAATTTTGATTTTGTCATGGTTTGGTTGGTTTTGTCTCCCCTTGTTAGGTAAACTTGATTCTATTATTGTTTTTTGGGGTGGCCCAATATTCTCCTTATATTTCTATTTCTAATATGAAAATTTTGATTTTGTCATGGTCTGGTTGGTTTTCTCCTCTTGTTATGTAAACTTGACTCGGTCATGGTTTTTTGGGCCCATTGTATTTGGTGGCCCATCGTATTACTTGTGAAGAAGCCTATTTATAGGTTTTGAGGATAAACCTTCTATGTCATTATGTGTGTTCTTGGTTTAATCATTATGAATTTTTTGTTTATTATATTTTTGCAAAACTATTTTATTTTTATATTATATGAGGCAAGATATGAGAATTCAATGTTTCATATAGTTATTATAAATGTTATTTAAAAAAAAATCAACTATTATTATGACGGGTAAAATTAAGATTTAAACATAAAATGAAAGGCAATGTTAAATTTAAAACATAATATAAAAATTTCTTGACTTGCAAAGTAGAACATCAAATTTCAACTCTGCCTCGGAGAACATTCAAATGGATTATAAGTCCTCTTTACTCATTGCAAAAGGTGAACCAACATTCCCAAAATCTTGAAATAATAAAGTTATTCTTCATTAATTGTAACACATAATCTTAGCAATGCTATAACTACAATTATTTCATGTTGACACTCACTTCAGTGTTAACAACATTAGAGGACATGAGAAGTTTCAACGCCATGCATTATAAGTTGTATTTTCTAAAGTTAATACCTACTTCGGTGCTAACAACAATATTACTTGAAAAGTTTCAATGTCATGCTTTATATTTTTTTGGGTTGTTATTGATGGGTGTTATTATGGGATTTTACATGTTATTTTGGTATAATCACATATTTCCATATTAAAATTTCTTTTATATTAAATCTGATTTTATAATTGTGTTTTCTAAGGAAAAAATCGTAATTTTATTTATTGAAAAACAAAATTATATAGAGTATATGCATGCTACAAAAAACATGTATCTATGAAAAGGCAGGTTTAGAAACTTGTTTATCAAAATAAGAAAATATGAACAAAGAGTTTTTAGAGAAAACTTCTGTGTATACAAAGAGTGCTGAGAAAATAAAAAAACTGTCATGAACATGAAGTAAAGATATCATGTGTCTAGCCAATAAGCATCAAAAATCAGTTTTGGATCTCTTCTTGTAAAATTGGGACATCGTGAAAAGGCCTATGGCAGTTTTCAAAATGATCCTTGTTTGAATTTTCAGAGATGTTCCATTGACCTATATCCATTTGCAAACCTTCCTTAGATAAGGCATCAACAAGTTGGTTGCACTCCCTGTATACATGATGACAAGAAAAAGTGTCAAAGCTTCTTTTGATAAGCACGACTTCATCTAATATAATGGATAATTGAATGTTGTGGCATCTCTGTACTTCTTTCACCCAATTAATAACAATCACTGAGTCTCCAAAAAATTGAATATTCTGGAAGCATTTCTCCAAATGAAAAAGCAATAGAGTTTTTAGCGACATGAGTTCAACATAATTGTTTGTTCCTTCCTCCAGCTCAGATTTTAACTTGAAGAAATGAGAGTTAGAGAGGAAGAGTACACTATCAACCCCACACATTGGAGTTTCTCCCTAGGAAGCCCCATTAAAGAAACCCTAAGGAAGGAATTTATTGATAGACTCTTCTTTGACAATTCTAACGGAATGGACCTCTTTAACTTGAGGAAAGGAGGCGAGGAAGGCCACTCCCTAAGAAGCTATCAGATTAGGAGTTAACTCTTTGTCTTGAAATATATATTTATTCCTGATTAGCCATATCCCCCAATTTATGATGAGTGGAAGGGCCTTATAAGGACGATTTGCAGCATTGTGAAGCCAATTAGGCAATGCTTCTTCAACATTGATACCTTGCCACAAAAAATTATGCTCTAGAAGCCTGGAGCTTTCAAACCAAACCAGCTTAGTAAAAGGATAGGGTAGGAACAAATGTTCTATTGTTTAAGAGTTTTCCTTACATAAGGAACACCAACCAGGCCATGTCATCTGACTCTTTTGTAGATTGTCCCAAATTGGGGCTTTGTTTTCCAGCATGCACCACATAAGCAATTTAGCTTTAGAAGGACATTTAAGCTTCCAAAGGTCTTTCCACCACCACTTGGAATCTTCATTGAAAAAATCGTCGATGAGAACTAAATATCCTCTTTTTGGTGTAGAGGTACTTGTAGGATCCTGGGCCCAAATTAATTCATCCTCCCTATCGGAGAGCATGATATGAGATCGACCAAGAGCTGAGATATATCTAGACCAGACCCTAGCATCATCTCCTTCAAGTTCCAATTAAGGTGCATTTTTCCATCCTTGATTCCAAAGGGACGTAGAGGGTCGGTGTGCCACCTGATTTAGAGGATATAGCCCACGATCATGAAGGGTATTTAGAATAGTCTGTGACAAAAGGTGATTCCTCCCACTTATTAGCCACAGATCCCATCCAAGTTTGAGCTTTTGACCGTTCCCTATTCTCCATGCAAGTTTGTCCCCAATAAGTCTGAAGGAGTTCAAAATGGATTTCCATATTATTGAGATGTTCAGTTGGTTTTTATTTAGCTTTCAAATCCAATCCTCTAAGGTAGCCAGATAAGTTTATTTATGAATGACAACTTCGGTCCATAGAATTTGGGTGGAAATCAATCTCCATACTCCTTTGGCTGCGAGGGCCTTTGAAAAGAGGAAAATGTTCTTCAATCCCCATCCACTTGTGGCTTTTGGAAGACCAATACTTTTCCAACTTACCCAAGTTAGAGCATGGCGATCCTTATTGCCTCTCCATAAGAAGGAAAAGCACAACTTGTGAATGTTTTCCAAAACTCCTTTCGGTACCTAGACAAGCGACATCCAATATACCGGGATGGATTCCAAAACCAATTTTACCAATACAAGCATTCCTGCCTTCGAACTTCATTTGTGACCCCATACCTGTAGTCTTTTTTCAATCTTATCTATCAACCACATCCAATGCATTTTCTTGAAGTTGTTGGGATTTAAATGAAATCCCAAATACTTGTGTCCTTCATCAAATTCTAACCTCAAAAAATGAATCTTTGAAATGATATATCCTTCTTCATCCTCTTCCATGTTCAAATAGAAATAAGTAGATTTTATGTCATTAACAACCATACCCATTGCTCGGTTGAGGAGATCCAGTATTTAAGTCAACTTGTCCACATCTCTCCTAGAGCCACCACAGGAAATTAGAGTATCATCAACAAATAAGAGGTGAGATATTTGCAAAGCATGGGAAATTTGAATATCGTGGAAACTGCTAGTTCTCTTTGCATCACTTGTGGATCTACTAACACCTTCAACATCCAATAAAAATTGGAGGGGAGACAAGGGACAACCTTGTATTAGCCCTCTCTCGGCATGGGAAAAAGGAGAAGTTTCCCCATTAATCAACAATGCAAAGGATACCAATTGGATACAACTCAGGACCCAGTTAATCAAGTCTATTTCAAACCCCAAGTGGGTCAATAGAAGCCGAAGGTAGATCCAATTGGTGCGATCATAGGATTTTGATAGATCTATTTTAATCATTGCCCCCTTAAGATCCTTGGTCTTTATGTTATAGATACCTTCTTGAGCCACCCCAATATATTCATATTTCTGTCTACCTTTAAGAAACCTAAATTGTTCATTGGAAATTGAGTTGGATAAAGTCTCCTTTATTCTCCTTGATATGATTTTTGCTATAACTTTATAATCCAATTGCACAGAGAAATTGGTCTGAAATCATCATAAGTTTGGAGGCTGTCAAATTTAAGAATGAGGGCTATAAAAGCAGAGTTGAAAGGGTCGTAGATCCTTCCTGTCACTCTCGATTCCTCAACCACTTTTAAAAGATCATGTCCCAAGGTTTCAAAAAAACCCAAATAGAACTCTAATGTCCATCCATCCGGCCCAAGGATATTTTCCTTTTGAAATCTATGAAGGGTTTCAAATAATTCGTCTTCAGTAACTTTAGCCATCAATCCTAAATTGTCCTCCTCATTGACAAAACGAGGGAAAGAGTTGAGCCAATCTAACAATCCATAATGGAGGTACCCTCCTGGGCTTTGAACAAGTTCCCAAAGTGATCTCTTGCCATGTTTGTTATCCCTTCTAAAGAAGAGATCGAATCCCCGTTCTGGTTTTGGAGGCTCCATATAGTGTTGGAGATCTTCCTACCCTAAGCATAAGCTTGAAAGAATTTCATATTTTCAAGTCCACATTTTAGCCAGAGGAATCTGCTCTTAAGTCTCCATTCAGCCTCTACTCTTCCATAAGTTGTCTCTGTCTTCCTTCTAATTGAACCAAGCATTCCTTGGTTTCCACTGATCGAAATCCCCCACCCTTTGAATCATAAACTTCTTGAAGGGAGGACTCAATTTCCTTTAATTCCCTATCTTCATTCTCCTTTTTTTCTTCTGATGATCCCATCCCACTATTGCTTGTTTAGCTATTTAAAGGTTCGCTACAAATTAAGAAGCAATAGACAATGGAGCTTTAGGATACAATGGAGACCACAAAATTTTAACTAGTTCGTGAAAGGGTTATTCTTTCAGCCATCTTGGATTAAACTTGAAAGGAATTATAGGTTTGTGTCCCCTCCCTCTAATCTCTAGAAGTATAGGAAAATGACTTGACTCCCCACCTGAACTAAATCATTGTCTCATCATCATGAATCTATTCAAGAGACCTTTGGAAACTAGGAACCGGTCTGTCTCTTAGTAACTCGAGCTTCCCCCATCCTCTTGTTGTTTCAGGTCGGTTTCAATTTCACAGGTTTGTCACGTCCCCTCTTGTGGATTCAACACCAGGAAGTGAACATGACTACAAATCTTGGGATTTACATAAACGCAACCCCACTCATTAGATCCATACAAATAAAACATATGTATGTACAAATCTATCAAACAAAGTGGAAGTAAAATTCTTCTACACACATATATCATGCAAATTCCAGCATATTGATAACATTCATCAAATAATTAAAACATTGCAGAAGTAAATACACATAAAAAATATACTCATCTTGATGTAAAGTTGCCCCAAGCAACTATCCATGTCGTTGCAACGTTCCACCCAACCATAGGCCAGTTGTGTTCATCAATCTCTCAACACAACTGCCACCCTCGAGCTAGGCAAGATTTCTACAAGGAAAAGGGGACTCTCAAGCTCAGCACAACCCAAGCAAACATCACATCTAAGCCAAGCCAGTCTACAGCCGGGTTTATCAGGCTAAATTAGAACCCTCTTCATTTCTGGTACTTGCACTCAAGCTCAAGCCAAAGCAATGGATACCCATAACCCATACCCCAACATACTCTTTATACACACATCAAACACAATCATAGGGCATGGAAAAACAATTTTACAAAGGGGATTTTCCAAAACAGGGTTTCCATTGGCTCACCCAATTCGTGGCTCACCCAAAACGAACTGTGGGAAGGGGAATTCGACCCCAGGGAGAAAACCCGATTTCTCCCACCGGTTATGAGCATTTCAAATGGCCAAAATGGCCTCAGTGAAACCCCAAATCAATCTCCCTTCCTCCCAGCAGCTCTGCAACACCCAAAACGCCTTCTTCCCAGTTAGAAAACGAGGGAAAACCATAAAAACGTGGAGGGAAAACACCCAGGTAGCTCCAAAAACGTGAGAGAGGCAAAACTGGTTGATGGTTGATGGTTAATGGCTTGGGGAGTAATTTCATGGCTCCTTTCTTGCCTAAGAAGTCAAACACGATTTTCCATGAAGGGTGGCTTGCCCATACCCGAATTTGGACAACCATACCTCTCCATTCCCCAAGGCATTAACTATTTCCACCAACTCTTGGGAGAAATGAATGATTGGGTGCAAAAGTCAACATAGGTAGTTGAGGGTTTTATGGGTTCTCTCATTGACACTTTGCTTGACTTGATTGGCTCCAAGGGTTTGAATATTTTCCTCCCAATTCCTTGTAAAAACCATGCCCCCATCTCTTATTGCATTGCATAGCTAGTTGTGGGTATTTTATTAAAATGCATACTTACATGATATTTGCAATTCCATTGTGCTTGGCTAGCACACAAACCATATGCATCATTAAATCGATGGCGGGGCCTTGGCCTTGAGCTCCTCACCATGATTTTATAACAATATTACATCATTTACATTTTAATGCAATGGGGTCAAACTCGGGATATTACAATCCCCTCCCCCTTGGAATAACACCATCCTCGGTGTTCCAACACTTAAGAATACATACCCACTTTACATGTAATGTCCCCATCTTGACCCTATTGCATTAAAATGTAAATGATGTAATATTGTTATAAAATCATGATGAGGAGCTCAAGGCCAAGGCCCCGCCATTGATTTATTGATGCATATGGTTTGCGTGCTAGCCAAGCACATTGGAATTTCAAACATCATGTAAATTTGAATTTTAATAAAATACCCACAACTAGCTATGCAATGCAACAAGAGATGGGGCGTGATTTTACAAGGAATTGGGAGGGAAAACATTCAAACCCTTGGAGCCAATCAAGTCAAGCCAAGTGTCAATGAGAGAACCAATCAAACCCTCAACGTTGACTTTTGTACCCAATCATTGATTTCTCCCAAGAGTTGGTTGAGGTAGTTAATGCCATAAGGAATTAGAGGTATGGCTATCCAAATTCGGGTATGGGCAACCCAACCTGCATGGAAAATCGCGTTTTGCTTCTTGGGCAAGAAAAGAGCCATGAATTGCTCCCCAGGGAATTATCCATCAACCAATTTGGCTCCCTCACGAGTTGGGGAGCTACCTGGGTGTTTTCCAGCCATGTTTTTCTGTGTTTTCCTTCATTCTCAGCTGGGAGAAGGGTGTTTTGTGTTGTATATCAGTGGGGAAGAAGGGGAATCGAATCTGGGTTCTTTAGAGACCATTTTGGCTATTGAATGATTAGCTAGTTGGGAGAGAATTCGTTTTCCTCCCTGTGAATGTTTTTCCCCATCCCACAATCCATTTTTGGCTGGAAACGATTTGGGGAAATCCCATGGCCATCCTGTTTGTAAATCCCATTGTTAAAACGTGTGTATCCATGCCCAATGACTGTGTTTTGTTGTGTGTGTAAAGAGTATGTTGGGGTATGGTTATGGGTATCCATTGGTTTGGCTTGAGCTTGAGTGCAAGCATACAGGGTTCATATTTAGCCTGATAAACCCAGCTGTGGACTGGCTTGGCTTAAATGAAATGATTAATTGGCTGTGAATGAGCTTGAATGTCCCCTTTTCCTTGTAATAATCATGCCCAGCTTGGGGGTGGCAGTTGTGTTGAGAGAATTGATGAACACAATTAGCCTATGGTTGGGTGGAACGTTGCAGCGACATAGCTAGTTGCTTGGGACCATTTCACCATAAAGATAAGTGTTTCTCTATCTATGTGTTTTACTTCTACAATGCATTAATTTGATGACTGTTGATATGTTGTATGCATGAGTAATGTGTGTGTATACTTTAATTCCGATGTGCATGTTTGATTTGTTTGCATCTGCACACAAATGTTTTATTCATATGATTCTAATGAGTGGGCTGAGATTATGTGAAAGCCCAGAATTTGGCATCATGTTCCCTTCCTCGAATTGGGTCCACGGGAGGGTACATTACATTACACACGCCCAAAAATTCACAAAATGTGGTAGGTCGGTCCTGCATTTCATCTTTTGGGTTTTCAGGACCAAGTCCTTTGGCTTCCACCAGCTCTACATGTGGGCATTGCTCCACAACAATTCCTTTCTTTTCTTTACCTTCCAGGTGATCTACAAGTCTAGAATTTCATGGCTGCCATCTTTCTTACTGTCCTGGCAATTATTTGAGGAAGATTTTCAGCCACAACAAATAGCTTTTGGTCTGCTGCCATGATCAATATGCGTAACTGGTTCTCACTTTTATCACTAGCAACACTTGGTTGGTAACAACTACAAACAATGGCTTTCAATTTCTCACCTGTGAGATTAATCATGGCAATTCCTGTTAGGACAAGCATAACACAATATTAAAATTAGTCAATTATTTGCCCAATTGACATGGAAAGTCCATTCTTCACTCATGGGACTTCCACACTTTTCATGCTTTCCCAACATACACATGAACTCATTCATGTTCATCCTTTCACAGGGAAATAACTATTTCAGCATTCACAATTCATTTCAAGCAATTAAACACAATCTATTTTCAGCCATGGCATGCACTCAACAATCCTCTATTTTTGAAATGCATCAATCAAAAAGGAAAGAGAAGAGAAATAGTTTCCCCCTCTTAGTCTTGTTCCAATCCAGAGGCACACCACCACTGTGGTTTCATGCTCCTTAGCCTCTTTCACTTCAATGTGAATGCTTGAATTGCCCTTTCTTGGCTATGACACTTAGTGTCTAAGGTCTGTCTAAGGCTTTTCAACTAGGGAACCCTTCCCCATTGTTGCCTACAGAACCTTTGGCTGCTAGGACCCACACATGTCCACTAACACCATATTTCATTACTGCTCATACTGAGGTCTTTAGGATGATCACATGTCCACATGCATCCCTATGATGCCTTCATATACACTAGTACAAAATGAGGAATTAATGACTAAAATTCGACTATAAACGACTATTTTTGAGTCGGTGACTAATAGTAGGAAATTTCCACTATCTTATAGCTAGTCGTATTTCACTAGTCATTAATTGGTTGACTTATTAGTCATTGATAGTCACTGATTTAGTCATCGGTTTAGTCATTGATAGTCACTGATTTAGTCATTGATTGCCACAATTAATGACCAAATACACGACTAAATAAACTACTAGATGATAACATATTAATGACTAAGCTAAATGTGACTAAACGTTAGTCGTGCTATAAGATACTGGAAATTAGCTACTAATAGTCGTATATATGCGAATTTAGTCATTTTCTTAGTCACTAATTTATGATAGGGTATGGAGGAATCGAACCACCAATCTCCTGCCTATAATTAGGCATGTGCTCTACCATTGAGCTAGCACCCTTTAAGAAGTTGTTATCGCTTGACAATGATGATATTCAAACAAATTTTGCATCATTCAAGCATACAAAATAATGATTACCAAGTTATTATAGATCCACAATGGCTTACCTTGTACTAGTCCTTCTAGACTATCGATTCCAAACACTGTAACCGTATCCTTGTCTCTATTTTCAGTTGTGAAATTTAGGTTTAATGGTTAAAAAACATCAGGAAAAAAAAAATTAGTGAATTAAGGGAAAAATACAATTATGTTACAGCCTGGGTCAAGAAATCAATCCCACACAATATTAGGAAAAGGCAACGCATATCAATTAGCTTCCCTTGATCACAGTTTCCTTGAAACAATATAGATTGGTAAAAGCAATCCCTAAACTTGATAGAATGGAAAAATACCACACTTCAACCTTGTCTCCATGAATTTGAAACCATTGCAAACTCATAAATATGGAAAAATACAAAGGCTATAGACTTCATGTTTGCTTCATAGAACAAATCCTCCCTTTCTAGTTCACATCGCACTTTCATCATGACCCATCAAGGTCCCATAAGCATAAATATGTCCATAGCATAAAAGCAACAACAGAGGCCAGGAGTAAAAAAAAATCATGTTTAAAAAAAAATGTTGAATGAATACCAAACAAATCAATCCTACTCATGAATTGGAAGCCTGCATCTAGCATAAATGTATACAGAAGCTAACTCGTCTAGAGATTAGAATTAATCTGGAGTCTACCTAGTTATTGTCACAAGACAGGATCAAGTTTTTAACGAGATACATGTTCAAAATATAAACAGACCTATTGTAATTTGCAACAAAAAAGTCAAGCAAGCATACAAACCTAGTTATTGTCACAAGACAGGATCAAGTTTTTAACGAGATACATGTTCAAAATATAAACAGACCTATTGTAATTTGCAACAAAAAAGTCAAGCAAGCATACAAACCTAGTTATTGTCACAAGACAGGATCAAGTTTTTAACGAGATACATGTTCAAAATATAAACAGACCTATTGTAATTTGCAACAAAAAAGTCAAGCAAGCATACAAACCTTCAAATTCAAAATAGTGAATACTACTTTCTTCAAAATTAGTAAATGTCATGTCATGAGCCCTAGATCTTTCCCGGACTTCAAACAATGTCAGAAACACTGCTTCATCAAACAACTAAACAAATATCAGCGAATATTCCTCCATCAAACCCACCATCATGAAAAACTTGATGTTCTCAAACGCAAGAGACAGAGATGGCAATATAAATAAAAGCCACTAAACATTATGCATGTAAAGAATAAGACGCAATCCATTTAAACCACAATTTGATAGAAACCTGCATACCTCAAAACTTTCATAAAAGAGTTGGTTTCTCAGCACAATGACATAATTAATCTTAAATAGAAGAATTCTAGTTGCACATTTAAAAGAAAGAGATAGCAAAGAATGAACCAAAGATGATATACTTTGCCATCATTTTGTTTTTAATCCACCCTCAAAAAACATATACGAATAGAAAACAATGATGTTTAAAGAGAACTTACCCTATTACCACGAGGAGGAGTCCCAACTCTTTCTGTCTTAGAGTTTCCATAACCAGTTCTTGGTTTTTTCTCTGCTGGCTTAAGAATCTGGAAAGAGCACATCAGTGTTTCATCAACACTCATCATTGCACCGGCATTTTCGAATTCACCACAGTAATTTGGAGCTGATAAGACTTTAACAAGTTGCCTATCAGCACAAAAATTCATAAGCATCCTCCACCACCTGCATAGCAAGGAACCCCATCAGGTATTTAATCGTGGTTATTTTTACTTTTTAAGCAAATAATTATCAAAATATATTTTCACAATACCTTCAATTTCTTGAAACCATATTTTGCTCAAAGCATCATACTACACATGAACTTATCTTCCAATAAGAAGACAGACAAGGAAATCAAAATCAAATTATAAGATAACCTGATGTGCACAACATATGAGATCCAGATCAAGCTTTTGGAGAAGGTCGGACACCCTGTCAGGACCAAATGTGTAAGAAACACCTCTGTCATTCACCCCCTAGCCTTCAATTTCTCTGCTAAGGTCTGACCAAAGAAGATCACATAACAACCTTGTATCTGGCACATCTGCAGGTCGAGATATGCTCCTTATTTGTTCCAAATTGCTCAATTCAGGTGAAAGACCACCATGCATGCATAGGATCTTTTCACCTATAACAGCAACAACTGGAAGACAATTGAAACAATCCGTAAAATGTTTCCATAATCTAACATTGAATCTGCGCTTGCATTCATCATAGAATCCATATATGAGATTGATTGAGGCACATTCATGATTTCCCCTCAGAAGGAAAAAAAATTATGGGTATTTAATTTTGTAAGAAAGGAGGAGACATATTGTCTCTAGGCTTTGTTTGCCCCGGTCCACATAATCCCCCAAGAATAAGTAATTTGATTTTGGTGTCAAACCACCATATTCAAAAGGGCGTAGACGATAATAATATTGGCCATGAACATCACCTACAAGAGCAATATGTAAAAATTAAAAATGGCATTCAACAAATGCTAATGAAAGGAACAATCCAAAGAAGTGCAATAAGTTCATAAAGATTCACATTTAAGTTCCAAGACCTATACTAGAAAGAATGGTACATAAATAGATCCTTTGTTTGTGAACTTAATATGGATGAAGGAACCATGATAAAAGTAGACAAAATCCTATCAATAAGTCAGGGTTGCATTCTGAGTAATAAGAATAAACCATCTCTCACCACCTACTACTCACCTACCTATTCTTTCTGGTCAGTGTGAGTGACAAGAAAAAGGTAGGCAAGTCTACGCACAGATCCATATAGGAGCTGAGTCTTTGATCGCTTGTGGTGGCCTTTACTAGATCATCTCTTGCTAATGGACCTCTAAGAGCCTTTAATGGCTCACTTAGGGATTGAGGACATATCATTTTATCAAAATTCAACTCCAGTTATCTACAAAAATGTTGTTGTTCACGATAAGGAGAATAATGGTCCCCCTAAAGAGAACATGAAAGTTCATCCCATTGATCTACGAGATTATGACAGTCCTGCCTTTGGAAATATAACAACCAGAACATCCTCAAAGCTAGGCTAGGACTGTATGATCCCAATAAATTAAGGAGCTATCTGAGCTTTGGTTTACATGGTCAACTTTCGAAGGGTAACAATAGAATCCTTAAAAAGCTTGACAAGCTATGTTTTTTGAAGAGAATGTGTCTTTTTTTAAATGTACAAGAGCTTAGCCAATCAAGATTTTGGAGAAAGCCACATTCCCAAATCTTTAGCCTATATATTTCTCTATTCCTAGGTATCAGCCAAGGTGCAGATGCATTGAGTATATTATGAATGTATCTCACATAAGGAATTAGAGTTCCCTGAATTGTCCAAGGAAAACTACAAGAGATGGATGGATTATATGGTGACAAAAATCCATTGCTTGTACCACCACTTTCATGAGAAGATATGGGCCAAAGGTCACCTCAATCCATCACAAGCATAATAAAGTTATCAAGGAAGCATTGCAGCAGGTCAGCTATTAACTTCCATATAACCCTATGTCACATACCCACCCATTTGACCAATGCAAGGCAGGGTACATGATGCCAAATTCAAGGCTTTCCCATGATCTCAACCCATTAGTTAGATTCATATAAATAAATTATGAATGTGCAGATGTAAAACAAATCAATTATGATGCACAGCGGAATTAAAACATCCACACACATTACTCATGCATACAGCATATCAACAGTTATTGAATTAATATAGTGCAGAAGCAAATATAGAAGCATAAAAACACTTATCTTCATTTTTCAACTGCCCAAGCAACTAGCTATGTCGCTGCAACGTTCCACCCAGCCATAGGCTCTTCGACAGCTTATACTGAGTCCGTCCGAAGGCCACCCCCGAGCTGGGCATGATTCCTTCAAGGAAAAGGGGACATTCACTCTCTCACAACCAATTAATCATTCCATCTGAGCCAAGCCAGTCCATAGCTGGGTTTATCAGGCTACAATTGAACCCTGGATTATCGCACTAAGGCTCAAGCCCAAGCCATGGGTACCCATACTCATACCCAACATACTCTGCTCTCACACAGTAAGCACAAACAGGAGGCAGGGATACACATTTTAGACAGTGGGATTTACAAATAAGACGGTCATGGGTTTTCCCAAAACATTCCCAACCAAAAATGGATTGTGGGATGGGCAAACAACCACAGGGGGAAAAATGATTTCTTCCCCAAATATCTCAGCCTTCAACAGCCCAACACGTTCTCTATTGAACCCCCCCATTCGATTTCCCTTCTTCCCCACTGGTACACCACACAGAAAACGCCCTTCTCTACTGGGGAAATGAAGAAAACGTTGCAACCTGCCTGGAAGTCGCCCAGGTAGCTTTGAACTCGTGAGGGAGGAAGAATGATCCTGGATAATGGCTTGGGGGATAAATTCATGGCTCCTTTCTTGCCCAAGGAGACAAACACGTTTTTCCATAAAGGGTGGCTTGCCCATACCCGAATTTGGACAGCCATACCTCTCCATTCCCAAGGCATTAACTACCTCAACCAACCCTTGGGAGAAATCAATGGTTGGGTACAAAAGTCAACATGGGTAGTTGAGGGTTTGATGGGTTCTCTTATTGACACTTGGATTGAACTGATTGGCTCAAGGGTTTGAATGTTTTCCCTCCCAATTCCTTGTGAAATCATGCCCCCATCTCTTTGTTGCATTGCATAGCTAGTTGTGGGTATTTTTTATTAAAATGCGTATTACATGATGTTGAAGTTCCAATGTGCCCGGCTAGCACGCAAACCATATGCATCAATAAATCGATGGCGGGGCCTTGGCCTTGAGCTCCTCACCATGATTTCATAACAATATTACATCAATTACATTTGAATGTAATGGGGTCAATAATGGGGACGTTACACCCTATGATAAAAGAACTGCCAATAAAGAATGTTTTTAGAACACTGGCCTTGAAAGAAGGTAAGGAGAAGATCTCTGAGATCAAATCTCCTAATGGAAGGCCAACTGAACAAGAGGATATTGAAGGGAAATTTGTCTCCCACTACAAAATGGTTTTTCAGTGTCAAGGCCTCACTAAGGAATGTATGGTGGCCATGCAGACTTGTCTTGATGTGGCCCCTCATGGACTTTCTAAAGCCCAAAAATGGGTGTGTGTGTAGTCATTGACCCTGAATGAGTTAACAGTGGCCTCATCGGTTATGGTTGAGCAAAAGTCACATGGATTAGACGAGTTTTCCTGTGAATTTTACAAGGTTACTTGGGACTCTTTCAGTCCAAACTGGCTCCTAGTGTAGAAAGAAGCAGTTACAAAAATATCATTGGGAGCCAATATAAACAAGTTACAAATGTGTGATCTGTTTCATACCCAAATCCAAGGACCCTGAACTTATCACTAGCTGGAAGCCAATCACCCTCCTTGATCTATCTTGCAATATTTTAGACAAGGCCCTGGCCATGAATGTTTAGCAAATTTTGCCTAAGATCATCCATCCAGAATAGTGAAGCTTCATTCCAAAGGTGATTTCTTCTAGACAATATCATAACAGTTTAGCAAGGCATGGAGTGGGTCAAATCAAGTATCATATTGGCCATGTCCCCATTGACAATATACTTTACTGTCTATGTGAATCAAGATGTTAAATATCAAACACCCTAGTCCCAGCAGCTCTTAAGATGGGAAAGTAAAAGAGGACTTCTCCAGTTGTCAATGGAGTGTACCATCAATCAATTGCAAAGTACAGGACTGTCTTCAACCATGGTTTCACTGCACAACTTGAGATCTCAGGCCAGAACTCCATTAAGGCATTGAATAAGCTGGCAAGGGGTTTAACAAAACTAATAGCACTATCAGGAGTGGATCCAAAGGAATATTACATGTCAGCGAAAATACTAAATAGGGTTGAGGTGATAGAAGGGTTGTCGGACAAGGTTGTAGAAACTGTGGTGTTGGGAACATCGAATGTTTGAGTTCATGCACAAGAAATCCTCCCTCACAAACTATCTCTAGCACTGCAATTAGGGTATGATTGTTGGGAGGGTCAGAGTTCTCCAAGCCTATTGGTAGGTCACTGTGCCTCTTTTGGCCATCACATTTCCATTGGAGCATTGTGTGATCTAGAAAAAACACAAACAGAACCTGTAGCGCCAAATGTGGGAGTGGAAAGTTATGGTGATGCAAGTGTGAGCCTAGGGGGAACAACTGAGATAACACTGCAATTAGGGTATGATTGTTGTGACAGTCAGAGTTCTCCAAGCCTATTGGTAGGTCACTGTGCCTCTTCTGGCCATCACATTTCCATTGGAACATTGTGTGATCTAGAAAAAACACAAACAGAACCTGTAGTGCCAAATGTGGGAGTGGAAAGTTATGGTGATGCAAGTGTGAGCCTAGGGGGAACAACTGAGAAGGTAATAAGCAGAAGGCGATAACTGAGAAGTTAATAAGAAGAAAGGACAATGGTGGAGTGCAAAAAGAGACAGTGAAGGAGACAAAGTGTAGGAAATATCTAAGATTAAAGGGGGCACCTGTGAAACTAGTTTTAGAATAGGTCATAAAAATGCATGAGGTGGTCAGCATGGTAAACATCATGATTGTTGGGTGCTTCATTGGGAGGAGGATCAGAGCTGAGAATTTGAAGGAGTGGTTGAGGCTGCAATGGAGCTTGGTGCCAAGGTATGAGCCTCAAATTTACATCATGACACGAGGATGGTTGGGTGCTTCATTAAGAGGAGGACCAGAGCTGATAATTTGAAAGAATGGTTGAGGATCCAATGGAACTTGGTGCCAGGGTATGAACCTCAATATTACATCATGAAACAGGGATGGTAGTGGTTCACCTTGAACTCAGAGGTAGATGTGAGGAAAATCATTGAATTAGTGCGAGAGTGAGGGTCATCCATGTTGTATCTCAAGCAATGAATGCCAGTTTTTGATGTAAGGATGGAAATCATAGACCTTACCAGTGTGGGTCAAACTCCTGGGTTTACCAGTGGAATTCTGGTCTGTGGAAGTCTTCAAAGCCATCAAAAGCATTTTAGGGGTCTACTACGAAGCAGACTTGAGTTTATGGAATCCGGAATTATGTCAATGGCTCAAATTCTAGTGAACATCGATGTGCGAGAAGGTTTAGCTTGAGATATAAAGATTGTAAGTGGAAATCATAGTCACCTTCAAACTCTGGATTATACTGGAGAGCAGCACAAGAATCACTTGGGTGGCAACAATCCCTAAGTGGTAACTATATTCTTGTCACCAATCACAAACAAACTTGGGAAGGTCCAACACAAGCATTTGAAGAGAAGCTAAAGTTCTTTTTGACATATCTCTTATCAAGTGACTTCTTGGGTTCATGTAGGCTCTGCTGGGAGTGGATCTCAGAAGGTTAATGTTGCACTTAGTGTTGACAACAAGTGGGTCAATGCAGGTGAAGTTGAGGCTGATGTACAGTTGTGGAGAGAAGCTGCAACATAATTTAGATTAGAGACAAAGCCATCAAATGTAATGGTTTATTTGCAAGGTCCCTCACCTAGGGTTGACTTAAGGTAGCTAGGCTGCAGATATTTCATGTTGATCAGAAAGCACGATTTGAACATCTCAAGAAACAAACTGAGAAGTTACGTATGTGTGGCGTGTTTCAGAAATGCGTATACTTATTATTTACATTGTGCTCCATGTTAATTTTTTGGTCCCAACTTACAGATTAATTACCATGACTCGAGGTAGATTCCATGAGAAACAACATCCGAAATCATGGTAGTTGAAAACAAAAGAATATAGATTCCAGAGTGAATAGAATAATGAAATAGAATGTTTGCTTATGACCATCTCTTTAAAGTGGCTTATCCAAGTCCAAAACTATGGTTATTGTTATCACTCAAAGTTGTACCTATGAATACTTCCTGAAAGAGGTCAAACGACCACTTAAGAAAAGTATTCCTATCACCAGTTCTCCTCTCACTTTGAAACTAGTGCTTGCTAGTGTAACGGTGGTATCCCTAAGAAGAAAATTTAGAATTCAGATTTTTTAAGAGTGACTGTTGCCAAATTCAGTTGGTGATGGAGAAAAGAGAAAAGAACAAAATTAGCAAGGTCATACAAGATTAAGTCTTGCTAATTAAAATCCCTATAATGTTGACATCACAAGCAAAGAGAGCCAATATGGAATTCTCAATAGCAAAATAATTCATAAATTAGAAGAACTTGCTTTCATTAATTAGAGATGCTACTGCATAGTTCTAGTACAAACCAAGTCGAGTCTACCCAAGGAACTTGAGGGTATGTAGATCACAGTCACTGCTCAAGACCTTGCTGTCAAACTGTTGCAATGGACTCAGATAATTGGACAAGAAGAAATACAAGAAGGCTTTGATGCTCAAGAAAAGTGAATAATGGGATAATTTTCTCTTATCCTTGCTTCTCCTTTTATAACTGAGATCTGATCTACACATGGCATATTGCCAAACTAACCATAGACCAAAAATATGTGCCCTGCAAGGTCACCTCATTAAACCATATAAGCATGTTATAGGTAGATCAAGAAAGGTGTCTAAATTAGATATCATGAAGCCTCCTCCACACATGCATAATCTTCACAAGAAAAGTGGTTTGGTTAGCCAAAAATGGCACTGTCTACATTTCTCAAAAGATCCTCAAGAACTTTACCCTATATGCATGCAAGGCCAGCACACCAACTCTGGAAAGAATAGCAGTTAATCTGGCCTCAAAGAGAGTGATTAAACTGGTCACAAACTGAAGATCAACCTCCATAAATGTATAGATAATATTTAGATGTTGAGGATGAGGTAAAACAAACTATAAAGAGAAGCACCCTTCATTAATCAAAATAAGACAAGACGACTTGAAACCAAGAGAATTGCAAACTTGCTCACCTGAATAAAATAGGAGCTTCCCTCGTTGGGCCGTATTTTACCCAATTAAGTCATATTGGCTTGCAGTCCTGTTGGTGCCCTATTTTTCCATTTTGAAGACTTTTGCATGCTTAGGAAGTGCATGCTCCTAGGTTTTGTCGTGCCTGAAGGCATTGTTCTATGTGTAGCCTTGTAATATTGTTTGTTATGCAGGATTGTTATGTACTGCATGCAGGATTTCAAATGTGCCTATCAAGAAAAGGGATATGTAATAACTGTACAAGAATGTAACTGACCAGAATATGTATAAACAGGGGTAATGGGGGTCGATTAGAGGAGGTGCTAAAAGTAGTATTATGTTGATGGAATGAGGACTGATTAATATGATGGATATTATATGAGGAAGATATAATCAGGTGTGCATGCATGTAATCCATTGTTTTGAGATGGAATGAAATGGATATTGGTTCCCCCTTCTTTAAATTTTCTAAGTCGTGTCTCTGCACCGAGAGTAGAGAGGTGCTCTACAGCCCAATGTAGGGGAGATGTTGTCAAGTATGTTACATACGTGACAAAAAAATTTAAAAAATGAAGTTATTTGGTGACATATTCCAACTCAATTTCAATTTTCTACACTGAGAGGAGAGATGTGCTCTACAACCTAGTATGGGGGAGACGTTATCACGTATGTGACCAAAAAAACCAAAAACAAAGCTATTTGGTAACATATACCAAATCAATTTCAAATTATACACAAAAGCTAAAAAAATTAAAACCAACATAGATCCATGAATGTATTGATTTGGACCTGCAAGGAAGTTCTTTTTCTGGTTGGGATGCAATGATCATGCAAGAGTTATTCTCAATAGAGGAAGAGTTGATCTGAATCTGCAAGTTGATCTTCAAGAAACTCCCTGAAATTAGCCTATTAGGTCTGATTTAGATGCTAACTAAGAATACTGACTAAGACCATGCTAAAGAACACTGAATGAAAGGTTGTGTTAGTTCCTACATGCAAACTTGAGTGGACCCTCCATAAATAACACTATCCTTGAGGATGAATTGGATTTTACATAACCGATTAGTCTCCTGTACGGAAGTGTTATTCCCAATTGTGCTTTTGTGATTGGAAATATGTTATTTATAATACTTATAAACAGTTGCTTAACTTGTAACCTATGTCACATGACACTTGGCCAAATATGATGCTCTCATGACAAACATTTGGCCAAAGGTTTTAGTATAAGTTTAGTTTCATTGTTGAGAAAGAAGCTACAATATGCAGCATCACTTTCCTTCTCTTAAAGCATGGTATATGGCAGCAGTCATTGCAGCTTATGAGGCAATTTGGTTGAAAAATATACTTGATTTGCAAGTCAAAAAAGTTGCTTCTACTGCACTTCAATGTGAAGGTGTCTTAAAATTGGCAAAGAAGCTTCTTTTTCCTCATCAAACAAAGCTTGTGGAAGTGCATTTCCACTTCATCCAACAACTGGCAGAGAATGAATAATAGAGACACAATATTGTGCAACTTGGAAGCAGGCTGCATATATATTTCCCAAGTAGGTTTGTGTCCTCTAGACTCTAGAGATAAGATTGGTGTAATTTCTAGCATCACCATTAAGGGAGGATGATAAAGTATGTGTGTAATGGCCATAACTAACACATACTACAGTCAATTGAGGCATAAAATAAACATTAATATAAAATCAATATGATATGCCTTCTATATTAGTTTAAGACTCTTATTAATTAGTCTCTAAGTGGAATACCAATAGTCACTTTTTCTTGTACTTAGATAAATGACTTCTTCAAAATGTAATGCCATGTCGTTTCATATGCTCTCTCATTTTTCTGGTGCTAACTTTTTTGCAACTGTTGTATGCAATTTACTAACAATGAGCAAGTTAGTGGCTGAGCATCTTGTACACAGGATAGTGTTGGTTGATCAATACTATATAGCTATCATCCTTTAGTCTAGGAATCTGAAAAGGGTGGTCAATGGATCAGCAACATCCTGAAGAGATAAATATTTGCTGCTAATCTCATAGTAAGATGATAATGGGAATATTATGTGCTCTTCAGTCTAAACAGGTAAGCAAAACCCCGAAGAGAGAAATATCTGTTGCTAATCTCATAGTAAGATGACAATGTCAATATTAAGTGCTCTCTAGTCTCAACCTCCTCCAATGAATAAAGACTACATACCTACTCCTTTTGAAGGATATGGTGCTCAATCTCCACTCTCAAATGAAGTGAACGCCCTCCAATGGCCAGAGGGGAATCTGAGTTAGTATGATCAATTATGACAAATATAGTCTGGATAGGACAATAAGATCATTATAAAGATGTACTTGTTTTTCGGTTTTGTAACAACCCAAAGGACATTGATGATATGATTTTGGTGTATGGCATAGTTGTCTCTGTCCATCCTTTTCTTCCACTGAGTTGATCATTGGGATTCTTTTGTACATGTGCTTTCCATCAACACTGCATTTTCTTGTAATCAAATGGAAAAAAGGTTAATTTCAGTCCAAACAATAGAAATATACAGAAATGTATCTCCCCTATTATTGCTCTACATGTAAATACTAATAGCAATTCTGTTCAAATAATTGACATTAACATTTTCTATTCCAATCTTATTTCTAAGGACAATGAGAGGACTTTCATAAGGGTTTCAGTGCCTTTCACTTTCATTCTAAAGAAGATAGTGATTTCATTTTTAGATCCAAGGCTTGGTTTCTAGGCTACAATGGGCTTTACATGAATAGATGGACTCTCAAATTTGAACCCGATGAGGAAGTGTCTAAGGTTGTCCCAGTCTGGGCCCCCTTGACACACCAAACCACTAGAATGTAGAAACTTTGCAAGCCATTGAGAACAAATTAGGAAAATTCATAGATAGGGAAGACCCAAAATCTGGTTTATTTGCATGTGCATGTATATGTATGAAGTAGATATTGAAGCTCGCCTTCCAAATGTAATAGAGCTCAAGCTTGACAATTGGAATCTTGTTCAAAAATTGGATTATGACCAGCTCCCTATCAAGTGTAAAGGCTGCCCTGAATATGGACATTTTTCCAAAAGATCTCCAAAAAAGGGTCTCCTCACCACCAATAATTGACCTAAAAAAAGAGACAAGTGGTTTGCAAGAAGTTGTTAGGTCAAAAGGAAAAAGGAAAGCCTCACCTGCACGCAGCACCAAACCTAGGGAATTCCTTTGGAACAAGAAGAAACAACTTTGAAGTTCATGAAAGGATAGCATGAGAGGAGAACAATGAGGATCAACAAAATGGAAACCACATCTTGGGTGTTGAAGACAAACTCTGGAGCTGAATTGGATTCCATAGAAATACTCGACTTGAAGTGGAATCCCTTTTTCAAAGATCAGCTCTCTTCCTGGTAAAGCAACGGAAGGGGAAGACATAAAGAAAGGTGAGCCTTGCCCCACCAAAATTCAAAAATGGGAGTTGGAGAAACACAACTAGAATAGGAAGAAACTTCGGCAACCAAGACATTAGAAGATTAGTGGGATCCCTTTGGCCTTACTCCAGATTTCTTTGTAGGAGTTCCTTCAGAGGAAATAGAAAGGAAAAAACCAATTCTTGCATATGGGTATGCCATTCAAACACAAGAAGCAGGAAGTCCAAGAAAGCCCAAAAGAATTATCACTGATTTTTGTCTTCTACATATTTCTGTGTAACTAATTTGTAAAACAATACTCTTGTGGGTATGGAAGAATGTGTTGGGAATTATGGAAGAATGTGTTTGGAATTATGTAAGAATTCTTCCTTGTATTATTTCTTCCTCCCCCTTATTTTAAAAGGGATGATCAGTGCTCACTGCTATGGATGCTGAAAAAGATATTCAATCTTCTTGTACTCAATCATACATGTAGAATTGCGGCCTTTTTATTTTAATACATCATAAGCACTACTGTGCAAAAAAAAAATGTATCAATAAAAAAAACACATAAGTAATATGTAGAATACTCCCCAAAAATGCAAAATCCCTGCATCCAACATTCTAAAACAGAGCAATGCCACAATATATTTTCTTAAATTTAAGGAGACAGTTTGTGTGGTCTCTTCAAATCTATAACTTATATACATTCACCTTAATGTGAAGTCAAGTGTAGCCAATAAAATTTGCTACGGGATTACAAGATATGATTGCATTAATATAGTGTACCATTTCTTATTTACATGGGCAAGAGAATAAAAAGAACACCAATAATCAAGGGTGGTCAATAACTTACCAAATGAATATATTCAGTCAAGGTAGAGTATGATTGTTTTATTATTATACTCCTTTACATAGTAGGGTGAAGACAAAGAGGCACTCCTATTCAAGTATGGACACCCTCTTCCTTGATTGGTCCATGGAATGGGAGTTCTAGAGTGTTACTGAGTTGAAAATGAAGAGAGTTTTAATATGACAGGAAACCAAGGATGTAGCAATATTAGTAGCAATTATGATGTTTTCATGTTTATATCAGCTTTGAGTAAGTGTATATATAGTGAATAACATCAATTTTTTTTCCCCTTATGTGTAGTGCTTAAAATCACCTCATGGCATCCCAATGATTAATGCCATTGATATTTCTTTCCTCAGTATATTTCAGCAATATTATTAATTATTTGATACCTTTTATATTTCATCTGTAATCAAGCAGAGAGACTAGGATTCCCCTTTGTCACATACCCTACCATCCCCTGCAATTTGGGAAGTTTCTCAACTATCCCCAAAACTTTTCCCCACATCACCCCAACATCCAACTGCTGTGAAACATAGCTATTCTACAAAGGGACATGTTTCCATGTCCCTATGACAGGACCATAGGGATGCATTTCACATACACAAGATTGGTACAAAACATATCATCTGATGTGGACAGCACCTGGCCTGTCAAGAAACATTCCCAAGCAGGCCTTCGGAAATCCTTAAAATCAAGGGGTGTCTCTTGTAACAATGGACATTCCCCCCCAAAAGTCCAAAAAATAAGTAAAAAGGGGCATGCCTTGAATAAAAAAAAAGGTGGGCCTAGCAGATTACCCTAAGGTGTCTCTGTTGGGCCTAGTATATTTGCAAAGAAAACCCTAAATGCTATTGTGCAGTTTATGTCATTTTTTCCGACATTAGTAGACAAGGAGACATTGTGGGATTTTTTGAGCTGAATTTTCACTATCGGAGCAACACCAAGCACTAAAAACTGCCAAAAATGGCCAATAGAAGCATCAAAGGTAAAAAATGTCTTTATCCAAAATTCAAATGTTTTTTAATCAATTGGACACAGATTTTGACTGTGGCAGCAACACCAAGCAGCAAAGAAAAAGATTTTCTTCAGTGAGAGAAGACCAAAAAGTGAATTTACAAGTGAATGAGAATATGGTAAATAGTTTAGAGTTTGTCATCTATTATCTTAGATTTTATGCATTAGGGTGAATGAGGCATGCACTTATGTTTTTTTTTCTTTCATTATTAAACATGATCATAAAGGGTTTTATCCTGGGGGACAGCTAGGAGTACCCTAACAAATCAAGGGACGGGGAGAAAATTTTCGAAAAGTTGTTGAGTTTGGCAAGGAACAAAATTGGTACAAAATGGGGACGTTTCCAACTACCGAAGTCCCCAAAACACCGGATCACAGGGAGAATTGGTTTTAAGCACAGGAATGTCTCTCTGTGCAACATAAGAAAATATTTAGAGAGTGAGAGGGCCCAAGAGTTGAGGGGGGAAACAAAAAAAATATAATGTACACGTTTTGCTCATTGGAAAGACAATTATACAAAGGTTAAGGGCATTCCAATGAGCAAGGAAAATGAGGTGTCATAAATCATCATTATGGTTGAGATTCATTATTGATGAATGATATTGTTCTTGAACTAGACCCAGATCTACCCCAACCAAGTCTGTTTGAGAAACCAGACTTCCATCATGAAAATTTTCCCTCAGCCTCAAATGTTACAAGAGACAGTTCCTTTCAGTCCAGAGCTACTTCCAAGGTCACCCAACCAAGGCCCCTTGACCACGAGTTCTCCCTAGAGAACATCATCAGACTTCACACCGAGCCCTTCACAGTGACAATGATTACCAGAATGCTTTTTCTCCCTCCTCCACCTTTCTTTCTACTTCTATGTGTTCCTCCATTTCTTAAGTAGTTGAGTTAGAACTTTGCACCATTTAGGGTTTACATGGCCTACTTATCCTCGTCAAGGGTAAATGTCGTATGCCACTCATTAGCAGCATTGTCAGTTGATTTAGTAGTAGAGACTCTTGAATCTGGTACAATATTACCTACAAGAGGGTTAAGCAAAACTTCAAAAAACCAATTCTATAGTTGATTGCTCCATTGCTCAATATGAGGGTAAGCACCCAAGTTTTGAAAGGATTCTATTGATTGCTCCATTGACATGGGAGGGGAGAGGTCACCCTCTCCCTTTTTGCATGGTGTACTAAACTTGTGTGCATTTGGAGGCATCCTAACTGTCCACGAGGAGGTGTTTCTTGGAGTACAAATGAAAGATCCTGAATTTGGAACATGACTTGGGGTGTTACCACCTATTCCATGAAGGGTTTGTGGCAGCATTGCAAGACCTTGGTTTGAAAGTAGTGTTTCCTTTGATGCAGAACCTGTCATTTTTTCTTCCACGTCTACCAAAAACTCTTCAAGCTTTTCTTTTGTTGGTATTTCCTCCTTTATAAGAGTAGACCTTGTTTTAGACCATGGACTTGAAAATTTCATGTCCCAAGGCATTGTGTTTTGGCTTGGTACTTATGAGACTATAAGGTATGGAATATATTCAGACCATGGAGATCTATTTTCAATTGGAGTGAATGGGGAAATGTTTTTGACACCCACATCTCGCCTCTACAATCTAGACCATTTAGGTTGACTAGGCCCCACTGCACAAGAAATTTTGGAATACAATTGATGAACAGTTACTAACACAGGTGAGGAGGAGGGAGTTGATGATTTCCTTGATCTTTGTGGCTTTTGTATACTACAACATATATACATGCATTTCCACTAGATATGAAATCTTTAATGAACTAACCATCAAGGGGGCTGCAAATATATGACTTTAAAGTGCCTTGAGGAATTACTATAAGATTTGTTGGGAGAAACAAGAGTTGGAAATCACAATTTAGCTACAAGTGGGCTCCAAGTTCCATGGATTAAATACATCAAAATATCCTCCATATTTCTATTTACTGATCTGTATAATGGTAATGAGTATAACTACTTCGATCCATAAATTCCAATCAACAATAAAATCTCCAAATAATACCCCTACTACTGGTAAAAGTTATAGGACTAAATATGAATGTAGGTGTACCCTTTCCCTTTGTTGTTTCAGAACAAATTCTACTAGGTCACACCATGACAGACTAACCTCAGCAAATTCCTTTCATCCCTTAGTCCATTGCAACAAGGTCTCTTGTATTGGAAGACATACGTATCTCCCTCCTTAATCAGCAAGTGGAGGTGACAACCTGCTTCCTTTATTTAAGACATTCATTGTATTCATAACCTCAAGTGTTCAACACAATGATGTCACCAGTAGGATGCAATTATGGGTGTTCTACAAGTGTCCATTCTCTGCTTTTATAACCAGAGAAAAGGTTCCTGTATTAAAATCAGGTTGGACTAAATCTTCCCCAACACACACCCTACATATGATGAAATGGCACCAGATATCATTGTGCTTTGAGTGATCATGAAAAATTGGATTCTGAGAGTGTAACTTTGATTACCACAGTAACTAATTTTTGGCTCCAACATCTTATCAATGAACTCTAATATCAATTTGTGAAGCTAGATAGTGTCACAACTAGTATCTCTTGCTGCCATGTGCTCTACCTTTTCCAAGCTAATTGTGAATGAAGGACTACTTCCTTCTGAACTAGGATATGACCCCTGAACCCAAACTGAAACAACAATGTGAAGTACTCTTCCTCTCTAGTCTATACCTGGGTAATAACATTGAGTTAGGTGTAGGATAATGCATGGTCAAGAATATTTGCATGCATAAGTTATACATTTCATTAGATCACGGAAATGATAAATTCAAATTTACAAAATAAGAGCATTGACTTGGACAACCTTGTACACATTTCTATTATTAATTTTTTGGAATTAGAGTGCAAGATATTGTTGCAGTAGTTCACATACATAATCTATTACAAGTAATTCCCTCATCTCTAGTTCATTTTTCCCGTGTTTACTCTTTAGAGAATGATAAAGTGATGAACGATTGGGTTATGAACTTCCTAGAAATCTTAAATATGCAACAGGGTGTGATGGTTATACATGTCCAAAGAAATGTTATATTTTGGTTAAAAAAATTATTTTGTTAGTAGATAATGATGGCATTCAACACATATATAGTGTTTTATGGTAGTTGGGTTGCAATTTCTCAAAATTTTCTACTATGCTATATTATACTCGGTCCAAATACTAAAACTTGATTGGGCATAATGGAAGAGGAAGATGCCTTTGGGGTAGCACTTCTAGATTCCTTGGAGGTAGTAAAGTTTTGGTTGTATGGTTGAAGCCAAAAATATTGTCTAGATTCCAATTTGTGTTTGTTGAAGAGTACAGAGCTCTCGAGCATTCAAGCGATTTCATCTTCTATTGAGATTTCAAGTCTATTGTATTGAGTAATTGGAGGAGAAAATTAAATCTCATTTCACCTCAATGGTGCCTTTATTTTTTCATAAGAATACAATAAAGGAAATTTCTTGCAAAATAACTATTAACAAACTTAGAACAACAGAACACAACCCCAACTGTTGACAAGAGATAATAAACACTAAAATAAGATCTAGAACTTGAAAGAAACCTTACTTTATTATTTTTCCCCTGAGGATGATGAATTTGAGGCTTTTCATCAATGGAAAAATAGGAAACACACATAAACAGTCAAATATTATAGTCACAAAATGGAATCACTACTGGTTAGGATGCCTTATATGCCTAAAAAATATCATGTAATTGGTTTGTGAATCTACATTTGCACAAACATAACACATGTCCTATTAAAGGATGTGGAAAGCATTTTATTTTGCATAAATACCTTTTGCACCACCGTTGTGTACACCTTGATGACAGGGCCATGATGTGTCCTTGGAAAGAATGCATAAAGACTTTCAAGTGGGCATGGCCAAGAACTGAACATATTTGTGTCAACACTAAAGAGCGTCCTTGTGTGTGTAAAATTGTAGGATGTGGCAAAACATTTATATTTGTGTCACCTCCCAAGCCACAACGCAAATATGGATGCCTAATAAGCCCAGATTTAGGTTAGAACCCTGAACTTTGTGAGCTCAAAATTAATCATAACATTATACAAACTATGGGGAAAACTAAAATACTTATTCTTTGATAAAGTCTAACAGAGTCTGAAAACCTGAGATGGAATGAAAACATACTGAATTTCGATAATGAATCAGTATGCAATCTAAAGTTTACCTCAACGAAATACAAAATGAGCATAAAATAGAACTGAGATGGCTAGAAGTGGGTATAGACTAGAGAACATAGTAACATACCTCTTAGTGAGACTTCCAGAGTAAAGCAATTGTTCTTTTATGATCTTGAAATTGCCAGTCCATATGACATCCCTGCTAGCAGGGCACCTGAGTGGAATCTTGTAGTCTTTGGGAGGGCACACCAAGAAAGGATCTTGCGTTAATCTTGAAAACCCACAATGTCGATCATATTCCTCTCCATTCATATAACCAAGAATTTGATTCTTATACACATTATAGAAGGGAATGAAGTCCTCCACGCCTTTGCCATAGAGACCCAACTAAACCTTGGCCCGGAGAGAAAAGAATCCCATGTCTAAGAACTCCGCCATGACTTCCTCCCTCGGATGCTTGTAGCCTCTGTAAACATTGGGAAAATGAATTGACGATGGGAAGCTGAAACCCAGAGCAGAAATCAACATGAGGATGCTGATAAAGAACATAAAAACCCACTTGAGGAACGATAGAGGGCCACATTTAGAATAACTTGGTCCTACATTGATTTGCTCCACTAGATCCTTCATTGCCCAACCATTTTCAAAGGGCTTATTGGGGATCGTTTTGCAGAGCATAGGATTGGTTTGAGCTCAAATCTGCCAAATTGAATTGCTTCATCCATAGCTTGAGCGAATGTGACCACGAAATGGATCTCGATGGACTTTGGACATGTGACCTCATTGAAGAATAAAAAAACGACAAAGCAACATAGGTGCATATCCAATGGTGGTGGATTCTATAGTTTGAGATATAACTCAAACTAGGTAGAAAATTTCTTCCTTAAACTAGTGAATTTTGCATGTACGCTTTGAATTAGGATATATCAAAGACTAAAAACTGAAGAAATATGATGTAAATGTATGGAATGCTATAGTGTCAAACTATATGATGCAAACATTTTTTAATAAATTATATAAATCTCACTTCCAAATTAAACAAAACATATACATTTTGGTTATAACTGCTCCCACCTAATGTTATGGCTCTTTGGTTGTGAGACTAACATAAATTGAAGACATCAAATAAATGATATATATTTAAAATGTTCACTATCTTTGTAGGATATTTTATGGTGACAATAATGATTATGTGTCAAATGAAGGATGAATCCAAAATCAATGTGCTCATTGTTCAAAATCATAAAAATATTTTGAGGTTAGCCACTTACAACTTCATGTTCACACAATTTCATAAAATGATAACACTTATACATGTTAAATGAAAAAGCACTTGTTGTGACTAACTTTTTTTGTCTATATTAATATTTACAAATGCAAATAAAAGGTGGAATAGCTATATTATATATTTTTTTAAATGTTAATATTAATATAATATAATTATATTAATATTACATATGATATATTATAATTATAATTATAATATATTAAAATAGCTATATTACATATTAATAATTATATTATAGTAATATGCTTCAAATTATTTGACGGAATCTGGTAATGAAAATTTGCACTTTTGACAATTTTTTTATATAATTTGTTAAATTCAGAGACCCTGGATGGATTCATAGGCCTCCTTTAAAGGGGTCAGAGTCTCTAAACCCAACGACACTGTTAAAATTTAGGAAATTATACAAATTCATTTTCAAAATTGTAATTTTCCATTGCCGGTGTGACACAACTAAAAATGACTAACATAAACGACTAATTCATCTTCTCAATCGTTGTTAGCTAGTCATATTTATATTCGTGTGACTAAATTAGTCATTTACGTTAGTCATTTTTATTTTAGCCACTTGTTATCTAGTCGTATATTTTATCCCATGACTAAATTAGTCATTTATCTTAGTCGTTTTTAGTTTCCTTACTTAAAATTGCTCAATTTTAGTCATTTATCTCTTGAAAAAACTACGGTGACTAATTGTTTTAGTTGCCTAGTCACTTATCTCTCATTTTGTACTAGTGATAGTCCTTGCTTCAAGCAATACCTACACTCAAACATTGAATCAATTCACATGTTTAGTTTATTTTCATAGGGTTTATCTCTAAACAAGAGTTTGAGAAATCATAACCAAATCATATACACACGTATATTCATAAGCAAGAAGCTGTAAGATAACCAAATACTTATCTGTATTGGATGTCTTCACTTTATTCCATAAGATCCTTCCTTACTTTACAAGCCTTGGATTGCCCGTGGATACAATAATGAATGTTGGGCTAGCACGCAGGCTACTACATACCCATTCGAATAGGCAATGCCAGGACATTATGCCGACTGGGTTTATCAGACATCCCATTTAGCAATATGCTAGGCCAATTCTCCGATTGGTTTTATCAATTATTTAAGGAATGTTTGGCCAGCATACACGCTGCTCCACAACATCAAGTAGTTAATGCCCAACTAGTTACTCTCTGGGTTTACCAAGCATTTGCAGCGCCCAACCAGTTACTCTCTCGATTTACCAAGCATTTATAGCGCCCAACCAGTTACTCTCTAGATTTACCAAGCATTTATAGCGCCCAACTAGTTACTCTATGGATTTACCAAGCATTCATAGTTCTTTCAGGGTCCTTGCTTCCGGCAATGACCAAGGTTTCCAACAAAGAAACAACAATGTATTAGCTTGGTTGTCATAAGACTTGTTCATGAAATTTTCATTATCCAAAAATGAATGAAAATCAAATACTTATTTGTATTGGGCAGTTCCTCGCTACTCCACAAGTTTCCTTCTCTGCTTTACAAGTCTTGGATCACCTGTGGGGTGGATGTTTGGCCAACACACATGCTGCTCCACAACATTAGGTAGTTAATGCCCAACTAGTTACTCTCTGGATTTACCAAGCATTGGTGGTGCCAAACTAGTCCCATACTTGGTTTTCCCTCTCCATTGCCAAGCCAGCACATCCGTATGGGCCATCAGCTAATGGCAGGAAATTGCACCACTACCATTTCTAGTTCAAGGATCTGCTACAGAGTCATAGGCATCTCAGGGTTTTCAGCCAGTCTCGGTACCCCACCTTACTGCTGACCCAATAGAGATTTTATGCCTTCATCAATATCACCACAACCCTTCACACGCACATCAATTCTTCATCCACACAAGGATGGCACTCCTTCTCCTGTACAAACTAGCAGTTCCCTTTAGGAACTCTATAGGTGACTTTCTTGACTGTAGGCTAGCATGGCCCCACAATACCCACTCACACTACACAAGGATGATACCCATTTTTCGGCTACACAGCTCCCCGGTCCTATCCATCCCTTCTAGTGTTCTTTAGTGTGAGCATAGAAATGTTACCACTACCCATACAGTCCTCTTGAGTACCCTTTCTTCACTTTACCTCTTAACGTGCAACACCAAATTGCATATATGTAAGTTGATAGCACAAGAAGGATAAGCAGGCTCATCAGTATTGCTGCTCTAAAATTGTAGCCATATTTCATAACATTTACTATCAAGTATTGAAACACCAGGAATGTGTCCATTCCCTTAGGGTGGAGTCAATATTGACAACCTTAACATAACCCAGCACCCGAAAGGTATGCATCCCTTTCCGATGCGAGCCATGTAGGCCTTAGTCACACTCAAGCAATCTGGAATAATAATGAAATAATAAAACATGCTCTGCATATTAAATCTAATAACCAGACATGTATATTCTTAGTTGGGGTTACAGAATACTCATCCATTTTACAGATGTACCTTTTCTTCATTTGCGAAGAATGGGGGCTCCCTTCTATGAGTCAACAGTCCTTCGGTTTTCCACCCCAATCTTTTCACGTTCCATAACCCACACTTGCCTTCTTGGCATAATTTTATTGTCTCACTCACATGGTTTACCAACATGCAGTTCAGCTGAGACATTATCAAAATTTACAATGGCGTTTCACCCGAAACCCATTTCCAAAGCATGGGATCCTTCCCATGGAGTTTGGCTTATGCAGACCATCACACATGGTCTTCCTGCAAGGTGTCTTCCTGACACACTCCTCAAATAGCCAAACAGTCAACAACATTTTGACAATCAAATTCAAATATGATTTGCCTAATTAGGTAATGGCATGAATAATTAAATTCAAACATGAATTTACAATTCTGTCTTCTACATAAATTGATTTGTTTAACCATGAGGCCATCCTCATATTGTTTGGCCCTTGTAAGTGGTATCACTCTGTCCATTATGGTTTTACACTTGCCACCATACATGAACATCCACCTATGACATGTTCTCCTGACACAATTTTATATAAGCCAAACAATCATTAGCAATTATTAGCCAAATTTCAATCCTGAAATTTACAGATCTATTTCATGCACAAGTTAAATTTGACAACCATGAGAACCTTCTCATAACCTTTGGCTTCTGCAAATGGTAGATCCCGGTATTTACTATGGACTTATCCTCATTGCCATACGCAAGACTTTTCTACCTGAAATTTGAAACTTCAATCAGTCAAACACGTTGTGAGTATCTATGCATATAACATTTTCATTGCTACAACAGTCACTAAAGTGATCTTAGAATTATAACACTCAATTATTCAAACACCTTCAGCTGTTAACATTTGAAATGCAATGAAATATATATATCTATATATGCATCATTATCATAATAAAATTGCAAGACATAGTCACATTATCCCTGCAATTTAAATAAAAACTCCAATATTCATTACGTCACAACCATATTCCTTTTATGCAATTATGTCCTTCCAACAGAGCACTCTGGTAGCCCATCAACATGTCTACCTTCTTCATTCAATCATTCTCCTGCATTTATAGCAGCTCATGAAATGGTCTTAGGATTAACGATAGTTCACCATTTCATCTATTATCTAATTGCATTAAAACATATATATATCACAACCATGCATTCACACAATGCATCTCAACATGTGTAGCCACACATATTCATGCACATTCACAACATTTACATAATATTTTGATGTGCACTCACTCAATGATTTCTTGCATGGATTCATGAATACCACAAGGTCATCTCATGCATTCCATCGTGATGTTTTGGAAGGTATGGCTATTGCCTCAACACATCACCCAACCATCTCCCCAATCACTTGGTTAACTATTTGGGTTCCTTCCTTCTCCATTGTAACATTACCATTCCAACCACATCACGACCTTAATAATGACTATCTCATATGGCATCCACTACCACAATAGGACCATAAGTCCTCACTTGCTTTGGTTGTTAACTCACAACCAACATACACAAATGGCATGATATAATTTCATATGAATGCATTGAGGTTTCTAAGAAACTATAGGGTGTGGGGCTCCTTGCATTCACTTACCCACACCTGACCAACTCGGTAAAATGACATTCACATTCAGACACTCAACACCACATGCAAACCAAATCAACATAGTTTAAACATAGTTGAAGGGATCTTACCAAATCCTCTTTCAACATTCATGCAATTAAGCACAAATAACCATTACCTGCGTCGCTTTCATTAACATTGCTTGATGTTACCTGATCAGTTGGCCTCTTACCAAGGCTACATGGTCATTTTTCCAACCTCATGATCACAGATTTGTTGCACCATCCTTTCTTCATAAGGTTGTTGGTCACATGCAACAACGTCATCGACGTCTTTAGCCATGCTTTGGTTGTCTTTGGTCCTACAACCAACAACCAATGCGAACACAACTAATTATTAGCAACCACCATAATTATCTTAAGTGGCTCATTGCATATGTAAAACCTCACTATTTTACCAATATGCAATATCATATACATGCACAAACATTTTCATATGCACTATTCAATGTTTATTAATATGCCATCTAATGCATATTAATTTCATCTATCTAATCTCTTTCATTTTCAGCATTCTTATGCCATAATTTACATGCATGACAACTATATAATTATAAATACAATTGCAAGAGGGTAGTGGATTCTCCCTTCCAATTCCCGATCATGACATGGAGTTCCTCCTCCACATCACAACTGATCCTTTTCTTGGCTTCCCTGCCAAGCACACAAGGATTCATTAGTTGTGATTTCTCACCAAGTAGAAATTCAATACATATACGTATGTAAAACATTCCTACTTGCTATTTTCCAAGCATACACTTCTTATGCTGTAAACAGAAATAGTTTAAGGTGAGAAAATTTCCTCTTTCATCCTCCATAATGGATATTATAACCAATTACTCTTACTGAGGATTCTGCAACCCCTTTATGAAATTCATAGTGCACATTCCAAGCATAGAGAATGCCTTTCATACATTCAACGACTGTCTCCGGGGGCCGACAGGGGTCAAGGGGGCTTTCCCCCTTGTGGCTACAAGGCGGGTTGAGGGTAGCGCCCTCGTTTTTTTTGTTTGTTTGTAGATCTTTCCATTTTGCGCAATCTGATGCATAAGTTCAAGGCCATTTTTCATTTTCGGGCACCTCAAATTCACCCTGGAAAACTGCTCAATTTCTTGCATCGACGAATTTTCGAATTCTCCTCCATCCTGTTTCGGAGCAACTAGCGATTTTACGCTGACGATGAACTCAGAGTTTCTTGTCGATCTATTTCGGCGGATTCATCTCTTGTTGCCGACCGATCACGTCGAGCTTTTCCCCTCCGATCGGCGCGACTCGACGTTCTTCGTCGACCGTGTCGCCGCCATCCCGGCTAAACTCGCCGACCGATCTCCTACAACCGTGTCGCGACAATCTCGGCAAAACTCGCCGACCGATCTCCTCCGATCGTGTCGCGGCAATCTCGGCGAAACTTGCCGATTGATCTCCTCCGAATGTGTCACGGAAATCTCGGCGAAACTTGCTGATCGATCTCCTCCAACCGTGTCGCGGCAATCTCGGCGAAACTCCTCGAGCGATCTCCTTTGGCCGTGTCGTAGCAATCTCGTCGGTGCCACTCAACGAGGTTCGCCGAAACATATCGCTGCATGCGTCGCGGACACTCGGTTGAACATGCCGAAACATATCGCTGCGTGCGTCGTGAAAGCTCGGTCGAACATGCCGAAACACATCGCAAAACTCCACAAACTTCGCCGACGTGTCGCTGCGATCTTAGCAAAACTCGCCGACGCATCTTTTTCGGCCAATTTAACAATTTCACGCTGAAACGTGTCGCTCGACTCAACTTAACTCGCCGACTGTTTCGGCGTTTCTGGCTTATCTTCGCCGACACAGTCTTGGCAGAAAACTCATAAACACTTAGAATTTTTTTTCAAATTTTTAAATTTTTGAAATTTTTCTTAATGATCAGTGCTGAGCAGTAAGAATACTTACCTCTACAAGTTGTTCAAGTTGGCCCATGTAGGCCCAATGTTGTAGCCTTCGCTCTGATACCACTCTGTCACGTCCCCTCTCGTGGATTCAACACCAGGAAGGGAACATGACTGGAGATCTTTGGCTTCACATAAACTCAACCCCACTCATTAGATCCATACAAATAAAAACATATGTATGTGTAGATCTATCAAACACAACGGAAGTAAAATTCTTCTACACACATATATCATGCAAATTCCAGCATATTGATAACATTCATCAAATAATTAAAACATTGCAAAGTAAATACACATAAAGAATATACTCATCTTTATGTAAAGTTACCCCAATCAACTAGTCATGTCACTGCAACGTTCCACCCAACCATAGGCCAGTTGTGTTCATCAATCTCTCAACACAACTGTCACTCCCGAGCTTGGCATGATTTCTACAAGGAAAAGGGGATTCTCAAGCTCAGCACAACCCAAGCAAACATCACATCTAAGCCTAGCCAGTCTACAACTGGGTTTATCAGGATAAATCAGAACCCTCTTCATTTCTGGATACTTGCACTCAAGCTCAATCCAAAGCAATGGATACCCATAACCCATACCCCAACACACTCTTAATAGACACATCAAACATAATCATAGGGCATGGATAAACAATTTTACAAAGGGTATTTTCCAAAACAGGGTTCCCATTGGCTCACCCAAAATGAACTGTGGGAAGGGGAATTCGACCCTAGGGAGAAAATCAATTTCTCCCACCGGTTATGAGCATTTCAAATGGCCAAAACGGCCTCAGTGAAACCCCAAATCGATCTCCCTTCCTCCCAGCATCTCTGCAACACCCAAAACGCCTTCTTCCCAGCTAGAAAACAAGGGAAAACCATAAAAACGTGGAGGGAAAACACCCAGGTAGCTCCAAAAACGTGAGAGAGGCAAAACTGGTTGATGGTTAATGGCATGGGGAGCAATTTCGTGGCTCCTTTCTTTTACAGGAAGTCAAACATGATTTTCCATGAAGGGTGGCTTGCCCATACCCGAATTTGGACAACCATACCTCTCCATTCCCCAAGGCATTAACTATTTCCAACAACTCTTGGGAGAAATGAATGATTGGGTACACAAGTCAACATGGGTAGTTGAGGGTTTTATGGATTCTCTCATTGACTCTTGGCTTGGCTTGATTGGCTCCAAGGGTTTGAATATTTTCCTCCCAATTCCTTGTAAAAATCATGCCCCCATCCCTTGTTGCATTGCATGGCTAGTTGTGGGTATTTTATTAAAATGCATACTTACATGATATTTGCAATTCCATTGTGCCTGGCTAGCACGCAAACCATATGCATCACTAAATTGATGGCGGGGCCTTGGCCTTGAGCTCCTCACCATGATTTTATAACAATATTACATCATTTACATTTTAATGCAATGGGGTCAAACTCGGGATATTACAAGGTTCAATATCCATAAGACCTTTACTCTCTAGGGAGCGAATGAAAAAATCTACCAAAGGGTTCGGAGGAGCCTTCGGCCCCCAAAACTCAACAACCCTTAAAGAGAAATTTAGATAACCCCCCATAATGAGAGCATTTGAGTTCATAAAAGATCTTCGCATCAAGTCATTCCAAAATTCCTCCCTTCCCAAATATGGGCCATATAAGTTAAGAATTTGCAACTCCAAACCTAATTCTTCGGATAAGAATTTCAGTCCTATACCTGAAGATATGGTCCATACATTTGTAGCCTTGATGACCTTCGAATTCCAACTGATGACCAAAACACAAGAACAACCCCTTGCATCTACAAAGACAAAAGACCATCCTTTGAAAAGGCCTTCCAACAATAGTTTCATATAATCCTCCTCCCCCTAACATTTCCTGAAGGAGAAGAATGTCTAGGCTAGTGGAGTCCACCAACTGCTTAAGTGACAGTTTTTTTGACGGCCTTGCCAAACATCTACAGTTATAGGATAACAACTTCATTTGGAAACCCCAGAGAGGGTTTTCGATGCTCTAAGTGCCCTACCAATTGAAGTTTGATTTCTTGCTGATATGCCAACCCGAGCCTTATCCTGGGATTTAGAGAGGAAATATTTTCTTACCCTTCCTTTACTAGTCAAACAATTACTGAGTATAGGACCTAGACCCCCCGCTTGATTACTAGATTGGGTTGTCGCATAAATATTTTTGTTTCACAGGGTATATAGAATCGCCAAATCTTTTGAATATTTGCAAGAGTCCAAATCTGAGGAAATTATGTTAGGAGGGATGGGTACTCCTTCCCATTGGTTAGGACACACCGCTGAGCTCAATGGTGGTAATGGAAATGGCTTGATGTTGCTCTAGGAGGGAGAAGAGGAGGAATCACCCAAAATGGAGGTTTCAGATAAATAAATATATTGAAAGGAAATTGAAAGAAGAGCTTATGACAACACACCCTTTTTAGGGGGCGTAGAAATAGTTGAAACTTGAGTCGAAGAGCTTCCATCCGCCACCAAATCTCCCATATTCGTCTGCACTTCTGGGGATATCATCTGAAAAGAGGCCATAGGAGTAGAGTGTTCCATCCTTGGAACTTCTAAAACATTCACTTTATTTCCTTTTGAAAACTTGCTAGACTTTTGTGTTGGGGCCAACTTTTCCTTCCCTTCAGCCGGGGGCGCATGTTTCTTATGCATGAAAGAAGCTACAGTTGTCTTATAAGGGAGGTGATAATTTTCAACAACGTGTCCATAAGTATGAAATCTGCGACATCTAAACGACATGCCTTCATAGTCCATAGTTTGATCATAGGACTGTTGCCCCATTGCAAACTTCAACTCTTCTAACAAACCTTCCATGGTGTCCAGATTTCCTAAGATACATGGCACTATCATCTCACCAGATCCTTCAAAAGACATATCGACCTCCAAAAAGTCCCCAAGAGCATTTTCAATATTCCTAGAAGCCTCGATTGATCAAAATTCTAGTGGGAGCCTTGGAAGCCTAACCCAAATCAACATCACGGAAATCCTTCTTTCTTTGGGTCGAAGAGAGGGGTCCATTTATTCAAAACCAACGGGAACGAGTTTATGCTCCAATTGTGTTGAAGAACCCACTGAGCGTCCGTGGAATTGTTTAATATGAAGGAAAACCAACCTTTGGCCATGATCTTAACTGTAGAAGCATAATCGATCCGCCAACCCCAGTTCTCATAAGCCCAACTTTTAAGAGTATCGACCCCGTATCTTTGCCCATGGGCCCTTCCTACCACAACTTTGTCCGTGGAATTCACCGCATCATTCATCTTGATGTCTCTGCCGAAAACTAGTTCCACCTCCTTTCCTTTGCGTTTTATGCACCTTACCTTCTTCTATCGACCATTACTTCAGTTACTTGACCCCGATTCCAGAACCTGACGCTCCAAGGACGATCTAGGGTTTCAATCCACAGAGTTGTGAGAAACATTTGCTTATACATGCCCCAAGCCACTTGCTCCAATTGCACACTGATTAGGGCTTCCCCCGTCCATTCCCGATTACTCCTAGGTACAATTAAGTGTTACATCCGGCTCCAACGATCCAAGACTTGGCAGGCTAGAGTTGAGATCTCTTGGTAGTGCTAAGGCTGTAAAGGAGATAACAGGCACCTTCGTAGCTTCATGCTCGAAAAAATGAGGAAACCCTTCATCAAAACCAGAAAAAGGCAAGGAGGAAGGGAGACACTCCAAGCCAAGAGGGATAGAGGGAAAAGGCAAGGCAACGAGAGTAGGGGTTTCCACATGGCAGAAAGAGGGACTAGGGAAAGCCTGATCTAACTACAACTTATTCAGGAAATTGGAAACTGTATCTTCGCAGCCAGGAATTGACGGAGAAATGCCTAACCCTGCCATATTGCTATTCTCAGAAAAACCATATTGTCCAGCCGATCCTGGGTATATACTCCTTTGTTGAAACCTAAGCTACCAACCGCCACTTGAATACCAAGTTGGATCGCCCAAATGTCCTGACCTTCGTAGGGATCATTTGAATAGTCTAAGAGCTCTTCTTCGTCCACGATGACAACATAAGTCCCTATAAGAGGGATTACGAACAACCCTAAGACGTGGCTTTTGATGAAAGATCGAAGAAGAAATTCAAAGTGAGGCCCTAGGGGACTGCCCCTGCGACCCCCAAATCAAACCCTCACATACATGAGACTGCCAGATGAAACCACAAAGCTCCCTCAACTTTTCATCGACAAACATTTTATAATTAAGATTTTGTTATCTTATAAATTATGTATTTGATTAAGATAATACTACATAGTATTTTACTATATATATATATATATATATATATTATTTTAAATAAATAAAAAAATAAAAAAATGCATAGATCAGTATGTTGTAGCATAGTGGAGATTGGGGGGAAGTGTCCCTATGCCCCCCCCCAAAAAATGCATGCATCACTGGCATAGTGGTGAGAGGGATGTGTGTTGTAGTTTAGTGGCGAAAGGTTTGCAAATTTGAGTGAGAAGGACGTGTGAGGTTTGCAAATTTGATCTCTCTGGTCTTTTTGTAGAATCTATATTAAATGAGTCTATACTAGTAAAATATCATCTTCACATTAACTTTCAAGATATGAGGTACAAATTTCATAACATTTTTTTTTCCCGTGAAAAAAGCATCTATTGTTATTCAATTCAGAATCAAACAGTACATGATATCAACATTGAAATGCTGTTTTCAAAAACATCTCATCAGAAGAGAGTTCCGATATTTCCTAAATTTACAAAAAACAAAATATTATATCATCCTTATGTCAAAAAGGAGAACTCAACTAAATAAGTCTAGGAAATACAGAGTGCCTGAATCAATCAACTAGTTCTCCCAAAATTCATCCCAATATAAGTAGTCATCCTCGCCCTCCAAAGCCAACTTGGATAGTTGATCTGCTTGTGAGTTAAATTCTTTGAAAATGTGTTCCAGAGTCACTGATCTGAATGTACTAAGTTCTCCCTTCACTATGTTGCACCAACCTTCCAAGTTCAAAACCTTGAGGTCAAACTCACCACGAGCCCATTTTATGGTAACTCTTGAATCACCAAAGATCTTCACATTCACTAATCCAAAGAGATTAGCCACACGGGAGACACACCATAATGCCAATAGTTCCGCCTTCATATTTGTACCTTTCCCACATTTCAGGCGAAGTGTGAAATAATGAACTTGATTTATAAAAATAACCCCACTTGCTCCAAAGTTTCCCAAATTAGCTGCCTCATCAAAATATAATGCAAGGTCATTTACAATACGATGAAAATTCCCAATATTCGGCTGAATCGGAAGTTTCTTCTCCTTCTGAAAATTTAAATATTGACACAAAACAGTGTTAAAAGTTCCATCCAAATTTGGTTGACAATCCTCAAATGTAGCCTTATTTCTCACCCACCAAACAGCTAATAAAGACAAGTAAAGTCAGGTTTCCATAACATTGTGATAACTTGTGGATCACCTTTGATTTTTCGGTTTATTTTTTATTTTTCAAATCTGTGTTATTGGGAGTTTCATAAATTATAAAATTGAAATTCAATAAATTTCAAATTTAAATCAATATCATATTCAATTTAATGTGATTCTCCCGTCTTAATCCTTTTTATCGTCAATCCCGCTGTCTTCCTTAAGCCACTTAGGCAACTGCATCGACGAATCCAAGTCAAGTCATCCGGATTCCGGACAGCCTGTATATAGAAATTTTATATTGACTTTTGGGCAGAAGAGATATGACTACTTAAAATGCGCTGCCTCCAATTTAGGGGAGTTTCTGATTGATAAAATGGGTATTCTTTGATAATTAGGACTTGGGCAGATCAAGTACTTTTTGATCTTACAGAGGCTGCCGATCCACTGCGGTGTACTGTACTGTATGTTGGGTTTCGGATGAGCAGCTGAAGAGAGAGAGAGAAAATGCGTTCCGGAAATGATGCACCGAAGCTAATAGTGGAGGCATTGCTCCAGAGGTTTCTTCCTCTTGCTCGGAGACGCATCGACACAGCTCAAGCACAGGTATTGTCACTCCTTAATTCTCCGATCAACTTCAAATTCAAAGGGAGCATTCATTTTGGCCGGCAACTACTGAAAAGAAAAACCATGGTATAGGGTTTTAGAGCATTGTTTTGGGTTTCTGTTAATTCAAGTTATACGTTTTATTGTCGAAATCAACATCTCACAGGACAGGGCTTGGTTTTGAACTTCATAATCTTTTCACAATGGAAACTTTAATATGTCGCTGCGACACCTTCTCATGCCTCTAGGGGCATCATATTTTACTACTAGGGGCTGAAACACAGCACAAGGCTTCGTGAATTCATGTCTGGCATGGCAGGTTTTGGATTTGATTTTCATAATTTTATCAGAATACGAGTCTGATACCCCTCCGCCTGTCTGTATCTTATATCTCTGCATCTGGGAGCGATAACACAACAGTAAAACCTTTAAGAAAACAAGGCCCACATGGCGGGTTTTGGCTTTGGTTATCTTAGTTTTAGCAGGACAGGAGCCTGAATGTGTCTTGCTAAGATCTCTTTTTATAGGGGCATTATACATTTGTGTATTTTGGCAAAAGCAAAATAAAGTCATCGGGAGGTCAAGACACACGTGATAGGCTGTGGCGTTGGTGTATGTAATCTCATCAGTGTGGTATCCTGAGTATGTCTCGGCAATTGCTTCCATTTATGAACATTATATTTTGGTTCTTGCGCTAAAACACAGCAAACGGTCTTTATTAATCAAAACCTATCTGGCAGGTTTTCGAATTGGCTTTTGTACGTTCATAAGAATAGGAGTCTTAATAAGCCTTCGAAACAACCACGCTTACAGGGACATTATATCCGAGTATTTGAAATTATGACCTACATAGGAACCTAAATTTATATCCACTATACCCTCTCATCTGGATATTTAAGCCACAAATTACAGAGTTTTATAAAATCATTACCCATATGACAGGTTTGTTGCTGGTTTTCATAAGTCATCAAGATATGATCCTGAAATGCTTCTGAGTAATCATTATAGTCAGGCATTTGGGCCAAGACATGTCAAAGGCTACATGACAGGGTCTTTGTTTTTCATAACGTCCGCAACAACCACTTCTCTATGGAGATTATGCTCAGGTGTCCCAAACCAAAGACCACACAGGACTTCACAAAACGAAATCTACTAATCAGGTTTTGCCAATGGTTTTCATAATTCCTCTATGTTGGGAACTTGTACATGTGATTGCTGATTGCAAAATCTCCTTTCTTCTTCTGCATCAAGTTCCAACTAGGTACGGGAGATGGGGTTGGATGGCACTACGTCGAGTGAGTAATAACCCATCTTTGTTTGACTCACTGAGGATAGATTGGTTCTTCTGAAAAGGCCAAGCATCGTGCTTGAGAATAAAATCTCATAGACTGTGTTGAGACTTGAGAGATATCCTTGAGAGGATCAACCACAACACGAAGCTTCAATTCCCACAGGGCTCGAGTGAAGAATATAACCAAAACATAGGGCATCTTTGGTGGTTGGTGTAGAATAACTTTATTATTTGGGTTTGTTGATAAAGGTCATGGATTCCAAGTTAGAAAATTCTGGATACCAAGCTTTTGATTCCTTAATAGGTTTCTTTATAAATTTTGGACTTAAGGACTCGTTGATGTATATTTTTCTAAGCCTGCGCCTGGTGGAAATAGACTTATTCTTTGAGTATTTTCGATAGACAGATACGTCTAGTGTGCTAGAGAGAGTGCAAAAGCCAAGCACAAGTATGTTGAAAAGAGAAATACACAAGTGCGCCCAAGAGAAAATGCAGCTACTATTTTTCAATCTTGTTTAGGACAGCATCGGTTTTTTTACCCTCACCACCACCAATGCCCTCTTTTTGGTGCCTCCAATGAATTTGAGGGTTTCATTTTTCCGATCAGTGCTCTTTTAAGGCAATGCACCCTATATTTCTCTCTGTGTTAGTGAAAGTTTGCTGTTGTTTTAAGGAATAACACTGGTATTGTGTGGTTTTTTCCTACTTTTTAGGGTTTTTCTAGACCTTTGTTGGTGGCATTATGATTGCAAAACAAAGAGTTCAAAATTTCTTCCTTAGGGCTTGTAGTGGGTCCACCTCTAATATTTGATTTGGAGGATTGCTTGGCGAACATTTTCCAAGTTATACAATTGGACTTCGAGACTATTGACTAGTGGTGTTTGCCCCAACGGTTGCATAACTAGGGCTTTTGGGTCATCTTTATTGTAGAGTTTCACACCCTTTTTTGGCTGCTTTAGCAGGTTCTCTTGAAGTCTTCATGGTGAATTCCTTTTGATGGACTGAAGGACTATTTATTTGACACACATATGGTGGTGTACTTTGGAGATTGGGTTGTACTTGATTAAGAAAATGATATATTGGCATTGACTTGTAATATTCCAACTGATATTCCAACATATTCTGTTGCCTTTTATAGTCTTTCTGGTGTAGTTTCTTGCTTATCTGAAGTCTTGTAACTCAATAGTATAGTAAAATGTGAATGCATGTGTTGTACTATGATTGCATGATCATGCATGCAAGTGCATGGGTTTTCCAAAACCCTAAATTACCCAAATATTTAGAAATGCTATAAAATAGGGATAGAAATGATTCATGTACGTACCAATAGCTTGAGCAGTGGATGTAGATCAATATGAGACAAGCATGCAAGATATGTGCCACGAATCAGCTGAGATGTGAGATGATCTCTATCCAATAATGCGCCCTTGTAATAAATGCGCCCTCTTCAAACTGTGGATGGATGAATAATCGCTCAAATGATGTTAGATAGATCTCGGACGAAGGTACTGGGGTTATAATGCCCTCCCGTTCAGTATGGAAGCTGCATGCAAGACATGCATGAACTCTAGGTCAGAGGGTGAGAATCTTCCTCAAGGAAAGTCGCCCATGCAAGGAAAGGCACCCTTCTAAATGATGATGGTGAGATCTCTCTTCTGAAGATGAATAAGAAGCCTGTATTCAGTAACTAGGCTAATAGTGGTGCTCTCGGAAGGATGGAAGTTGCATGCAGACTAAATAATGATTGTCTGTCAAGATATGAAGATATCCTCCTTGTGCAAGTCGCCCATGCAAGAAGGCGAGTCCACTTTATCCAATCTGTGGCTCCGAATCCGGTAGAGTGTTGAAGAATGCTGTATCAGATGAAAGTAATGTTGAACCTGTATGATCCAACCCTGATAGTGACTAGGGCAGATAGATTTCACTGTTGAAATGCACTTGATGGTTGAGTAGTGTGCTCTCAACCCTAAATTGGCTCTCTGAGCTCTCCAAGTCGAATTCACAAATCCATAATCAATAAGCAGACCTAATCATTCACGCTATCCTTCTTTTATAACTTTGACAGTGCATGCCCTAACTTTTGCATGCCTAGGTCACTTTTCTCTTCTATTTCTTAGTTGACTTGCATGCAGTGCTTTCTGTGTGCATGGAGGCTTAATAAAGGTGTTTCTGTGCATGCATCATGAAATATGGCTCGCATGTAATGCATGTGGGTGGCCCCTAGTTCCTGTGGCCCTCTTTTATCTATCGATGATCTAATAACCATGATCAAGATCTTCTTTTGGTCTGAATGGTATCAATCCTCAGTCAATTCCCTGAATGTCAGTACCCGCTCGAACCTATGGGAATTAGATAGGTTAGCGGGATGGTCCTCTGTGCTTAAGCAGAAGAGGACATTACATGACTCCACCTTTGTTGGAGACATCCTTTGTATTTTAGGGGTTGGTACCTTTCTGTTTGATGTCGTGGTTGGTGATGTGAGGCCTACTCTTCAACTTTTGGTGGTGATTCATACTAACTCTAACAAGCCTATGGCTGCTTGTTTGTATAAGGAAACCCTTCTCAACTCCTTTGATGCAATTTCCACCCACAGGTTCATAGGATTTGTCCCACACTATTTTATTGATGACTCTATGGAGGATTTTTCACTTCTTTCAGTGGATCAACTTGTTTGTGTGGATCCTTGTCATCCACACTATGCTAATTGTCCTCATTGTACATACTATATGCGGGATCATTCAATGTTTCACATGGATCTTGTCTTTCTCCATTGTGATCTTGGTTTCTCTTGGATGCACTTTAAGTGGCAACTTAATTCTCATCAATAGATTGTGCTCCTTGGTGTTCCTTTAGTCGACCAATGTATTTCAGTGGCTCCTTCTTCTAGACTTCAACAAGAAGCCACCTTTTACTCGATTGCGTAATCATGTTTATATTGGTACTATGGTGCTTTGGGGAGTTTCTATCTTTAGATGGCTTGTGTTCAACAATAAGGAGGTAGGATGTGATCTAATGCTCTCTCTTCCTGGGGTCTTGTCCATTTTTAATTTTTTAGTGAGGATGCTGTGCAGAGTGCTAACCCTATGTTGAGAACTTGAGATGGCTATTCATCAACCCTCACTTCTTTATTTCGGATATTGGTGGACTATGTGTTCGAGTTGAATATCCACACACCAACACTCACTTATATTTCAACTACTGTCAGTCTTAGTTGTATTTGAGTTAGGTATTTATAAATCCAGTCTCTTCCTTTTAATCCGTGCTCTTTCTGGTTCATCTGCGTTGGGTATTTACACACCCACACCCTTGTTAAGTAACTCAATTGTGTTGAAGCTCTAAGATCATATTTTAGCTTCTTCTTAGTCATGCTCTCTTAGGTGTATCTGTGTTGGGTATTCACACATCCACTTTGCGGTTGTTTGTGAGCATTCTTAGTTGTGTTTGACCTCTTTCAGATAGATGGAATTGGGTCTTCCTACTCTCATTTCAACTACGAATGATCTTTTTAGAGTTGGGAACTTCCATCTCTTCTATCTTATAGGATGATCCTTTTGATACTTCTTTGGATGGGCATATCGGTGGCCCTATTTTTCCAGTAGATGTAAAGTATGGTTGGGATATGTCTTCTAGACCTCCTACATTAGATGAGCAGGTTAGTGACAATATTTTCTAGCAAATTAGCACCGCGGTGGCAACATTGGTTCAACAGACAAGTAGTGATCACTTTCCTTTAGAAGATGAACATTGTAGAGTTGAGTCCTCTATTTGATGTTTCTTCCAACACTTCTTTTATGAATGGCTAGTTTAGTATCATTCTCCTAGATGATGAGAAATTTAGTAGCAGTGTTCTTCCATTAGATTATCGGGTCCACTTTTGTATTGGGTTGGGTCATCACAAACCCACTCTCTCTTCCGCCAATGACTGACTCTGCATTGAGTTGGGTATGCCCACTTGTTGCTGCCTAAACACGCACCTGGGGTAACGCGGCATAAATCTTCAAGCAGCTTGGTGCGTCCTTGGGGGCAAGTCTCGAGTCAAGTACTGTCACTTGATCTTGAATCCTCCGTTTAGGCCAACTGCTAACAAAGCCAATGGGGGTAGTCCCTAGGAAAATAACTAAGGCTTTGGGTTATTTAGTTATTTAAGATGAAAGATGAATATTTTTAGGACTTTAAGATAATCACTGATACAAGATATTGCAAAATAGATTTAAATCAACAACATATGATGAAACATTCCATTAACACATGAGTTCACTTAAAAAAAAAGTCTTGATTGTTGTAGGTAGACCAGTGCCAATGGAGTCAAATAGTGTGTGTTGTTGTGATGGGAAGGTTTTGCAAGTGTTTTGTTGTCAATTTTAATTTATTGTGATGAGTGATTAAAAGAGTGGGTAAATTTTTTGTTTGGCCAACAAAAAGTTTATTTCCTTGAACTGAGCACTTATTGCAACAGTACCAAGTGTCCAACGGGGCGAGGCATGAACTGCTTAAAGCAACTCCCTGACTCTATGGTATGTCCAATGTGACCTCCCGAGTTCTCGTAGATAAACCACATATGGATAGCCCTATTAGACTAAAAAATCACTTCCCTTTATGGTTTGACCAACTGGTCGGACGAGCCGCAGAGGTCCAGAGCATACGGGGATTTGAGCGTTGGTTCGTTTTACTAAAGACAAATTAAATGTTTTCTAGTTAGTTAAACTAATCCAAGAATCTCTTTTCCAGTTGAACCCCAGTACTCGGGAAAGCCCTTTCTGTGGCACCGTACTTCAGGAAAGCAAGGGGGTTTGTTACTTTATTGTGAAATGAATGAAACAAAACTAACTACTTTAGTGCAATGTGTGTAAATGATTAATTAACATTACAAGAGGAGAAATTAATCTAAGTTAGCCAATCCAAAGCAAAACAAAGCAAAAAGGAAAGAAAGGCTCACACTAAGAAAAAGATGCGGATCCCCAGGGGGGATGGGGTGTGGGCGTTGAGTAGCCCACTTGCTTTTATTATTTATTTTACAATCTTATCAGGTGGATGCCTTTGGTCCTTATAATTCGGGATCCAAAGGCTTACAAGGCTTATGAAAAGAAACGAGAAAGAGGTATGTTGCTCCGGGAGGGCCCTGGATGGCTTGAATCCCAGAATTTTCAGCAGCACCTCCTCTTGCCTGTTCGTTAAAAGCGTAAAACCAACCACCTGTTACGCACCAAATGTGCCAAATACAACGTTAAAGGCATAAAAATCTTGAAGTACTGGAAGCTAGACATTAACCACAAGTACTTAGCAAAATTAGATCTACTCTGAAAATATTAGTTTAGTCTTCTAGATTTAGTAGCATACTTAACTAAATTAGTCTTTAGATATTCTTGAAAAAAAGTAACTAACTAGATTAAGTATGGAAGAACAATAACCAAAAGAAAGTTGAATTTAAAGTGAAGGAGAGAGGGAGAAGAGGAAAGCTCAAGCCGAATGTCTGGATCTGTGGAATCCAACGGTGGGAAGTGGAGAGACTATGTCCTTCTTGAGAGTGCTTGTAGAATGGAAGAGTCAACCAAGATCAGCCGCTCCATCAAGCGAGGACACCTGCACTACTTAGTACTGACAATACTTGCAAAAAGAGGATTAAATCCGATATCTCCTATACCAAGGGTTAGAAGAGCATGATTGCACCGAGAGAAACGAGGTGCTCTATAGCCCAGTATGGGGGAGATGTTGTAACGCTTGTTACTAACAAAATAATTAAAAAATAATTAAAAAAATTCATGTCGGCTCATAAAATAAAAAATTATGGATAGTATTATAAAAAATCCATGTTGGTTCATAAAATAAAATATTATGAAAAGTTATTAAAAAATAGATGTTTGTTTATAAAATAAAAACTTAAAACTTAAACCCGGATCTATCAATCAAGAGAGATAAGATTTCTTGAGTTTAAATTTATAAAAAGAAATACACCTCAAGAAATTGGATCCCTCTCGGTGCTTGATAGATATGGGTTTAAGATGGATCTATGCTGGTTATAAACAAATAAAACATTCAAATTCTAGATCACTATATATAGAAAGATAGTAAATGAAGTCAAGCTAGAATCATTTACCGTATGAGTTGACACCAAATTTCACCAAGGCTAGATAAATCACCACAAGATGCAAAGTAAAGCAACAATACATTACCTCATATACCACTGACAATGATCATCCACACACGATTGTGACACACCATGGACCTCCAAAGTCTTTCCATTCATTGATAAAAATGTTACAAGAACAATTACAAACTTGAGAAGCCTTTCAGTCCTCTTTGACCATCTGGAAAATGAGTGCTAGGCACTTGCTTAAATAGCAAAAGAGAAGCCCAGGCGGGCGCACTTCTTGATTGGGAGTGAAGGCGAGTTAGCAGAGATATTCAAGGGATGTGATTGGAGTTAATCTTGAGAGGATGGTGCCACCTCTCATGAAGAGATGCGCCCCCTCTTGGAGTAATCACCCACCAATCCAACAATTGCCACATAAGGAATGCGCCCCTCTCATGAGAGAGGGCGCACCCTCTTGAGTGGAGTGAACTCATCTTCAAAAAATTTGATGCCAATCAACCAAATTTGATTGCAATCCTTCTCCAATTTGATTTCCAATCTTTTTGTCACCACTCCGGTCCAACTGAAACATGTCTGGGACAAGTTTCCATGAATCAAGGGGCTTGGTTTTTGCCTATATTTTCTATTTTTTGGCATTTTTATTCACTTTTTTGAGAGAAATGACATTAAGTAATTAAAAATTACTAATTTCACTCTCAAAGTGGGTTTAGGGGTATAATGGGTGCTCTGGGTTAGAAAATGAGCAAACCCATGGCAAAAACTTCCTCCTAACCACCTTTTTATGCCTTTTTTGATTTTTACAATTAAAACATTAAAAAATTGACCCGTTTTACGGGAAATTTTTTTATTTGTGAAAATTAAAATAAAACCTAGGGGGACCTAGTTGTTGGATTTTGTGCAACTTCGGAAGATATTATTATTGTATTTTATTGTACTTGATTGTACCTCCTAAGGGAGTTGAACTTGATGTAATTAATTATTTAAATCCTTGAAAGAATCAATGTAAACCTTGGGATGAAAAACAAGCAAAAGAAAAATTAAAATTAAATTATTTATTGATCCCCAAGAGAAGTCGGCCCAGTTAGGTAAACAGGCTAGTTGGCACTTGTATAAATAGAGGTAAAGTTCAGCTCATTATTCACTCATCCACTTCACACAAGTTTGCATCACTTGGAGAGAGAGGTTCACACCTGCAGAAGGATAAGACTATATTTGGGGTTTCTATCTTTGGAAAGCATTTCCATCTTTTCTCTCTCATCATTGTACTCTGTTCTCGGAATTATTATCTCTATACGAAGGTTGCTAGGTTTTCTCCCGTTTGGGTTTCCCAGGATAAACTCTTGTGTTATTGTTTTATGCTTTGTCTTTCTTCTAGTGATCCTATTTATGCATTTAAATTATTATGCTATGAATGTATGAAAATCTAACATGGTATCGGAGTAGTACTAGAAGAAGCCATTGTCGGAACACTGCCGTAACTAGGGTTTCATCTTTCGAAGTCTTCACTCAACTTTTTGGAAGAAAAAGAGCATTGGGAATTTCGCTCCAAGGAGGGTGCATCTTTTGGTGAAGACAGAATTCAATTTTGAGAATTTTCAATTTTTGACCTAATTCTGCAGCAGAAATTAGGGTTTCAGTTTTGAACATAATTTTTCCATAGTTTTGGCTCGGCCCTACCTCATCTCAACTCGCCTTGCTAGGGCACATCTACCTGTGGAGTCAGTTTTCCAAAATTCCAACTTTCATTTTTGACGTAGCTCCTGCTAGGTTTTCTAGTCCAGATCCGCAGTCAAGATGATTGGAATGAAGGTTGAAGATTGTCTGGAAGGGGCTTCCAATTTCATCTCTTGGAAGTCTAGGGTTCTTCTTCTACTAGAAGAAAATGATCTCTTGCAGTTTGTCAATGAGAAGGTCCCAGAACCAAAAGCCGAAGAATACAAATCTCGCTGGAGGAAGAATGATGCCAGAGCATGAAGGATTTTGGTGGATTGCATGAAGGATTTTGGTGGATTCAGTCAGAGACCACTTGGTTCCTCAAATCTCAAGCAAGAAGATTGCTAGAAAGATGTTCAAAACAATAAAGAAGCTATTTGAACATAGTAGTATCAATGTATCTCTTACATTGAGGAATCAACTATCAAACATGAAGATGTCTAAGTCAGAATCCATTGCCTCATATTTCATGAGGATCACAAAACTGAGGGACAAGCTTAGTACCAGTGGAGATCCCATTGAGGAAAAGGAGCTTGTCATAACTACTCTAAATAGTCTCCCACCATCTCGGGAGTCTTTCATTCAAAGTATAAGTGGTAGATCCAAGCTACCCAAATTTGATAAGCTATGGGCAGATTGCACTCAGGAAGAGACAAGAATAGCAGCACGACAAAGACTTCATGGCACTCAACCTTAGGAGAATCAAGCATTCATAACCCATGCCAAGAAAGGTAAGGGAAAGGGAAGAAAGTTCCACAAACACAAGCACCAAGGTAGGAGATCAAGTTCACCCCCAGATCAGAAGAAGAAGAAGAAGAAGGACTTATCTTAGATACATTGCTATAGGTGCAAGAAATATGGACATGATGCTAGTAATTTTCGAAGCTCAAACAAAAGAAAGCATGAAGCCTCAACTGCTGATATAGAAGAAGACCATCATCACAAGAAGCAAAGGAATGAAGATCGTACATAATTCCTCTTCATATCAGCTTTATCAGGTACTATTCCCACCACTAGTGATACTTGGCTCATAGATAGTGGTGCTTCTAGACACATGACAGGTTATAAAGAAAATATTTCAGAATTAGTTGAGAAATATTCTCATCTCTGTGTTGTACTTGGAGATGATGCTAACTACACTGTGAAGGGATCTGGGGCCACCTCCCTTCAACTAGAATCAAGTGATACACTACGCTTGAGTGATGTGCTCTATGTACCTGGTATGAAAAGAAACCTTGTCTCCATCCCAGCCTTGGAGGACAAGGGATATAAAGTAGCTTTCTCTGAAGGGAAAGTACTTGCTTGGCACAAGAACTCAAGTATGAATACAACCAAGGTTATTGGTGTGAGAGAGGAGAGCTTGTGCCGTCTAAACACTCCACCAGTCCAAGCCCTAGTCCATGATTCTACAAGTATGGGCGAACTATGGCACAAAAGACTAGCTCATCTAAACTATCAAGCTCTCCCAGCATTGAAGAATATAGTGATAGGTTTACCAGTGCTTCAGGTTGACCATGATGGAACATGTAGAGGATGTGCACTTGGCAAGAATGCCAAGATATCTTTTCCAGATAGTGAGAGTAGATCTAAAGGAATTTTGGATCTAGTACACTCTTGACTTGTGCGGACCCATGACAGTTGCTTCATTGGGCGAATATCATTACTACATAACATTCATTGATGACTACTCACGGAGGACTTGGATATACTTTCTCAAGTCGAAGGAATCCGAGGAAGTACTCAGCAAATTCAAAGAATTCAAAGCACAAGTCGAGAATTTTTCAGGAAAGAGGATCAAGGTCCTGAGATTAGATAATGGTGGAGAATACACCTCTACAGAATTTAATGATTTCTGCAAGAAAGCATGAATTAAGAGGGAGCTCACTGTTCCCTACAACCTTCAACAAAATGGGGTTGCTGAAAGGAAGAATAGGACTATTGTGGAGGCAGCTAAAGCCATGATACATGACCAGAGTCTACCTATGTTCTTATGGGCAGAAGCATCCAGAACAACCGTATTTGTACAAAACAGATGCCCACATAAGATAGTGAAGAACATGACTCTGGAAGAAGCTTTCACAGGAGTGAAACCAGAAGTGGGCCACCTTTGAATCTTTGGCTGTCCAGTCTATAGACATGTGCCCAAGGAGAGAAGAATGAAGTTAGAACCTTCAGGCAAGAAGGGAACCTTTGTGGGATACAGTGAGTCTTCAAAGGCTTATAGAATCGACATCCCGGGATCCAAACAAATTGAATTTAGTAGGGATGTGACCTTTGAAGAAGAGATGGCTGTCAGGAAAGGTAGAGGATTAGGCATGGAGATCGATGATGAAGAAATGCTAGAACCAAAGGAGATGAGATCATCCCCCCTCCAGTTCAGTGGGAGTTAGCAGAAAAGGATGAACCCATCGATCCTATTGAGACCTTCTGCTTACTTGCTTTGGACGAGAACCTAGCCATATAGAGCCCTGTTTGTTAGAGCCTTAGCTTGCATTCATCTCCTTGGACTTGCATCCAATTCATGAGTTTATTTGTTGAAGGCTAAAACTTATTAAAACAATAGACTAGGGCCTACTTTGTCCAACATTCAATTTTTTCTCCACATTGTTTAATTGGAGTTGAATGATAGGGGTTTCAGATGCCTCCTTTGCTATAAAAGCTTGTTGGTCTCCTTTGTAGTCATAATTGAACCTTGATCTTGTTGGGGATGAGGGAGGCTATGGCATCGTTGAATGCCTTTGGAGGAGGCTACCCCAATGAGGCCAAGTCAAAAATTTCATGGACCTTCTCCTTAAGAAGATGGCCAATGAGATGGTCAAAGCCTCCCCTTGCCAGTGAAACTGAGAGCATCCTGCTAGAGGATGCTTTGGATGCTCTGAGTGGGAGTGCTCTTGGGAGTACGCTCCCAAGGGTTTTTGGATCCTCCCTGCTCCTAATTGGAGCGTCATGCTTCCCCATGTGCTCTCTAGACATGAGAGTGTTTTAGGGACTGTGCTCTCAAGGGTTTTTGGATGCTCCCTGCTCCTGTTTGGATCATCATGCTTCCCCATGCACTCCCGAGATAGGAAGTGCTCTACCCCCACGCTCTTGAAATGCTTTAGATGCTCCTTGATCAACCCAAACATTTGCTTGGAAAATAATTTACTTTTTGGTAAAGGTGGGGCTTGTTGCCGCCTAATCCGAATCAACGTGAGAAAAATCTCAACTCACTGGGTGCAGCCTTGGGGACAAGTTCAGGTTGGGTGCAACTATCGCTACAACACTCAACCCCTTTGTTTAGGCCAACTCCTAAACAAAGCCAAGGGAGGTAGACCCTAATAAAATAAACTAAGGATGAGTAAACTATAGGAGTTAATGTAATTACAACAAGCCACTTAGGAAATAAAGCACGTAAAGCAAATCTAATCTATGGTATAGCAGTGGAACAAGAGATTTATATCTACAACTTCATAAGCATATAAGATTCCTTGTAAGTAAGATACTCAAAACAGACCAGTGCCTAATATAGAATAGATCTAAGTTACAAAGATGTTTGACGAAAAGAAAGCATAGATATGAAATATCAAGAAAATTGCATATATAAAACTTTGTCATATGAGGACCTCTTGTATGCTTTATTTGAAAGGACGTGAGATATGCCAAATGAAATAAGTGCTTTGAGATTCCTTTTAGTTGATTGACTTTAGCAAAATTGTAGATTATTAGAAACATAGACTAGATTGTGGGTGTCCACATAAGGGATGGATAGAAAAGTATAAAAATCTAACTATGAAAAGTAAAAGCAATTAGTGACTAATCTTAAGTTAGATTGTTAATCTAGTGAAGTGACGTCTAATTGTTTAGTGATGGACGGATTGATAAATTTTAATCTATCTAATCTATGTTACTGAAAGTAAATGCAAAAGAGAAATAAGCAGAAAAAAGACAAGGCTAGTGGTGAGAACCACTTTACATGTGAGTTGCAATACCTTTTAAGACCTTTTAAGAAATGCTTGCTGGTCTGTGATTTAGGACAGTAGACAAGCTTAGAATTAAAGAAGAAAGAGGTCGGAAAAGGAAAGAGAAATGCCTGGAAGATGGTTAGTTTGACCGCCCTTCTTCCCAAGACTAAGCTACCACCTCTAGGCTGCCGAATGGCTGTCCAAACCTGCACTTTGTTAGTGAAAATCAGTGAGTATAAATCATAGAAATACAAGGGAGGACTTATGGGATAGCTTGCAGGTGTTCTTAGTTGAGATACCCAGCTGCCCACTTACAAATCTGCAATAAAAGATGCTCTTTAGCACTATAAAACACACAGATTTATAAGTAAATTAGGAAAAATCCGAACTGTGAATAATTAAATTTGGCATGGAAGTTCAAAACTTCTCTTACATATAGATCCAGTGAATAATATTAGTCTTAAAATGGTTGCGAAGAGGAAGAAAATGCAGCTGAGCTTAACAACCTCCTTCGCTTTTGGTGATCTGCAACACAACACAACTACAAACAACCCATGATCAAACCTAGTATATTATGATAAAAGAAATTTTGAAGAGCCTGAGTATAACTGACTACTTTCGGCTACTCCTTGACTTCAAATACTCAATATAAATAAACAAATTGAGACTACAAATGCTTATTCAATGGATTAACAATAATCTTCTAAGCTAGAATAGATCAATGAATTAAGAATTGCTGAAGTAAAGCATAGACAAATATCACCTCGATATGGAACAAGCTTTCTCAATCATGACATTTGCACCATATGGACCTCCAAAGTCTCAATTTATTCAATAAAAATATTTGCACAAAAGGCAAGAAGCATTATACACAATACAACAGAGGTTCTTTGCATCCATAGAAGGAGGAGCAAGCCTTGCTTTTATAGAGTTATGAGGAGAAGAGGGCGAGTGAGGGCCATGAGGGCGCATCTCTAAAATCAAGGAGCGATTTAAGCTTGAACTAGCACAAGGTAGGTGCTAATTAGATGATGTGGCTGCCACCTCAAGGAAGGCGCCCTTCTTCAACATATTAAATCACTCCCAACGAATGGAAGTGAGCCAACAAGGAAAGTCGCCCAAGTTTTAAGAGGAGGGCGCAAATCCCAAATCAAGGAGTGATTCACGAATAACTTAAAGTTAACAAGCACTTGGTTGTTTGTGATTTGTGATGAGGTGGCTGCCACATGGGAGAGGCGCCCCTTTCAAACCTTGGAATCATCTCCCTATCCACTACGAGCTTCCTATGCATGGAGTCCGCCCACGTGAGGAAGATCCAACATAAAGAAAGGCGCACTTCTAATTTAATGGAGTGATTCGCTATCCTAACTTTGGTATATGACATGTGCTCTAACCACTAAACATGGTTGCACATCACTTGAAACCAACATTCAACCTTTTCCACATCATTTTTTATTCATTTTTGGACTTTTTTGATTTTTGTCATTGTGCATTTTGTGGCATTTTTAACATTTAAGTGCCATTTTGTAGCACTTTTAGGAAACATTGCCACAAATGACAATTTAGTTGCCCGAATCCCAGGAAAAGTGGGTCCTAGGTTAAAGAGGACACTATGAGCATGAAAACGAGCATCCCCACGCCAAATTCCACCTACAGGCCAGGTTTTTATTACATTTTGAATTTTTCCATTTAAACCATTAAAAAATGGTCTAGTTTTGTGAAAAAAATTATTTTTGTTGGAATTGATTCAAACCCTCTGGGGACTTAGTGCATGTCCATACGACTTATTACTGATGGCTAGCATGTAAAAATACATAGACACCTAGGCTTTAATAACCTCCTAAGGTTTGACCACCATGGTGAATACTCCGACTTTGGAGGTGAGTGAAAAACTCAGGAATTATACATCACTGAAGCGCAATGCATAATTCCTAAGGAAAAAACACTCTAGAGTATTCCCTTGATAGCTAAACCTAAGGTGGGCCAAGCTTTTTACAAAATGACCATGCTTAGACCAACTTATTACAATCCCCCCAAGGGGGTCTGGACATGCAAATTTTACAAAGGGCAAAAAATTTGGCCTGATGAACCTTTGAACACTGACTATGAACATTGAACATGTTCATAAAACTGGCGGCTCACAAGAAGTCCACCTAATGTAAAAATTGTTAGTTTTTCAACATTTAATTCAATATGATCTAGGATCTTATCCGAGAGAATAACAAGCACAACAAATCAATCACAAGAGACAATAGACACAAAGCATTTCACCAGGGAAACCATAAAGGAGAAAACTCCGCAACTTCCTCAGAGATAGAATGAGCAATAGTACAAAACCCCAAAACAATAAGATAGACTCCAACAGCTCCTCCTCCTCCACTTGTGTGAACTTGTCTCTCTTTCACTTATGCGAATGAGTGAGTGAGTGAATGAGTGAATGAACAAATGAGAGAGTCACACTCTATTTATACTTTACTTCACTTGCCTTTTTCCCTAACTGGGCCGACTTCTCCTAGGAGAGTCTAATAACCCATTAAACCCTAACTTTGGGCCGACCTCACTAGGGGAGTCTAATAACCCACTCAAGTACAATGATAACCTTCCCGATCGAAGGAATGAAACCTCTCCGTCGGAAGTATAATGACAATATAAAATATACAAGTGAAATACATTACGAAGTTAGAAATACATTAACACTCCCTCTTAACTAGGAAGGTATTCTCTCGACACAGTTCATCGGCACAAGTCTTCATCACTGGATCATCGTTGTCACTGCTGCTGCTATCTCGATCATCAATCTCCAATCTACTTGTCATAGGAAGTTCTGCAGAGCCAGCCCTTTTTCATGCTGGATGTAGGCCTAGCCTCCATGTAGGTCTTCATCATTTCTGCGAGCAAGCCATCAAGTAGGTACATCATAGGACTGATTACACTGCCTCTGCAAAACCTGCAAGATCTCCCAGGATTGATTATATGCCACTGCAAAACATGAAGGAGCATCCCAGGACTGATTATATGCCTCTGCAAAACTTGTGTACCCTACTGTCACCTCATCATCTTCAGATCATCTCATCGTCAACATAGCACAACCTAGATGCACATAACACAACACTTACACTCACCGGCATGAAAGGACTTTCCTATCACCATCCGGGAAAGGCTCAACAACTACATCAACGACCATGGAAGGGCTAACCTCTGACCATGTTAGAAAAGCTTCAGTAATTACATCAGCGACCATGGAAGGACTAACCTCTGACCATGTCCTAAAAGCTCGGCAATTACATCAACGATCATGGAAGGACTTTCCTCTGACCATGTCAGAAAAGCCTCGGCAATTACATCAACGACCATGGAAGGACTAACCTCTGACCATGTCGGAAAAGCCTTGCCCAACCCTTACATCTGCACCATGGGAGGACTTTCCTACCACCATGTGAGAATGGCCCAGCCCTTACATCTACACCATAGGAGGACTTTCCTACCACTATGTGAGAATGGCCCATGTGCATCTGTGCGGTGAACGAATCCGTTCACTAGGTTAATAGTCGAATCCGACTCTCATATTGGATAAGATAAGAATAATATATTTGATGATATAAAGATGATGTCTTTACAAGATAGACTTTCCCGTATTTATAATTGTTTAAAGGGTGTCTAATGCAACTCTTCATAAAGAGTTACACCATTTCACTAATTAATTATATTATTATATTATTCTTGTTTGCTGTTATTATTATTATTATATATATAATATATATATATATATATGTTGATGTTTATTTTATTATTATTTTATTCATAGCAATCTGCGTCTTCCGGACTTATCACTTCCCCTTGGAAGGAACCTCGATCTGAAGTACACCAAGCTTCTCTTTGAAGTATTCAAACTTCACTCTGGCCAGCGGCTTGGTCAATACATCAGCTATCTGCTCGTCCGTCACAACATACTGGATCTTCACTGCTCCTCTCTGTACCATATCCCTGATATAGTGGTATTTGATCTCAATGTGCTTCGACTTGTCATGGAACACTGGGTTCTCCGACAACTTCACACAACTCTGGTTGTCGCAATATATACAAGTAGCATCCAACTGGAGATCAAATAAATTAGATAGTAGCTTCCTAAGCCATACTGCCCCACAACTAGCCGAACAAGCTGCGACATACTCTGCTTCGGCTGTACTCAGTGCCACGTTGGACTGCTTCCTGCTAAACCAAGAGATCACACCTGATCCCATACTGAAGCAACACCCCGAAGTGCTCTTCCTATCAATGGCACTGCCTGCCCAATCCGAATCAACATAACCCTCCAGGTTAATCTTCTGATTCGCATCATACGTGAGCCCATAATCCACTGTACCCCTCAGGTACCTCAGAATATGCTTTGTAGCAATCAGGTGAACATGTCTCGGATCCGTCCGGAACTGGCTCAATGTGTTCACAGCAAAGCAAATATTTGGTCTCGTATTCGTCAGGTACATCAATGACCCAATCATCTGACGATACATCGTGGCATCAACCGATTCTGATGAAGCATCACTCAATAGCTTCAGGTTCAATGCCATAGGTGTGGCCATGGCCTTGCAGTCCATCATCTCGAACCGCCACACCTCCATGCCTAGAAAATAGTGCATCATACCCAAGTCCTTCATCTCGAACTCGGCAACAAGCTTCCTCTTCGTGTCAGCAATCAATCCATCCCGACCTGTCACAAACAGGTCATCTACATACAGTAGGAGTATCACTGGATTGCCTTCCTCAGCCTTGTAGTAAAGGTTGGAATCTGCTTTACTCTTGGTAAAGCCCAAACTAATCAGGAAGCTGTCTATCCTGCCATACCACGTCCTGGGTGCCTGTTTCAATCCATATAAGGCTTTCTTCAGTTTGCACACACGAGACTCCCTGTCATGTGTCTCAAACCCAAGTGGCTGCTCCACATATACTTCCTCTTCCACTACACCATTCAAGAACGTTGTCTTGACATCCATCTGGTGTATCTTCCATTTCATCACTGTAGCCAGAGCAAGTACTGATTTGATGGAAGTATATCTGGCTACAGGTGCAAATGTCTCCTCATAGTCTATTCCTTCTTTCTGGGAGAAGCCATGTGCCACAAATCTTTCCTTGTATTTCTCTATGCTGCCATCTGCAGCATCCTTGATCTTGTAGATCCATTTGGAAGTCACTACAGACTTCCCTCCTGGTCTCGGGACCACATCCCAGACATCATTCTTCATGATCGACTGGTACTCCTCGATCATGCCATCCTTCCATTCTTTCTTCTCAGCTGCTTCCTCATAGTTGGAAGGCTCTTTGTCAATGATGTCACACAGCAGGGCTACATAACTGGAGAATGGTCTCGGCCTCTTGCTTTCTCTATGCATTCCTTCTGGAGCACCATATCTCTCTGCATCTTGAATTGCCTCTCGTACCCATGCTGGTTTCCTCTTGTGAGAATTCTTCTCACGTGGTTGATCTACAGGTTCCTGTGGATCTTCTATGTCACGATCTTCTTTTGGATTTACTTCATTCATTGTTGTATCTCGATTCCTGGGTACTTTTGGTTCTTCATGTCTTCAACTGGTATCTACCTGGATCTGTGATATGCTGAGTCTTCGTCGAATGTTACATCTCTGCTGATGTCGATCTTTTTGAATCTTGGGAAATATATCCTGTAAGCTTTCTAGCTTTCAGTATATCCCGCAAATATACCCTTCTTTCCTGAAGGATCTAACTTCGTCCTCTTCTCTTTTGGAATGTGTATGTACACAGGGCAATGAAATATTCTGAGATGGCTGACCTCTGGTTTCTTGCCGGAGAAAACTTCTTCTGGTGTTTTGTTGTCAAGTACTCTATGTGGAGTATGATTTTGTACATACACAACTGTCCTAGCAACTTCTGCCCATAGATGCATAGGAAGATCCTGGTCATGAAGCATTGCCCTTGCTGCTTCCATAATTGTTCTATTATTCCTTTCTGCAACTCCATTTTGTTGTGGATTATATGGAGTGGTCAACTCCCTCTTAATCCCTGAATCTCTGCATAATTTCTTGAAGTCTTCTGATGTGAACTCTCCACCATTGCCAGACCGAAAAGTCTTGATTCTCTTCTCTGTGTGGTTCTCGATCAAGGCTTTGAATTCCTTGAACTTACTAAATACTTCATCTTTTCCCTTCAAGAAATATATCCATGTCTTCCTAGAAAAATCATCAATGAAAGAAACATAATATACATACCCACTCAAGGAACTGGATGACATCGGATTGCATACGTCGGAGTGGATGATTTCCAAGATTCCTTTTGCCTTGCTCTCACTACTTGGAAATGTCTTGTTTGTGTTCTTTCCTTTTGCACATCCTTTGAAAACGCTTTCATGCTTTGCCTAGATATCTGGAAGACCTTCAACAGCCTTGCTTGCAAGAGATGGTGCTCTATAGTGCACATGTGCAAGCCTTCTATGCCAAAGTTCACTTGGCTCTACTGAGTCATGGACCAAGGCTTGTTCTGGTTGGCCCTTCAATTTGTATAAGCCTCCCTCTTGCTCTCCAATCACTACTGCATCATCTATGGTCTTTCCCTTTGGCCACATTAGAACTTGGCCATCTACAAATGCAACCCTCATACCTTTTGCATCCAATGCAGATATGGAGAGAAGGTTCTTCTTAAGTCCTGGTACAAACAAGACATCTTTCATCTTCATAGACTTTCCAGAGTCTAGCTTATAAGAGGTTTCACCACTTCCTTTTTTAGGATATTGGTAGTCATCCCCAAGTTTCACTTTGTGGGGTGATTCATGTTCAGATAGGTTCATAAAGGATTCCTTGAGTCCTGTCATATGCTTGGAAGCTCCACTATCTATAAGCCAATCATTGCTTCCATGTGTAATAGTTCCCGTGAGGGCAGAAATCAAAACATACTCTTCATCGCTTGAAGAATCTTCACTTTCTTCTCTGGCTCTCTTCTTGGGAGGTTCATCATCCTCTGTAGTGTGAGCATGATGCCTTCTTTTGTTGCTCTTCTTCTTGTGAGAGCCACCTTTATTATTTCTGGGACAATCCCTGGAGTAGTGTCCCCTCTCATCACATGTATAGCATCGAATGGTGGACATATCTCTTCGGGGTTTAAAGTTACCCCTCTGATTCTGGTGGTGGTGCTTTTCTTTCTTACTGTGGTGGTGCACCCTCTTGTCATCATGCCTTTTGGAGTGTGCTGTGAGAGCTTGGTCTTCATTACCCATCTTCTCTTCTCGAGCCACAAGTCGAGCTTCTTCTTGTGAGCATTCCTCCCACAACCTACTGAATGGGATGAGCTTCCTCCTAGAACAAATTCCTTGAATGAAGGAATCCCATGACCTAGGGAGACCATTCAAGGTGGTCATCACAATTTCACCATTCTCTATATCTTCTCCCACAGCTTCACGTTGTTCTTTTATCTGAGAGACTCTTGTGAAGTAGGATTGCATGGTCTCTGCATTTTGTACTTTGACATTCTTCAATTGGTTCCGCAAAGTCATCTTCCGATTTATGTTCTTCCCTTCAAATAGCTTGGTCAAGGAATCAAACATCTCCTTGGGTGTCTTTAGAGAAGACGCATGAGGTGTGGGATGGTCTTTGATAGAATATGCAATAATCCTCTTGGCCTTGACCAAGTTCTTCTTATGTAAGGCCTTAGCCTCATCTCCCTCTGGGAATGGAACCTCTTCACTTATGTAGGTGTCCAATTCATTCTCTTCTAGGATTAACCCAATCCTATACTTCCATGCTCGGAAGTTATCAGCCCCTTCAAGCTTATCCTCAAGATTGGTGTGGTGAGACATTTTAATGAGAAACTCAAATGGAAATAAAAGATTTAGATCTTACCACTTGATTTGCTGAAACTGGATCTGCATCTGGCTAAGGTTTGACAGAGAAACCCTAAAAATCCAAAATTGGAATTTCAAACTTCTGACTGGATAGGGAGATGCAATTGATTGAGGCGAGCAAGCTAGTGTGCTCAGATTTTGAAAACTCCAAAAATTTACCCCTCAAAAGTGACCTGCGAATTTTGGATCTACAACTTCTGTCAAATTTTGGTTTTTTGGTTTTTCTGGTCCAAAAACCAAACTAGGGTTTGATAGATCCCAGGGTTCTACCCAACCAAAAACTTCGATCTTGGTCTCTAAATTTTGATTTTGCTGAGGAGAGCAATCCTATGCTGAGAGCACTCCAAAATTCCACTTCTATCAAAAAGCCCTAATTCCCCGCAGCAGTGATAGGCCAAAAACTGAAAATGCTCGAAATCCAATTCTGTTTCAACAGAAAGATGCGGCTTCCTCAGGAGGGTTAGCCTAGCCTCTTGCCTTTGATGATCTGTGGAAAGAGACCCAAAAATTAAGAAGCCCTAGCTTCTGCAGCTGCACAGTGTCTTCTTCTCAGGTCAGCTCTGATACCATGTTAGTTTTTCAACATTTAATTCAATATGATCTAGGATAACAAGCACAACAAATCAATCACAAGAGGCAATAGACACAAAGCATTTCACCGGGGAAACCATAAAGGAGAAAACCCTGCAACTTCCTCAGAGATAGAATGAGCAATAGTACAAAACCCCAAAACAATAAGATAGACTCCAGCTCCTCCTCCTCCTCCTCCACTTGTGCGAACTTGTCCCTCTCTCACTTATGCGAATGAGTGAGTGAGTGAGTGAATGAACAAATGAGAGAGTCACATTCTTTATTTATACTTTACTTCACTTGCCTTTTTCCCTAACTGGGCCGACTTCTCCTAGGAGAGTCTAATAACCCATTAAACCCTAACTCTGGGTCGACCCCACTAGGGGAGTCTAATAACCCACTCAAGTACAATGATAACCTTCCTGATCGGAGGAATGAAACCTCTCCGTTGGAAGTATAGTGACAATATAAAATATACAAGTGAAATACATTCCGAAGTTACAAATACATTAACACAAATTAGGAGGTAACAAAGACAAATAAAATTAAGCTAATATCACCTCGATTCAAGCATTCACCATAAGATCTTGCACCGTTTAAACCTCCAAAGTCTTCACTTTATTCATAAACTGTTTGCAAAATAGCAAAGCATTACACACAATTACAGCAGAGGTTCCTTGCAATCCATCATGGATGATGGAGCAAGCCTTGCATTATATAGCCAAAGAGGAGAAGAGAGGGCAAGTCTAGAAGCTTCTAGAGCTTGGAGGGGGGCGCATCCATGAAGAGAGAGATCAACTCATTGAACCATGCGCCTCGCAAGAAATCCACCTAATGTACAAATTAGGAGGTAACGGGGGGGGTCATGCCATTTATCTTGAGTACCCATACCCCTATACAACATCAGAAAGGACCACTTATTGCTCTGTTACATTATAATTTTTTATGTTGAGGGACATTTTTTAATTACCAAAAATTAAATAATCCTAAGTCAAACTGAATGAAATTCCGCAAGACTCTGGATAATGTCTAGCATGGTAAAATAGAACATTCCTAGGCCCCAATCACCCCATGGACTTGATCATTGGAGGTATTTTTGAGTGAAAAACTCAGATACTTAAAATCACTAAAAAATAATTTTAATTATCCAAGGGAAAAAACACTTGATGAAAGAACTTCCCTAATGATAAAGTCATAGGCAACTAAGTTATACAAAAATTTACCCTCATGCTGACATATCATTACAAAATCGCCCTCAGGGGTGTGGAAATTTCATGGAGAAAAATAAGAAGAAGAGCTGCCTCGCGTGAAAAACTTCATTAGGTACTTCTTTCTCATCTTCAATGCACATGGTAAATGGTTGTACTCCTAGTTGGTTAGGTGGTCAACAAGCACAACGCATAATTCCTAAGGAAAAAACACTCTAGAGTATCTCCTTGATAGCGAAACCTAAGGTAGGCCAAGCCTTTTACAAAAGGACCATGCTTAGACCAACTTTTTACAATTCCCCCAAGGGGGTCTTGACATGCAAATTTTACAAAGGGCCAAAAATTTGGCCTGATGAACTTCTGAACTCTGGCAATGAACAAGGTGAGTTGTTCAAGTCTCCTGAGGTTCACAAGGAGTCCACCTAAGTACAACTTTAGGTGGTAGCATTGTCAACATAAAATGATTCTTTGGCGTAAAATTGAAATTGCTAATTTCATTCATTTCTAAATGATACAATCTTGGAGAGAAATTGTTATTTCATTCATTTTGAAAATAGTCACTTTCTGTCATGCTTACTTTCCTAGTTTTTAGTGACAATCTTGGTGTTGTAAACAGGATGGACAATATCTACGAGCATCAGATCCGGCTTATGAACAGGTCCTGGATTCACTGGCCATGGTTGCACGTCACACTCCTGTGCAACTATTGGAAGCACTTGGTAAATGGAGAGAGAGGTGATGTATATTCCTTGTTGAGAAGAAATACCTTTCAAGTCTTTTTTGAGTCGTTGGAAAAATATGTCTTATATTCACATAAAACTATTTACAAACAGAAAAGCAGAAATTGAATACCTTTCAATTGTTACCATTTTTTCTTTCACATTTTTAGGTCCGTCCTTCTATAATTATGTATATCCAAGCAGTGTCGAATAGATAATAGTTTAATTTGTAATACATGCCTTATTAAGGTGGATTACTATGATCCTATATTTTGATTTATCTGTTAAATTGTTCCTCAGTGCTAGATGCTGTTTCAGTGCTCGTGCTTAGTCTGATTGTCAAAGTATGTAGAAAGCAAGGAAATTCAAATAACAGACAAGCTGAAATTCAACAATCGAATATATGTCAAGGCAGAGTGCATATCTAAGCTAATGCCATTGATTCGTAACTAATAATTATATATTAAATCTGAAATAGCTATTCAGTAAAGATGGTTGAGTTAGCAAATTTATTATGCTAAGGTCAATCATATATGTGTTTCCGAATAAAAGGATCTTTCATTTTATCTGTATAGTATTTGATTAATTAGGGCTAATCAGCAGATATTTCATATTGAAAAACCTGAATTTCTCTTTCATGATATCAATATCAAGCTAGTATGTGTTTTTCCTCTGTAATTCATAGTCAGTAGGTGTGTTGTTATAAGCTTTGTCTGCAAAGGCTTTTGGTTCTATTTTGCAAGACCATCGAGTTCTAATTTTGTTAGTGCATAGTTTCTCTAGATTTTTGATTCACTCTGTCATTGTCAGCTGGTTTGGGCATTAATTTGGGTTTCTCTTATATTTTGATATCTATTGATCTTGTTATTTTTCGAGTTTGTCCATGTAATTTTTATAGTGAAGTAGGAAAGGGAATAAAATCATAGAATTAACTATCAATGGCAGAGGTGGTTCACAAAGGTGATTATGATATTTTTAAAATAAGGGTCAACAAATGAGGGAGATAGAATTATTATGATGCTATGTTATTACCCAATTTCCTCAAAAGCTCCATTGTATAATTTTGAATTTGTTAGAAAAATAAAATTTGCGTTAGAATATTTTGTTAAGTTATAGTTTGAAGGAGATTCTTGAGGTAGTGTAAAGTTTAATTATATTAGGGAAGGTGTTCTATAAAAGGGGACCTTGTGAATGCATATTGCCAAAGTTTATAAACTAACCCTAACTTAAACAACATTAATTTTGGAAGAGTTTGTGTGGGTGTGGGGGCTGCCAAAGGAGTTCAAAACCAATCAATAACATGGCAAACGTGAACCAAATGGTTGTAGGTCAATGGTAGGGATTGAATATAACTTCTGATGGTACAAGAGATTCTGCTGATAATTTGGTAACATTTGGATTAGTTTTAGAAAAACCAAGGATGAAACATAAATTAAGGTTAGGTTCTTTGAAATCCTTTGAGGATAGTATTCTCATGACATTTGTATGGTAGCTTATTTAATTCTGCATGGGAGAATTGCAAAAGCTAATTTTGGATAGGTTCTAGATGTTGAGATATCCCTTGCCCATTTTGTTGGCATCATATTCTATTTGGCGGATACATGGTTAGTCTGCCACTGTAGATCCATCTTAACTCCATTTCTATCAAGCACTAAGTGAAATCCAATCTATTTAGCTGTAATTTTTTTGATCATTTAAGATGGATCTAGGCTGGTTGTAATCTTTTTTTTTGTTTGCTAGAATCTCTTTGGCTTGTGGGAGTGGCCTTTGGCCTAAGAAACCATGACCCAGGGACATCTAAGCTGTCAAAATCACCCAGGGATTGCACCCGGCCTGGGCCACACCTAAAGGTCAAGGGGGGTTGTAAGTAGGGACAACCCCCCTTGACCTTTAGGTGTTGGGGCCACACCTAATACAATTTCTATTTAAAATATCATATATATAGTATTTCTATCATGTGTAAATCTGGTATCTCACTTTTCATCTCTATATATTATATATAGCAGTTTTTATATTAGGTGTACATATCGAATCTTTTTTATTTCATATATAGAAATATTTTTATTTCTGTTTGTATATTTAATTGGCTAACATATGGTATTAATATTTTTATTTGTTATCACTATTTTTTTTCTTTATATGAAGCCAACATATGATGATGTAAACATTACCCAAGTGACATGTCTTATCGTATTGGGATGTAGATGCACCTTGTTACTCTCGATGCAACGAAGGACTTTGATGGTTCTAATCAAAATGAATATAGTGAATGCAACCAATGAACCTCAAGTGTTGAATACTTTTTTTCAAGGACTACTTTCATAGGTGCAATACAAAGCAAAAATTCACCCAAATTACTAGCTATGCGCAAGAAAACTTAATCAAGCAACTTTCATTGATCACAATAATTTTGACAGCAAGGGTAGCAAGTGAAGTGGAATTGTCGAGAAGACAACATATGCTTTACAACTTTAATATGGTCAAGTAACCTTGTGTTTAATCTTCAAATTGATGAATTGTATATTGAATTAAGTTAAAGGATCCCTAAAGAGATTCGGGGAAAATATATGGCATTTGTTATGATGCAATGGACAATGAAATACTTGTATTGAGCATACAAACATTGTGGTCAATGCTCTCCCAATACGGAGTGTGATATAGGAAGATGATCTCAACGATACTCAGAGTTCACCATTAAATTCAACACGAACATGGTCATTGGAAAATAAAAGCAGGTAGTCTTCAAATCTGTATTATCAAGGCACAACCAATTAGAACAAAAGACGAAGGTCAGTTCTTTGCTATTCATGATTGATATTACTTTAGATGGGGTAAAATTGTTGTGGAATGTGAGTTAAGGAAGAGCAAAGGGGAGTATGTTTCTATGGAATATGCACTAGGTGATCATGAAAGGGATGATTGCCCCAAGAGTCCAAAAAAAGTAACTAGAGTTAATATGATACATATTGATTCTCAATGAAGAAGCTCACAAAGATTTTCCATTGTTGTAGGTGGGAAACCTACAAATTTGAAGTGTCATGGTGATAGGGAACACCTAAGAGCAAGGAGGAAATTATCTAAATATGATAGTGGAATGAGTTTATTTCTAGGACTTGGTTGTCATTTTTGGCAAAGTAGCTAAGGAAATAGAAATAAGGGTGATTCGAGAGCTGAAAACATGCATAACATGGGAATAAGAGATTTTTTTATTCTCATTCAACAACACACCAACAAGAAGTGTGTATTAGCCGAGAAAGAAGATGTGGTAGTTGTTATGCCTCAAAGTGTTTGAAGCGTTCCTTCTAGATGTACTAGAGTGAGGGGTTTCTTTTTCTTTTGTTAAGGGCACGTTTTTGGGGCTATATTATGTAGAGTGTTGATTTTGGGTCTAAATACCCCTGATCAGGTCATGGCAAGTTCCCTTGGTTTCCACCTCAAGGAGGTGCTGGCCTTGTGGCTCTGCTGACTACCCTTTGGGTGGATGTTCAGTGCCCTTGAGCTAAATCATTGGGACACATGGCCACATTCATATTTTGCTTTGTAGAGGTGATTGCGCGTGTAAGGGTTGTCATACTCGGTTTAGCACACCTCATTTTTCCCACTTTGACCTATTGTTTTGATGCAAAACCCCTCCTCTTGGTCTCCATACCCATGACATCATTCCTTAAAGAAGAAGCCTACATTCTTAAAAAGGAGGGCGTTGAGGGACAAGCATTTGTTGGGGTTAGTTGGGGCATGACGCCCTCCTTTTGGATCACCTTGCACTTGGTGGAGCCTAACTGCACATTTTAATTCTAATTTTATGTCATTGTATGGTTTAGTCCCCAGTTTGTGTGTGCACTAACCTTAGATTTTATAATTTGTCATTAACTTTGTAGGCTCAAATTTGTAAAAGGTTGAGGGTTGTCTCATATAAATAAGACAACCTCACCTCATTTGTAAATCATGGACAAGGGTTTTATGTATTCTTTTGTTTTTCTCTTGGTATATTGGAGCACTTGAAGCTATGCACACCTCTCTCTTGGATGTCTTTTTTGCTTGAAGGTTGAATTGATGACGTTCTAGGGTTTGATTTTGCACATGCTAAGTTGATGCTAGACTAGTTGTAATAACTCATGCGCAAGGGTGACCTAAGACACACTATCTTGATCATTCTTGATTAATGTTGGTAAGTTTATCTCCTAACCCTAGTTTAACGTTGCGCTTGAAGTGCTTTGGATTGAATTAGGGTTTGTTTTCTAGCATTATATCAACTTGCTTTAGGAGATCTTCCTACCAAAGAGCTCTCCATTGTTTTGTTGGGCCTTGGCCTTCTCTATTTGCCCTAATTAGGGTTTCACTACCTAATCCTTGAGGTTGCTAGCTTAGACCTAGTCGCAAGTATTGAATACCATCTCAAGAGGTGGGATGTTAGCCTTTATCTCTCATAGCCATAGGGTTTGAGACAAGAATCTAATACCCTATCTGTTGCTGCCTAAAACACACTTGACCATAGATAAGTCTCCCAACCGCTATGTGTGTTATTGAGGGAAACTATGAGTGTAGAACTCACTGTCACCTCGATTCTAAACTCCTCCGTTTAGACCCCGACACCTAAAGGTCAAGGGGGGTTGTCCCTACTTACTAAGATTCTTTTATGAATTTATTTTGAGAGTTGTAAATTATTCAATGTCCAAATGACAAGCAATCGTACAGGGATGCAATAATTCAATTGACAAGCAAACCTTAATAAACCAAATACAATTGCAAGAGAGAAATATCAATTCATTAATCATACCAGTGCCTACTTTACTTGGGTTATGGAGTCACAGATATAATAAAATGAGTTTACCAAAGACATTCAAATGGCATTAAATCATTCACTAATCACAATAATCAAGATATCACATTTAACATTAACTTGTAGTAAATGATTTAATGAATGCAAGGTGCAAGATCGAACCAAATTTGAATGCTTCAAAGTAAAGTACAGAAAACAAAATAACAATTGTAGTGTTTTGCATATGGTCCTGTAAATTTTAATTAGTTTTAAGTCTCTCTTTAGCTTAGGGGGATTAAGATTTGTGCCATAAAACAAATGCTATTCTATATGTCTACCCAAGAAGTTATCTCTTTCGATTTGAGAGGGACCGTCAGGTGCTCAATAAGAGAACACAAGGTTCTCAACTAGCTCCACGGGTCAACCCCAGAGCTTGCTGGGTGCTCAACTGGAGGACACGAAGTGCCACGAGGCTCCCAACAGCCTCTACCCCACTAGCTCCACAGATCAAACTCCTTTTTCTCAGTATCTAGTTAAGATTAACTTTTGAGTGCCTATTATTCTAACCAACACTAATCCTTGCCCTTTCTTGTCACCCATGATCTGTTGAACCAGCAAGGGGAGTGAATATGGGGCAAAGATCGGGCCATAGTTTATTTTAACCTTTAAATGAATAAACAAAAACCCAAAGTTTTATGCAAGCCAACGCGATTTTACAAGGGTGGCAGAGCCTACTCACTTATAAGGTGCGGGCAAAATAAATTTCAAAAGAAAGAAATAACTATACCAAACCCAAGCCACTTAACAACTGCTATGCAAAGGTGGCAACGCCTTCTCACTTGCATGCAATGGTTGGCAAAAAAGGAAAAATGAAGAACTTTGACTTGAAAAGAAAACAAGAATTCAATCCTAGGAGACTCTCTTGGACTTCTTACAACAATATGGATTTCAACACTTTGTATTATAGAGAAAATGAGAAGGAAGAGAGTTATTTTGACCGTTTTTTGCAAGTTGCTGAAGATGGTAGCTTGTGGATGCCCCTTATGCTTGATGATGGCCAAATTTGAGTAGAATAACACCTTAAACTATACAAAACTTGCTAAAAACCAGCAAGCAATATATCACAGAAAATGCCCCAAATCACTCTTGGGTGATGTTAGTTGCATGATACAAAATAGTACAAAATTTTTGAAATTTTTATGAGTAAATTTGCATAACATAAGAGCTTGTAAACGATGTCTAAAATCAGATTTCATTATGGAAAAGTATGCAGAAATTTTTAAATGAAGGGGAGAGTTTGTGCTCTTTGCTCTTCCAAATGCTTGAAGTAGTGGGGTATCCAGTCGAGGAATTCCACTCTTCAACCCAAGCAACCTGCAACTTATGAGATATTTGCTACACAACTAAAAAGAAGGCGAGATCCAAATGATGAGCTAAGAAATCACAAACTTCAACCGAGAAAAATGTGAAGTTCTTGACCCAATGTCACCTTGAAAGTTTTCTGAGATTTCAACCCAACCCGGTTTCAAGTCAACTTGTCATTGTTTAATGCCCAACCCAGTTTTGTATGATGGCTGGAAATAACATGTAATCTTTAGACTTATAAAACATAGTTGAAACTCAATATTACAGACATAAAATTAGATATTCATGCACACCATAAATAATTTCAGACTCAGAATTTTGACTAAACGCCCAGGAAAAACCCACAAGGGGAAAACCTGTCAGAGAGAATTTGTATTTCTTCAGAAAACTTCATTGCAGTAATTTTACAGTCAAAATGTACTTATCTCATCCAACAAAATTCACCCAGAAAGCTGCCTCGATTTCTGTGCCTGGCTGCCTTGATTTATGTGCATAAATCAGAACCTCGATTTCTGTGCCCATGGCCTCGAGTTTTGTGCTGTACGGCCCTCGATTTCTGTGCCCAGATTGCCTCGGGATTCACGCCCAGTCTGATGTACGGATGAGCAGCAATAAATTGCTGCTGTACGGTCCTCGATAACTGTGCCCAAAAAACATTTCGGAAACTATGCTATACGGTTCAACAATAAATGTTGTTGTACGGATTCTCGATTTCTGTGCCACTGCTCCTGTTCTTTGTCTCGGGAATCGTGCTAGACTAAAATTGTCTTCACCTCGAAATTCGTGATGCTCAATAAATGCCCACTGAACCTGCCTCGAAATTTGTGCCCTCTCTCTTGCTCTCTTCACTCTCTTCTCCTAAAAAAAAGTGAATGCAAAATGCCTTCCCTTGCTCTTTTTGACTGAACCCTAGGGTGAATGAAAGGTCATCTAATCCAATGGCTGAGATTGGCTTAGATGAATGGATGAGAATAAATGCTCTTTTAATTCTCATAAAAAATAATTTCACTCACCTCACTTAAATTTATCAAAAAGTGACTTTAATCCCTAAAGTCAAATTAAATGCTCATCTCAAGTCATTTAATGCAAGGGTCACTTTATTTCCCCCTTTTAAGTGACTAAGGAAAAAGTCACCTAGGGGAACACTTTCCTAGGTACAAAAATCAACACTCCCTCTTATCGAGGAAGGTGTTTTGCACCACTCCCAACTTGTCCCTGAAGAAGACAAACTTGCCCCGCCCCAAGGATTTTGTCAGAATGTCTGCAACCTGCTCATCAGTGGAAATGTACTGTAACTCCACAGCTCCTCTCTGAACATAGTCTCGGATGAAGTGGTATCTGATCTTTATGGGCTTAGACCTGTCATAAAAAACTGGATTCTCAGATAGCTGGATGCAACTCTAATTGTCACAGTAAATCACCGTGGGCTTCAGCTCCTAACCAAATAAATCTACCAATAACTTGCAAAGCCATAATGCCTCACAACTAGCCTAATTGGCTGTCGTGTACTCAGCCTCAACAGAACTCCAAGCAACGAACTTTTGCTTTCGACTGAACCACGACACTGCTGCCGAGCCCAAATCGAAGCAACAATTGGAAGTGCTCCTCCGATCCATCACACTGCCTACCCAATCTGAATCCGTGAAGCCAACCAAACTAACACCATCCGAACTCCTGTAGTCCAAACTAAAATCCACTGTCCCTGCAAGGTATCTCAACACATGTTTGCGGCTGTCCAGTGCACTCTCCTAGGCTCCACCATGAATTGACTGAGAGTGTTCATTGCAAAACATAAGTCTGGCCTGGTGTTGACCAGATACATCAATGACTCAATGAGATGACAATATAAAGTAGGATCTACCAACTCTCCCTCAGAAGCATGAAGCTGCTTCCAGTTGGTAATCATAGGCGTGGACATAGGCATGCAATCATCCATCCGAAATCTCCTCAGAATATCAGTAGCATACTTTCCTTGTCCCAGGAAAATATGACCAGGCTCCTGCCAAACCTCCATCCCCAAATAATAGTGCATCAACCCAATTTCTGTCATCTCATATTCTGAAGCAAGATCTCTCTTGCAAGCTGCAATGAGACGCTCCTCCCCTGTGATAAACAAATCATCAACGTACAACAGAAGAATGAGTGGATCCCCATGAACCACAATGAAGTAAAGATTGGGATCAACCTCACTCTTTTGAAATCCCATCGACATCAGATATGCATCAATCTTGGAATACGAAGCTCGAGGAGCTTGCTTCAGACCATACAAGGCCTTCTTCAGCCTGCACACATGAGAATCCCTCCCATGAATCTCAAAGCCCCGGGGATGCTCCAAATAAACATCCTCCTGCAGAAGACCATTGAGAAATGCGCTCTTCACATCCATCTGGTGGATCTTCCATCCCATCTTTGCTGCCATGGAAATCACTGCTCTAATGGAAGAATATCTAGCAACCGACGCAAAGGTCTCATCATAATCTACTCCCTCTATCTGTGAAAACCCTCATGCCACAAAGCAGGCCTTGAACTTCTCCACACTGCCATCTGCAGCGTGCTTTACCTTGTAAAGCCACTTGGAAGTCACCACTGACTTCCCCTTTGGTCTCGGTACAATCTCCCATACATCATTCTTCATGATGGAATGGTACTCTTCCATCATGGCATCTCTCCAAACCTGATGCTAAGTGGCCTCCTCAAAGGTAGAAGGCTCCGAATCACGAAGACTAGCAACAAGTGCCATACCCAATCTATCAGACATCACAACTATCCTAACTGGCTCCTGGGGCCTACCAAATGACTCTGCTTCCTTCAAGGTCTCTCGAAGCCATTTAGGCTTCCTCTTCCCTGAAGGTGGCTCCCAAACCGATGTCTTCTCATCTGAAGAACTGCCAAAAGTAGATGGCCCAACAACCTGTGAACCAGTAGCTGATGAAGTAGCCACTGGTGAACTCAGTGATCCAGAAGCTGCAACTGGTGAACCTATGACCTAAGATCCAGAACCTATCCCCGAAATACCTGCTGGCTGTGCCACTGTACCTTTAGAACCTGTGCCTGTAACCTGTGGACCAGTAACTCCGGAAACCTGTGATCCAATACTCTGAACTGAAGATACCTGTGTCACCTGAGGTGTGGGAGCCCGTTACTACTAATACTCCAACTCTCTAGACTTCCTGAAGGCTCTCTCCTCCTCAAACCTCACTTCCCGCCTCACAACAACTTTCCTGAGTGCAGGAAGATAAATGCGGAAGGCCTTTGAAGTCTCATCGTAGCCCACAAAGATGCCCTTCTCTACAGTGCGCTCCCACTTTGTCCTCTTCTCAAAAGGGACATGAGAGTAAGTCAAACAACCAAATATACGAAAATGACCAACCTCAGGCTTTTTGCCTGTGAACATCTCCTCTGGAGTCTTCCTCCCCAAGGCACGGTGGGGACTCTTGTTCATTGGAGGTATACTCACCCCCATTGTCTGATCTCAGAACCCGAATCCTCCTCTCTGTCTGATTCTCCACAAGAGCTTTGAACTCTTGGAAGGTCCACAAGACATTAATTGACTTCTTGCTCCTCAAGAAGTAGATCCAGGTTTTCCTGGAATAGTCATTGATGAAAGTCACATAATACTCAAAACCTGTCAAGGAAACATATGACATAGGACCACATAAATTTGAGTGAATCAAATCAAGTACCCCTGCTGAACTGCTATCATTGCTCTGAAAAGCAAACTTGCTGTACTTTCCCAAAGCACACCCCCTGCATACATCACTATGCTCTGTGCTGAACTTTGGTAGACCTGTAAGCATACTCCTCAACAATCTCAAAGCTGGATGATGCAAATGGGCCATCCTCCGATGCCATAGCTCGCAAAGCTCACTTCTGCTGCTATGTGCCAAATGTTAAATTTCATACATTCATAGCATAATAACATAAATGCATAACCAAGATCACTAGAAGAAAGACAAAGCACAAAACCCTGACACAAAATTTATCTTGGGAAACCCAATTGGGAAAAACCCAGCAACTGTCGTATAGAGATGATAATCTCGAGATTAGAGTACAAATGATAAAAGAGAAAATGTGAAAATGTCTACCACAAGTAGAAACCCCAAATCAGCTTCCTCCTCTAGCTTGTGCGAACTTCTTCTCTCCCAAGTGATGCACAAATGTCAAGTGTGAGAATGTGAATAATGTGGTGCACTAGCGTCTTATTTATACAAGTGCAAACATGAAAAATACCCTAACTGGGCCGACTTCACCCGGGGGCAATAAATAATTCTATTTTAATATTTTTCTTTTTCTTCTTTGCACCTCGAGGTTTACATTGGTTCTTTCATGTGTTTACATAAGTAATTACATCAGGTTCATCTCCCTTAGGAGGTACAATCAAGTACAATGAAAGTACAATAAAATACAATGAATAATATCTTTCGAAGTTGCACAAAATCCAACATTCCCTCTCAACGAGGAAGGTATTCTTCGGTCTTCATCTACATCACGATCATCTGGTTTTCATCTTGTACATCCATTTTGTCTCCATCATCTCTATACATACTGAAGGTTGTCCACACAGTGTCAGTCCATCGAGAAGTGTCGTCATGCATCATCTTCACTAGTCCTTCAGTGAGTCCAGGAGAATCACTCAATCCTGGATTTAGGAGAATCTCTCAATCCTGAATATCTGAAACATCTTCACCAGTCCTTCGGTGAGTCCAGGAGAATCACTCGATCCTGGATTCAGGAGAATCTCTCAATCCTGAATATCTGAGACATATTCACCAGTCCTTCGGTGAGTCTAGGAGAATCACTCAATCCTGGATTCAGGAGAATCTCTCAATCCTGAATATTTGATACATCTTCACTAGTCCTTTGGTGAGTCCAGGAGAATCACTCGATCCTGGATTCAGGAGAATCTCTCAATCCTGAATATCTGAGACATCTTCACCAGTCCTTCGGTGAGTCCAGGAGAATCACTCGATCCTGGATCCAGGAGAATCACTCAATCCTGGATATATGAGATTATCAGCTGTGCCATCTCTGCTATATCATTTGCTACCTGTTTGTCTCATCTGCCGATGGGGTCTTCCCATACCTGGCTAAGATCTCAGACGAGCAAATGGGCACGACCATCTACTGGCTATCCGACCCATCTGCCTATGGGATTTCTCCCATATTTGTCTGAGTACCTGGACTGTAGAGGCACCTGTGCAACCACACGACCAACTGCTGACTGTCCTACTCATCTGCCTATGGGATTTCTCCCACATCCGGTTGAGTAACTGGATTGCAGAGGCACCTGTGTGAACTCGACCGACTGCTGACTGTCCTACTCATCTGCCTATGGGATTTCTCCCATATTTGGTTGAGTAACTGGACTGCAGAAGGTACCTGGGTGAGCCCGACCAACTGCTGACTGTCCTACTCATCTGCCTATGGGATTTCTCCCGTATCTGGTTGAGTAACTGGACTGCAGAGGCACCTGGGCAAAGCAGGGAAAGCATCTCAATGTCATCTTTCCCTCTCAAGTAGGGACACGATCTCTTCGACTCCAAGTCTTCCATGAAAGTATTCGAACTTCATCCTCGGAAGGGCTTTGGTGAGAACATCTGCAGTTTGGTCGTCTGTCGGCAAGTACTGTAATTTGACCGCACCTTTCTGCGCCATATCACGAATGAAGTGATATCGAATCTCGATATGCTTCGACCTGTCGTGAAATACAGGATTCACTGACATCTGCACACAGCTCTGGTTATCACAGTGAATCACGGTCGTCTCTGGAATCTGGCCGAACAATTCTGCCAGGAGTTTACAAAGCCTAACTGCTTCTCGAGCTGCTGTGCTAGCAGCCATGTACTCGACCTCTGCAGTACTGAGTGCTACCGAGTTCTGCTTCCTGCTACACCAGGAAATAACTACAAAACCCAAACTGAAGCAACATCCGGAAGTACTCTTCCGATCTGCAACACATCCGGCCCAATCTGAGTCTGTAAACCCCTGCAATATCAGGTCACAATCTGAAGCATACTTCAATCCATATCCCATAGTACCACGTAAGTATCTGAGCACATGTTTTGCAACAATCCAGTGAATCTCCCTCGGTTTGCACATGAACTGATTGAGGGCATTCACAGCAAAACATATATCTGGTCTAGTGTTGGTCAGATACATCAATGAGCCAATCAACTGGCGATACATGGTGGGATCAATCAAATCAGAATTTGAAGTAGAATCTCTCAACTTCTCCCAATTTGCATCCATCGGAGTAGCCATGGACTTGTAGTCCAACATCTCGAATTTCTTTAATATATTAATGGTGTATTTTCCTTGTCCTAGGAAAATCTCTTTCTGCATCTGCCATACTTCTAATCTCAAGAAGTAGTGCATCAATCCAGGATCCTTCATTTCAAACTCAGAGGCGAGGTTCTTCTTACACCATAAAATAATTTTCTCATTTCCTGTGAGAAACAAGTCATCAACATATAGTACAAAAATCAGTGGCTCATCATCTGCAACCTTGAAGCAAAGGTTGGGGTCTGCATCATTCTGATGCACCTTCAATCTCATAGCTGAAGCAATAGCAATGATCGATCTGATGGAAGTATATCGAACCACAGAAGCAAATGTCTCATCATAGTCGACTCCCTCTTTTTGAGAGAACCCTCTGCATTCTGCAAAGTCTGTTGTGCTCATCTAGGTCTTTTCCGACCTACAACATTTCTGGGGATATCAACTGGATCAATGGAATCGATAGGTTCATCCTCTTCTGCTAGCTCCCTCTTGAACTGGAGGGGGGGATGATCTCATCTCCTTTGATTCTAGCATCTATCTCCATGTCTGATCCTCTGCCTTTCCTGACAACCATCTCTTCTTCAAAGGTTACATCCCTACTGACTTCAGACTGTCTGAATTCTGGGATGTAGATTCTGTATGCCTTTGAAGACTCACTGCATCCCACGAAAGTTCCCTTCTTGCCTGAAGGTTCTAATTCGTCCTTTTCTTCTTGGGCACATGTTTGTAGACTGGATAGCCAAATATCTGAAGGTGACCCACTTCTGGTTTTACTTCGGTGAGAGCTTCCTCCAAGGTCATCCTTCTAGGTTGAGAGTCGTATTCCTGGAAGCTTCCTTTTGAACATCAACGGGATTCATGTGTCCATCGGAACAAGTCTTCTCTTGTAGGCCAAATCACATGGTCTTTTCCCTACAAGTCAAATCCCGACTGATGATCAGTGATATTGTATAATCAAATGTAAAGACAATAGTTTACACATGCATCTTAGCTAATACTTTATCACAACAATCATAAGCATGTCTACCAAACACTTCTGGGAAGTATCTAGATGTCTGCTATCTCCACTAGGGCATGTTGTCAAGAGTGTGAACTACTCTAAACATGCAAGAGGGAGATGTCATCTAGACTAGCTTCATCATGTGTTCATGCAATGTTGTGTAGCTTATATGCATAATAAATATAACAAGGTAAACTATATCAACTGCTCAATGCACTTCCAGATAGATCTGCATATAATGAAGATAAATAAGACAACACAGATCTATGTAAGCAAGAAAGACAAATACATATCTCTTATTGTTTTTTTGTGTGGGCTCCCATTGCCTTCTTGTGGGAACCAAGAGAGATCTTTGTTCTTGCAATCTGGATCTTCATATCTTCTAGAAGAGGAACTCCGAACGATCATCATTCCTTGATTTCTTGAGAGGAGTATCTTCTTCAACATCAGCAGTGGATGCTTCATGCTTCCTTTTACTTGAAATCCGACAACTATTTGCGTAGTATCCATATTTTCTGCACCTATAGCATTGAACTTGAGATATATCCTTCTTCTCCTTTTGATCTGAGCGAGGACTTGATCTCCTATCTCAGTGCTTGTGTTTATGGAACTTCCTACCTTTTCCCTTACCCTTCTTGGCATGGGAAACAAAAACTTGGTTCTCCTTAGGCTGAGTGCCATGGAGTCTTTGACGTGCTGCAATCCTTGTCTCTTCCTGAGAGCAATCTGCCCAAAGCTTGTCAAACTTTGGTAGTTTGGATCTACCACTTATGCTTTGGATAAAGGACTCCCATGATGGTGGAAGACCATTTAGAGTGTGGAGGACAAGATCCTTATCATTAATAGGATCTCCACTGGTGTTGAGCTTGTCTCTGAGTTCTGTGATCCTCATAAAGTATGAGGCAATGGAGTCTGATTTGGCTATCTTCATATTTGAGAGCTGATTTCTCAATGTCATGGATACATTAAGGCTAGTGTGCTCAAATAGCTTCATAATGGTCTTGAACATTTTCTTAGCACTCTTCTTTCCTGAGATTTGTGGAACTAAGTGGTCTCTCACTGAATCCACAAGTATCCTTCTTGCTTTAGCATCATTCTTCCTCCATCGGGATTTATCTTCTTCGGCTTCTGGTTGAACCTTCTCATTTACATATAGTAAGAGGTCATTTTCTTCTAGGAGTAGAAGAACCCTAGACTTCCAAGAGATAAAGTTGGAAGCTCCTTCCAAACGATCTTCAACCTTCATACCAATCATCTTGATTGCATATCTGGTTCAGAAACCCTAGCAGGAGCTAGGTCAAAAATGAAAATTGATAATTTGAAAAATTGAAACCACAGATAAATGCGCCTTGCCAAGGAGAGTTGAATTGAGGGCGGGCTGGTCCAAATCTGTGGAGAGAAGTGAGATAAAACTGAAACCCTAATTCTGCTGGAGCCATAGAGTTAGGTCAAAAATTGAAAATTCTCGGAATTTAATTCCGTCTTCACCAAAAGATGCGCCTTGACAAAAACGAAATTCCTATAGCTCCTTTTCTCCAAAATGATGGTTGGAGACTTCACAAGATGAAACCCTAGTTCCGGCAGGGTTCCGACAATGGCTTCTTCTAGAACTACTCTGATACCATGTTAAATTTCATACATTCATAGCATAATAACATAAATGCATAACCAAGATCATTAGAAGAAAGACAAAGCACAAAACAGTGACACAGAGTTTATCCTGGGAAACCCAATTGGGAAAAACCCAGCAACCTTCGTATAGAGATGATAATCTCGAGATCACAGTACAAATGATAAAAGAGAAAATGTGAAAATGTCTTCCACAAGTAGAAACCCCAAATCAGCTTCCTCCTCTAGCTTGTGCGAACTTCTTCTCTCTCCCAAGTGATGCGCAAATGTTAAGTGTGAGAATGTGAATAATGAGGTGCACTAGCCTCTTATTTATATAAGTGCAAACATGAAAAATACCCTAACTGGGTCGACTTCACCTGGGGGCAATAAATAATTCTATTTTAATATTTTTCTTTTTCTTCTTAGCATCTCGAGGTTTACATTGGTTCTTTCATGGGTTTACATAAGTAATTACATCAGGTTCATCTCCCTTAGGAAGTACAATGATTCAAGTACAATAATTGGTGTCAGAAGGCTCTCCTTCTGTTTCATCACACCAATTCACATTCTTCTTTTCAGAATTCTCTGGATATTCAGGTCGTCGCCTATTGTTGTCTCCCTCAGGCCTTCTATTGTTGTTCCAGTTGGGCTTAGGGCCATAAGGGTTTCTATGTCTCTTAGGATCATTCAAACTTGCGACACTCTTAGTTAGGACAGTTAGTTGCCTCATCATTTCTTGCCTGGTCTCTAACGTGTCCTTTGATTCCTTTGGCTCACTCACAGGTTCCTTGGGCTTCCGGAGCTTAGGGTCAGATCTAGAAGTGGAAGGGGTAAAGTGATCGAATTTTTTTTGTTTCCCCATAGGTGCTAGATGCTACATTTTTTTGGGCAGTCTTTAAGTCATTGGGATTCTTATCCTTTAAGTGATAACCAAGCCATCCTTCGAATGCATTCAAATAATGAATAACAATCGCTTGATCTTTTGGTTTAATCTCTTCAGGAATGTTACCTACAGTCTTGTCAAATCTTATGTTAAACTCATGGACCATTTCATTTTCTCTTTTCTTGATGTCAAATAGTTGATGTAAGAGAAATTTCCCATCTAACTTACAAGACCACTCACTATTAAGCTTGTTGGCAAAGTTATCATACCCATCAATGGATGAAGCAGGCAACCTGTCAAACCACTTCCGAACATCTCCTTCTAAAGATGCCAGGAGACCCCTCATGAAAACATCTTCTTCAGATGCTCCATATGCTTCCATATGTTCCCAGACTTTATCAACATGATCTTCGATGGAGATAGTAGACACTCCATCGAACTTGGGAACTTTTTCAAAATACTTCTCAGGCATGTCATGGGGGGTTCCCTGGATTTGAGAGAAATCTAAAGGAGATGGCTTAGCCTTCCTTCCAAAAATCCTAGGATTATGTGGGGGAGGAGGAACATTGTGGTTTCCCATAGAGTTTGTTCCGGCCATTGGAATAGATGAGGTTGAAGGAGATCCCAAAGAATGATTTGGAGAAGAAGAGTGGTTATAGATCTTCCAAAGGAAATTGGAGAGTCCTCTTTGATTTGTCTTCTGTTCCAAAGTCGATCTAAGAACTTAGGATTTATACGTTGTGTTCGGTCCTCAGTAGAGTCGCGGGGTGGAGTCGCCAGGTGAACCACACAGGTAATTCACCGAAATGAAATATGTCGTAGGAGAGGTGAGATGAGTGAAACTTAAGATGGTGATTGGGATAATTATGGAATTGAAAATGCAATCACCAAGGCAAAATACCGGATGCGATAAGATATAGATTAACGCACGGACACTCGCAGACACCGAAGGCAAGTCTCTACCTCTCCGACAACGACGCCAAAATGTTATCACCGATCTTGTAGTTGCCCCTACAGATGGATCCAAGGTGGATGGTAGAGGGGATAAGCAACTAAATTGGTGAACCAAGAGAGCCCTAGTTCCCAAATGGATGGTTGTCACGCCAACCAAGACACTCTTCGCTTCTGCTACTAAAGCCAAGGTAACTGTTATCACACCATAGTAGCAGGGCTACTATTCTTGTACAGCAGATATCTGCACATTCCAGAGCTTCATTTATTCCAGAGCATGGCTACATATATTGGATCACTCATGATCAGAGCAGTACATTATTCAGATTGTATGACCTTGTGTCAAGGCTGAGCCTTGAGAGTTCAGATTTGATGACTGATGTGACCACTTTTCCCATTACAGTTTCAGTTCAGTGCCTAGAGATTTACTTCAGCAGTGTTTCAGATGATGCATGATGATTGCTATTATGATGATGTTGTATGATCTATGGATATTGTTCTCACTGACTGTGGATTATTAGCTTGTTGATTTAATCATGATTATAGCATGTGCTTGGTATATTATTCCTGATGTGGCAAAATATTTAAAATGAACTGTAAACCTTAAAATGGACAATTGCTTGCACTCTTAGGTCATCTAACAAAACTTACTGGTATTTCACCTTACATAGACATGGTCTTTCCCGACACCTTTTGTCTGCTAGTGTAGGCTCCATATCCACTTGTCTCCATCCATACATGACCTTCCTGTTTGACTTTAAACCCTGACTTGTCTTATTTGACTTTCTGATGCTGAGGACTTCCCCATTTTTCTACCTCTGTGTTTGGACCGCATCCCTGTTTATTCAGTGTCTCGGCTCTGAGTTGGTGACAGAACTTGCCTTTGGTGAGTTGGATTGTAGGCCTTGGCTCGAACTCCCCCTAGTCACTTGAGATGTTGTTGGCTAAAACTGAAAGCTCATGTTCTACCTGTGGAAATTAAATAAATTCGCCCATGGAAACAAAAAGAGGGCAAGAGCAATGAAAAGCTAAAAAAATACTCCTCGAAGAGTATAAAGAAAGGTCCAAAAAGCAATAGTTCTTAAAAGCTATATCTAAACAATTGCTGACCTTGTGAAAATATGAAAAACATGCCCTGGATGCAAGCTGCAACTAGTTGTGCTTCTCAGCACATCTGAAATCCGAAGGGTTATGTAGGCCAAAAAGGCCATGGAAATAAATTGAATGATCCTAATGAACTTGGATCAACTTGATGTAGACATGATGCCTAAGTTGAATAAGCACTCTCTAAACAACTTATCCATCTGTGAGGCACAGCCATTCCCCGTGTTCTTTTGTCCAACACAGAGTTTGTAGCTTCCCCCTCTCCCAGTCCAAAGTATTTTTGAGTTGAGTTAGACAAAGTCACACCCTTGGCCTAACCTTGCTGCCTAGCCTTCATCCTTCACTAGCAGTTTGACCATGTCCAATGGGTGAGTTTGTCATTTGAACTATGGTGCAAGTGATTTATTATAACCACGGAATATGTTAATATAATTAATGCCACTGAATGGAATTTGTACTTTGAGCTTAGCTATGAAATGATTAAAAAAGCATTGTCTTAGTCTACTGATGTGATTTATCCTTGATTATATATATTCTTGGGATCCGTGATGATGTGGACCATGTATGGATGATTATTGATGATGATTTATGGTCCCACATGTTTGATGATGATATTATATGATGGACATATGATACAGATGATGTTTGATCCAGTTCAGCAGGTTATTATCATTACAGATCAGCAGATTATACATTGTCCATATATGGTGGACCCTACAGCTGGCCCATTAGGGCAACCCAGGGTGTATGAGTACTCATTCCTAGTGGATTTGGGTCTTCTGGATCCATTGAGACACTTATCTTTCAGATCCGGGCACTTCTGACAGTGATTGATGCAGTTTTACACTTGTTGACCAGATTTGGGGCTGATTTCCCAGCCTGAGCAGCAGGGGCCCCGAGAGGCCGGTTCACCTAGGGCGCTGATGATGGAGGGGGTGGTCCAGCCACTTGTTATTACCATTTATCCCCCCTCCCGGAGAGCCTGGTGGGCTCAGTTTGACAGCGCTAGCACCCTAGGAGGCAGTTTTGGCACTTTCACAGTTCCCGAGGCAGTTAAAAAATGGGATAAAGTGGTCACTGAGGAAATCGATTTGGGCAATTGAGGCAAGGTTTTGGCATTTGGTTTTCACAGAGGTCTTCCAGGGTGATCTCACTATCTTCCAGTCAGTTTTCACCATGTGGGTATCTCCAGATTGATCACAGGAGGACATTTACTGCTTGACTGTCATGGATTCTGAGGACAGTTTTGGTCATTATCATTATATTGGGCATATTTTATTATTTTATTGTGCCTTGGGGTGAGCTAGCAAGGATTTATACCTCCTAGCCCCACCATGTGCTTATTTTATCTTGTCCTAGTCATCATGAGGTGGATTATTGTACTTTATACCCCTCTTATGGGATGACGTCACCCTCATTGTACCATTTAGTGAGGGCGCTATTGTTATGTTGAGTGATCCATGTGATATTATGTTATGGATTCATCCTAGCCATTGATTGTATGATGAGATCTTATAATCTCAACCACTCATTTGATGTAGTATTGTAGAGTGGTATAGGGTTTTGGTCTTTATTATCCTATATAAGGAGGAGACCCCCCATTGTAAAGCTCACCTTTGGAGCTCTGGAATATTGGAATAGAAGATTTTTTGTGGAGCACATCTCTCTTGGCTTGTGGATTCTCTTGCATATTGAATATAAAGTATCTCTTCTATGTATCATTGTGGATCTATGTGTTTTTGCTAACCTTTTGACAGGAAAGTCGAATTGGAGAGAGGAGGGCGACTTTTGGAGGGTTATTGTTGGAGGGATCCACATATTCTCTCTTGGGTTGATCTTGTGACAGGGAGTATCATTATTGTATCTTTGTGACATAGTTGATGCTTTCTATTACATCTTTCTACCATTTTCATAATCATCTTGCTTGACTTGTTTCTTTGATCTTGTCTTGTAGGAGGAGGACGATTTGGCTATCTTGGAGAAGGGAGATTTGGTTGGAGCACTTGGATCTCACTCTTGAATATAAACATAGGAGAATGCTATCAACTTGCAAGGTGGCCATAAGCAAATTGAGGTAAGATCTACAAGGTATGTGCCTCTTTCATCCATTCTATCTCCATTGGTCATAAAACCCTAATTAAATCAAAATCCCAATTTTTGTATTTCTTAGATCTACTTAGATCTAGCCCTCATTTTGAAAAGATATTGAAAACCCACCTCTATAGCATCCACCCCTAGTTGGATCTATAGTTTGGTGGTGATTGGCTAAGAATTGACCCATTTTCTAAGACAAAAAGCTCTCCTTGACCTAAAGCGCACTTCCTTGAGGGAGGCTTGTTGGGCTAGATCTAGTACATGGGTATGTGAGATCCCGCTTGATTTGACAACTAGACACTTAATTACACATACCCATATCCTTACTTTGGTGAAAACTACCTTGTGGACATCTCTCCATGTTTTGAGGGGTTGAGACCCCCTTTTGACCTCATTGGTAACTTAAAACTTAGATCTACTAAGATCTACCCATTTGATTCACTTGAAACTTTGAACATGCATAGATCGGGGTACTAGCATCCCTGATCTACTTTTTGGTGGCCATTGGACTTGGTTTGGTCCACCAAACCCCTCTTTTGCCTCTCCTTGAGAAAGTCGCACCCCTTGGGAGTTTTGAGTTGGACCACTTCTAGGAAGTGGGTGTTGGATATTTTGGTGGATTTGGAATGCCCATGCCTTGAAACCTAGGTCTAGACTATTCTTTTGTCCCGATCCACCTTGGGGATTGCATTCCTTGTTTTAAGGAATTGTGGTCCACTTTTGGTTATCACCTAAAAACCTAGATCTAGCAAGATCCAACCATTGGATCTCATCCAAACCACTTGACTTGGTTTCTAGGTGTCCCGATCTACACTTTGACATCCTTCTTGACTCCATTAGCCCATCCAACAAGGCACTAGTCCTTCTCCAAGCAAGGCGCACTTCTTGGGATTAGTGTCAAACCCTAGATCTAACACATGGGTAACCCTAGAACCAACTCTAACTTGTAGATCCAACCTAGATCTAGCCTATAGTACCATCTTCACACTTAGCTTCACCTTGTGGGCCCATCTAAAACCATTTCACACTTCCCAAGGCAATAAGACCCACTTGTGTAAACACATGGTACTATACTTAATAATCATACCCCATCAAGTGGCCTAAACCATATATAGGTTGAAACACTAACTATCTTTGATACCACCTTCAACCATGCCCTAAACATTAGGTCCATTTAGACTTGCATTGGTTTCCGTAACTTATCACTCATTCACCCTTTAAAACCTTTGCTTGGGTCCAATCAACTGTGATTGGGGTATAGGGTCTCCCCCTTGGTCTAGTTATACCTTGACCTAAAGCGAAGAGTGCCTCGGTTGACGTGACTCCCACATTACATTGGGAACCGTGGCATCTCTTGGGTCACCTCTTTAGTTGCCTAACTCCTCTACCGTCCCGGATGGGATACCTTTAGGGGCAACTACAAGTTGTGTGATAACATCTTTGGCGCCGTTGCCGGGGAGGTAGGGGCCTACCTTGGTTCAACACATCTTTGTGTCTCACTACCTTTCTGCACCTTAAACGACACACCTCTTGGTAGTAGAGCTTAAAAATCTACCTGGCGACTCCTAACCGTGACTCCGCTGAGGAGCGAGCTCATAGTCATCCTTACAACACACGAAGTAAATCAAATCCAAATCAATTGGAAGGAACCCCACTTACATATCACAAAAGAGATCCTAGAACCCAGTCAACTAACTTTTTGTGGAAACTTGTTAACTCAGGTTCTCCAAACCGTACCTTAGGATCCCCTTTGTTTAATCCGGTTCCTCCTCTATCACCTAATCATAACTCCAGTTCAAACCCAGTCAATCCAATGGCTGGACAAGGTCAATCAAACTCTGGTGTAAACAACCAAAACAACCCTCCTATTGCTCGGGCTTTTGGTCATAAAGCTAGAGCTTCTCCCTTAGACTTCTCTCAGATCTTGGGTGCTCCCCATAGTATGCCAGACAAGTACTTTGAAAAGATCCCAAAATTCAATGGCAACTGTGCCACCTCTATTGAAGACCACATAGACAATGTTTGGGCTCATATGGAAGCATATGGGGCTGAGGAAGAGGATGTGTTTATTAGGGGTCTCTTTGCATCCTTGGAGGGTGATGCTCGCAAATGGTTTGACCGTTTGCCTCCATCATCAATCAATGGGTATGATGTATTCACCGATAAACTCAAGCAAGAGTGGTCAGTCAAGTTAGATGAGCGTTTCCTTTTACACCAACTTTTTGACATCAAAAAGAAAGAAAATGAGTCTGTCCATGAGTTTAACCAACGATTCGATAGGACTGTAGCCAACATCCCAAGTAACATAAGGCCCCTCGACCAAGCCATCTTGATCCATTACCTTAATGCTTATGAAGGTTACCTGGGTTACCACTTAAAGGACAAAGACCCTAATAATTTGAAGGAAGCCCAAGACAATGCCAAGAAAGCTGAGGCAAATGCTGCCTCCATGGGAAAACAAAACTTCTTTGACCTAATTAGTGGGCCTTCTTCCTCTAGATCTGAGCCTAAGTTTAAGAAGAATAAGGAACCTAGCAAAGAGCCCAGTGAAATGATGGAGAGTATGCATGAAATGATGAAAAACTTAACCCTCCTAACTAGGGACCTAGCCAAGAACAGAGAAGGGGATAGATATAGGCAGCCCTATGGTCCTAAACCTTATTGGAATCAACAAAAGAAACCTAATGAAGGAGATAGAAGAAACCCTATGAATCAAGAACCTCCTATCATAAACTGGTCTGAAGAACAAAAGTTGGAAGATCCTGAGTATACCGCCCATGGTGATGATACTCCGGACTCTCCAAAGAACATTAACTGGGTTGATGACTTAAAGTTTGACAAAGACTTTGGAAGAATCCTGATTGATCATGAAGAAAACACCATAGAAGAAAACAACCCTAGTGGTCCCATCTATGCTACTGAACAAGTTATCAATGACCAAGCTCCTTTTAAAACTTATCAACGAAGAAAAGATGGCCCAAAGCCTATCCCTTTTAGTGAAAAGAAAAACAAAGAGTTGCCTAATCCAGTGAGTGAGCCAATCCCTTTGCCTGAGTATGACTTCAATATCAACATCGAAAGAGAGTTAGACAAAGTTATGCATAACATTCCACTCACTGAGTTAATGAAAATTCCTTCAATGAAGGAGCAGGTGGTAGAATTTTTCGAGAGTATCCCTGAGATAGCCACGACTGGTGGTGAGGATTCATCTTCTCAAAACCCAGCATCTTGTGATATGGTTGATGAAGAGAATGATCCTCCCATTAACATCCAAACTGCCTTATATGAGAGAAAGAATGGGGGTCATCAACCATTTTACCTTACACTACGCATAGGTGATCTCCTTCTTCATAACTGTATGTTGGATTCTGGTGCCTCTATGAATGTGATGCCTTTACAAGTCATGGAAGCTATGGGACTAAAGATAACTAGACCTTATGGGAACGTTTGTGGGATTGACTCTAAACCAGTTAAAGTCTTTGGCTTGATCAAAAACCTGAGAGCTGACCTGTTTTCATGCCCCGATATATCTGTGCTGATGGATATAGTTGTCATAGATCTCCCTCCTGCATATGGCATGCTCCTTTGTAGGAAGTGGTCCGCTGGGTTAGGGGGACATCTTCAGATGGACTTGTCTTATGCTACCATCCCCAACTTTGATGGCTCTTTGGTTAGAGTGTATCGGGAGCCATTTTATGATGGACATCTTGAAAATTATGAGGATGGTGTGAGAAACACTTTTGGTGAGGGTGAGTTATTACCTGAGGGTATCTTTATGGTCATGGGTGGTCATGATGATGATCCTAGCATGGAAGAAGAAATAATTATTGAAGTTGACCCCAGGTCCATTCAAGTGGCAGAAAACCTTAGGATCTCGAACCAACCCAATAGTGTAGAACCAAACATTGACCAACCTACACATCCTACTCAGCTAAACACTTCGGAGGATAACTTTGACCAAATTAGAAGGGGTGAGTATATACCTAGAACAGTACATGAGTGGCTTTTCCTAGTAGACCTTAACACAGAAAGAGGAAGACAAGGCTTACCTCACATCACTCCTTGGACAAATAATAATGAAGGAACACACCTTCCCTCACATGAGGGGAATGATGAAGAACTAGTTGATTATCACTTCTCTGATGTGCCTGATCACTTGTCCCATTTGTCCTTAGAGGATGGGGTTTTAAGGCAGGTGAATGACAACTCCATGAGTTGGCAAGAACATGCCTTGATCCATGATGCCCCTGAGGAAGAGTTTTCTTTGAATAATCTAGCCATTTTTCAAGGAGAACCCACTGACCCACCTTTGCTTCATTCTTACCCTAGCTTCCTTTTGCCTAAAGAGTTACCTAGTAGTGATGAGGATGTTGACTCTACACCAGCATTTTCGGATGTAAGTAGTCAAAGTACACCTAGCACAGTTCACAGTCATATGCCCATTCCTGCTGACCATCTGGAACTTTTAGAGAACATGACCATTCCTATCCCATCAGGAGAAGGCAGTAGCAGAAGTAATGAAAATCAAAGCCCTCCACCCATAACCCAAGCTGAAGTGAATGAGGATGTTGATACTGACCTTTTGACTATAGGAGAAATCTTGATTGGTAGCATGGTTGTACCCTTGAACGGTGGACCTCCCAGATGTGATGAAATACCTCCTAATAGGAATTCAAGTATAGTTACACCTCAACCTCAATGCACCTCTGATATCCAACCTTTTTCTGAACGTGTTATTGAAGTCATCCCTCAGTCTGGAAATCACCAAAATTTCAAAATTGGTGATAGGGTTGTAGTACCTAATGATTTATTTTATATACGATCCAAGGGATCAGGTGACTTTTGGGTTGGACCACTTACTGTTGAGCGCTGCATTGATGAGATGTGTTTTCTCACCACTGGGACTGGTCAACGCATCTTACTCCCTATCAATCAAAGGGAGCTAAGGGATTATTATCCCTGACCTTCCTTACCTTGCCTTGCATGTTTAGATTAGGTAGGCTCTGAATAAGCTCACTTGAGCAGTAGGATTTGTGTGATTTTTCTTTCTGTGTGCCGAGTATTGTCCCGTTTTCTTTTTTCTGCTTGAGTTGAGCCTTGCTCCTTCCTAAGCTTGTTGCTCTTCCTGCATACATTTAAGAAGTTATAGTTAGCATTTATGTTGTTGGCTGCCTGTGCAAGTTGAGATTGCCTGATTAAAGAAATACTCTTGTCCTCCTGCACAGTAAATAAGTGATAATAATATATGCCATGTTAGTTTAAATTTATATTTTTTGACGCATTTTTCAGTTTATGCTTTAGATTAGTTTTCAGTTGTGTTTTATTTTTATCCCATACATGCTCCATGATGGTATTCTAGTTTTTATGAGAGCAGGAACAGGTGCAAGATAAAAGCTGAAAGCAAGGATGGTGCAGTGCTGGATTGAAGATTGATGCAGAGCAGTTCGAGACCAGAGATTCTGAGGTTCTCAAGCGCTCTCTCCCTTAGAGCACTTGTCCCAGCTGGAGCCAGATGTTATCACACCATAGTAGCAGGGCTACTATTCTTGTACAGCAGATATCTGCACATTCCAGAGCTTCATTTATTCCAGAGCATGGCTACATATATTGGATCACTCATGATCAGAGCAGTACATTATTCAGATTGTATGACCTTGTGTCAAGGCTGAGCCTTGAGAGTTCAGATTTGATGACTGATGTGACCACTTTTCCCATTACAGTTTCAGTTCAGTGCCTAGAGATTTACTTCAGCAGTGTTTCAGATGATGCATGATGATTGCTATTATGATGATGTTGTATGATCTATGGATATTGTTCTCACTGACTGTGGATTATTAGCTTGTTGATTTAATCATGATTATAGCATGTGCTTGGTATATTATTCCTGATGTGGCAAAATATTTAAAATGAACTGTAAACCTTAAAATGGACAATTGCTTGCACTCTTAGGTCATCTAACAAAACTTACTGGTATTTCACCTTACATAGACATGGTCTTTCCCGACACCTTTTGTCTGCTAGTGTAGGCTCCATATCCACTTGTCTCCATCCATACATGACCTTCCTGTTTGACTTTAAACCCTGACTTGTCTTATTTGACTTTCTGATGCTGAGGACTTCCCCATTTTTCTACCTCTGTGTTTGGACCGCATCCCTGTTTATTCAGTGTCTCGGCTCTGAGTTGGTGACAGAACTTGCCTTTGGTGAGTTGGATTGTAGGCCTTGGCTCGAACTCCCCCTAGTCACTTGAGATGTTGTTGGCTAAAACTGAAAGCTCATGTTCTACCTGTGGAAATTAAATAAATTCGCCCATGGAAACAAAAAGAGGGCAAGAGCAATGAAAAGCTAAAAAAATACTCCTCGAAGAGTATAAAGAAAGGTCCAAAAAGCAATAGTTCTTAAAAGCTATATCTAAACAATTGCTGACCTTGTGAAAATATGAAAAACATGCCCTGGATGCAAGCTGCAACTAGTTGTGCTTCTCAGCACATCTGAAATCCGAAGGGTTATGTAGGCCAAAAAGGCCATGGAAATAAATTGAATGATCCTAATGAACTTGGATCAACTTGATGTAGACATGATGCCTAAGTTGAATAAGCACTCTCTAAACAACTTATCCATCTGTGAGGCACAGCCATTCCCCGTGTTCTTTTGTCCAACACAGAGTTTGTAGCTTCCCCCTCTCCCAGTCCAAAGTATTTTTGAGTTGAGTTAGACAAAGTCACACCCTTGGCCTAACCTTGCTGCCTAGCCTTCATCCTTCACTAGCAGTTTGACCATGTCCAATGGGTGAGTTTGTCATTTGAACTATGGTGCAAGTGATTTATTATAACCACGGAATATGTTAATATAATTAATGCCACTGAATGGAATTTGTACTTTGAGCTTAGCTATGAAATGATTAAAAAAGCATTGTCTTAGTCTACTGATGTGATTTATCCTTGATTATATATATTCTTGGGATCCGTGATGATGTGGACCATGTATGGATGATTATTGATGATGATTTATGGTCCCACATGTTTGATGATGATATTATATGATGGACATATGATACAGATGATGTTTGATCCAGTTCAGCAGGTTATTATCATTACAGATCAGCAGATTATACATTGTCCATATATGGTGGACCCTACAGCTGGCCCATTAGGGCAACCCAGGGTGTATGAGTACTCATTCCTAGTGGATTTGGGTCTTCTGGATCCATTGAGACACTTATCTTTCAGATCCGGGCACTTCTGACAGTGATTGATGCAGTTTTACACTTGTTGACCAGATTTGGGGCTGATTTCCCAGCCTGAGCAGCAGGGGCCCCGAGAGGCCGGTTCACCTAGGGCGCTGATGATGGAGGGGGTGGTCCAGCCACTTGTTATTACCATTTATCCCCCCTCCCGGAGAGCCTGGTGGGCTCAGTTTGACAGCGCTAGCACCCTAGGAGGCAGTTTTGGCACTTTCACAGTTCCCGAGGCAGTTAAAAAATGGGATAAAGTGGTCACTGAGGAAATCGATTTGGGCAATTGAGGCAAGGTTTTGGCATTTGGTTTTCACAGAGGTCTTCCAGGGTGATCTCACTATCTTCCAGTCAGTTTTCACCATGTGGGTATCTCCAGATTGATCACAGGAGGACATTTACTGCTTGACTGTCATGGATTCTGAGGACAGTTTTGGTCATTATCATTATATTGGGCATATTTTATTATTTTATTGTGCCTTGGGGTGAGCTAGCAAGGATTTATACCTCCTAGCCCCACCATGTGCTTATTTTATCTTGTCCTAGTCATCATGAGGTGGATTATTGTACTTTATACCCCTCTTATGGGATGACGTCACCCTCATTGTACCATTTAGTGAGGGCGCTATTGTTATGTTGAGTGATCCATGTGATATTATGTTATGGATTCATCCTAGCCATTGATTGTATGATGAGATCTTATAATCTCAACCACTCATTTGATGTAGTATTGTAGAGTGGTATAGGGTTTTGGTCTTTATTATCCTATATAAGGAGGAGACCCCCCATTGTAAAGCTCACCTTTGGAGCTCTGGAATATTGGAATAGAAGATTTTTTGTGGAGCACATCTCTCTTGGCTTGTGGATTCTCTTGCATATTGAATATAAAGTATCTCTTCTATGTATCATTGTGGATCTATGTGTTTTTGCTAACCTTTTGACAGGAAAGTCGAATTGGAGAGAGGAGGGCGACTTTTGGAGGGTTATTGTTGGAGGGATCCACATATTCTCTCTTGGGTTGATCTTGTGACAGGGAGTATCATTATTGTATCTTTGTGACATAGTTGATGCTTTCTATTACATCTTTCTACCATTTTCATAATCATCTTGCTTGACTTGTTTCTTTGATCTTGTCTTGTAGGAGGAGGACGATTTGGCTATCTTGGAGAAGGGAGATTTGGTTGGAGCACTTGGATCTCACTCTTGAATATAAACATAGGAGAATGCTATCAACTTGCAAGGTGGCCATAAGCAAATTGAGGTAAGATCTACAAGGTATGTGCCTCTTTCATCCATTCTATCTCCATTGGTCATAAAACCCTAATTAAATCAAAATCCCAATTTTTGTATTTCTTAGATCTACTTAGATCTAGCCCTCATTTTGAAAAGATATTGAAAACCCACCTCTATAGCATCCACCCCTAGTTGGATCTATAGTTTGGTGGTGATTGGCTAAGAATTGACCCATTTTCTAAGACAAAAAGCTCTCCTTGACCTAAAGCGCACTTCCTTGAGGGAGGCTTGTTGGGCTAGATCTAGTACATGGGTATGTGAGATCCCGCTTGATTTGACAACTAGACACTTAATTACACATACCCATATCCTTACTTTGGTGAAAACTACCTTGTGGACATCTCTCCATGTTTTGAGGGGTTGAGACCCCCTTTTGACCTCATTGGTAACTTAAAACTTAGATCTACTAAGATCTACCCATTTGATTCACTTGAAACTTTGAACATGCATAGATCGGGGTACTAGCATCCCTGATCTACTTTTTGGTGGCCATTGGACTTGGTTTGGTCCACCAAACCCCTCTTTTGCCTCTCCTTGAGAAAGTCGCACCCCTTGGGAGTTTTGAGTTGGACCACTTCTAGGAAGTGGGTGTTGGATATTTTGGTGGATTTGGAATGCCCATGCCTTGAAACCTAGGTCTAGACTATTCTTTTGTCCCGATCCACCTTGGGGATTGCATTCCTTGTTTTAAGGAATTGTGGTCCACTTTTGGTTATCACCTAAAAACCTAGATCTAGCAAGATCCAACCATTGGATCTCATCCAAACCACTTGACTTGGTTTCTAGGTGTCCCGATCTACACTTTGACATCCTTCTTGACTCCATTAGCCCATCCAACAAGGCACTAGTCCTTCTCCAAGCAAGGCGCACTTCTTGGGATTAGTGTCAAACCCTAGATCTAACACATGGGTAACCCTAGAACCAACTCTAACTTGTAGATCCAACCTAGATCTAGCCTATAGTACCATCTTCACACTTAGCTTCACCTTGTGGGCCCATCTAAAACCATTTCACACTTCCCAAGGCAATAAGACCCACTTGTGTAAACACATGGTACTATACTTAATAATCATACCCCATCAAGTGGCCTAAACCATATATAGGTTGAAACACTAACTATCTTTGATACCACCTTCAACCATGCCCTAAACATTAGGTCCATTTAGACTTGCATTGGTTTCCGTAACTTATCACTCATTCACCCTTTAAAACCTTTGCTTGGGTCCAATCAACTGTGATTGGGGTATAGGGTCTCCCCCTTGGTCTAGTTATACCTTGACCTAAAGCGAAGAGTGCCTCGGTTGACGTGACTCCCACATTACATTGGGAACCGTGGCATCTCTTGGGTCACCTCTTTAGTTGCCTAACTCCTCTACCGTCCCGGATGGGATACCTTTAGGGGCAACTACAAGTTGTGTGATAACAGTAACAAGGGGGAGACCCAGATCTACTCTCGATAGGAGAGATCAACCCAATCACCAGATCAGATCAAAATGGATGCTTGTCACGCCAACCAAGGCACTCTTCGCTTCTGCTACCAAAGCTAAGGTAACAAGGGGGAGACCCAGATCTACTCCCGATAGGAGAGATCAACCCAATCACCAGATCAGATCAGATAAAATGAGGTACGTAAGGTGACAGGTATGGAACCCTAGATTTAAGGAGACTGAGACATTGTGGAGGCTTAGAGATGATATGACTTGATGAATAGATCTTAAGCACAGTGATTCAGGGATTAAATATGATTCCAGGATTCAAAGCTAGTTTAAAATGGTCAAAGTCAACTGCCTTGGGAAACGTGACCCTTAAAACAGGGAAAGTGTCCCAAAACGTAGATTTGAAATTAGGGATTTCTAGCTATGCTTGATGAAGGGATATGACAGTATCTAAGTGTGCAAGCAACCAGACAGAGATCAACCCACAAGGAAAACTAACAACCCAGGAAGGTTGTGAGGGCTTGGAGAAGGATTAGTGTCTTGGAAATTAGGCCAAATGGAGTCGGATGTCCACCAAAATATAGATCGGGGTTGTTAAGGTGCAAAGCAAGGTGGGTTTTGAAGATCAAGAGTAGCCAATGGCTAGATCTCAGTAGATCTGAGATTGAAAGCAACTCACTCAATGACCCAAGTGGGGCACAACCCTCAAAATGAGGAATGGGGTCCACAAGGCAAAAATCAAAGAAGTGAGATACTAGGGGTAGGTTATCGGATGAGAGGAGTTCAAATCAAGCGGGATCTCACCTACCCAGATCTTAGAACCTAGCAAACACCCTCCCTCAGGAAGTGCGACCTCCCTTAGAGAGGCTAAAGTGCCTTGGGAAAGGGGTCAAATGGAAGCCAATCCACACCAAACTATAGATCCGAATTGCTGTGGATGTTATAGAGGTGGGTTTTCAATATTTTACCCAAAAGCTTACTAGATCCAACTAGATATGAGAAAATGTAAAATGAGGGTTTTAACAGTTAAATGCTTATGCCAATGGATTGGGATCAAGAAATAGTGAACAAACATGTGGATCTTACCTGGATAACCTTGTAGATGCCTTGATGATGATGATCTATGCAAACCCGATCAATTTGAGAAGATTTGAGGTAGTTTTCTATGAGATCGATTTTGTCCAAGGAAGCCAATGCGCCCTCTCTCCTGCACAACAAACGTCAACAATATCAGATTTGATGCATCAAGAGATAAAGACTAATGCCACAAGAGAAATAACTGAAAGATAGCATAGATCACAATGATACTAATGATAACCCCTTGATACAAGCGAATGCCAAGTGAGCGAGTTGAAGAAGCCTTGCAAAAACGCCCAAGTTGAAGTCGCCCTCCTGTAGACAAGACAAAGCTTCCACGAAAAATAGATCTTACCACAAATACCCAAATGCTAGGATGCAATAGACTTTCCATCACCATCTAAGAACACTAGATGCAAAGGAGATCCATGAATTTCCACAAGAAGTTTTTCTATTATCAAGATTCCAAGAGCCAAAGACCCTTTACAATGAGAAGCTCTCTCCTTTAAATAGGATGGAGAGATACCAAAGCCCTAACCACCTTTTGAATGGATGGCTAAGATAAAAAGATCAAAGTGATCTAATCAATGGTTTAGATGAGCTCAACAATAAAGTACATGGATCAATAATAAAATAATACATCAATGGACTAAATCGCCCTAGGAGAGGGGGTCCCACTAAATCTCAATGATAAAATATAAGATCTAGCTCATGGTGGGTCCAAGGGGTAATTTCTAACACCCTTAGTCAATCCCCATGGCACAATATCAATAAAATAATGCTCTAAGCACCAAATCGTGCCTCTCTGGAAAAGTCGTGAGCCTTAGGAGGCTCCAGAAATCCATATAAAATGCCGGAGTGATGGGTGTGGGTCCCACTGGAGGCTCAAACTGCTGGAGAAGGTGTGGAAGACATCCCACTCATCATCAAACATCATCCCATGCCAATCCCTTGCCTAAGTAGCCCATATCGAATCCCTCAGTAGCCATTTTTAATCTCCCTTGGGAAGTGTGAAACTGCCCAAACTACCTCCTGGAGTGCCTGCGCTGTCAAGGTGATCCCACCAGGCTCTCTGGGAGGGGGGGTAATATTGTAATATCAAGTGGCTGGACCACCCCCTCCATGCACAGTGCCCTAGGTGAAATCAAAACTCATCACTGCTCTGACAGCCCATCTGACAGGCCAAAACTGCACTAGGATAGCCAACCGAGGCTAAAAATCACTGTAACTATCTGTAACTGAAAACAGACTGTCTCATTGGACTCAGAGAGCCCAAATCTATCCAAGATGTGTACTCATACACCATATAGATCTTTGCATGATCAAAATAAATATCCATCATATCCAACAGACCAAATAATAATAAAAAGTGCTGAAAAGCACAAATCATCATCATAAGCCTGAAACCACTGCATAGAACAATCTGGTGACCAATACCAAACCATATATCATATCTCTGTATCATCTGAGGTCTGCCACCTCATGTCCTGTGGTTGACTTTTGGTCAAACTAGGTTTGACCAAGTCAACATGACCCAAAATATAACTCAGGCTATCATCAAACTGCTGCAAGTGCCAAAGGTTAATGCATGCTCTACAATTCATTCAAGTAACAATTATAACAAGAAGTAATCATTATTGGCGATCTAAAACCAAATATATAAAGTCATTAACTATTATTATTACTCAGACCAGACTTTCAAGACCATACTCACTTCATAGTTGTGATCAATTTGCTAGTGAAGGGTGAGGGCTAAAAATTAAAAGGCTAGGCTAAGGGATGACTATTGACTTGACACTGTGACACTTTGGAAATGGAAAGGGAGTACACACTCTAACATATGCTGGACAAGCAGTAACACGGGGAATGGCAGTGTCTCAAAGATGGGTAAGTTGTTTAAAGAGTGCTTATTCAATTTAGGCTTCATGTCTACTTTTATAAAGATGATCCAAGTTCATTAGGATCCATTGATTCATTTCATGGCCTTTTTGGCCGACATAACCCTTCGGATCTCAGGTGTGCTAAGAGGCACAACTAATCATAGCTTGCATCTAGGGCATGTTTGTACATATACATATAAGGTCAGCAATCGTTTATATATAGAGTTTAAGAACCATTGCTTTTTGGACCTTTTAGTATACTCTTCAAGGAGTATTTATTAGCGTTTCATTGCTCTTGCCCTTTATTCACGTGTGTTGATAAACACATTCCAGAGTTTACAGTTTCCTGGGCGAATTTACATAAGTTTCCATAAGTAGTACATGAGCTTTCGGTTTTAGCCAACACATCTTAAGTGACTAGGGGGACTTCTTACCAGTGCCAAACATCGAGACAACCGACCAGAATGATTTAGGACTACAATCCAACTCACCAAAGGTAAGTTCTGTCACCAACTTAGAGCCGAGACACAAGAAACAAGGAAGCTCATCCAACATAGAGGCTAAAGCGGGGGAAGGTCCTCCATGCCACTAGTCAAGTAGAAAGTCAGGGTAATGAACAAACTGGGAGGTAATGGATGGATGAAGACAGTAAATAATGAGACCAACACTAGCAAGCCAAAATATGGTGGGAATGATCACCTCTATTCTCCCTAGGGAGGATAAAACTAATGAGTATGGGTAGTGAACTTCTAAGTCTGAGTGGGGACAATATAATATATATAAAAGTACAACCAGGTCCACATATCTATATGATCGCCATATCATGATACTAAATGCTAAGACATGCTACAAGAATGAATATAAAAGCAATATAACCATAACACAAGAATATACCTGCTGAGTCATATACCTGAATGCACAATATCTGAACCATCATCTGTCCTCTGAAACTGCTGTTGTAACTCTGGGCAATACTAACTGCTATGTATAAATGGCTAAATGGCTACATTGGTCATCTCTCTGAGTGTCCTGAAACTCAGTCATGGCATGGGGAACAAAACTGTTGTCCATGTCACAATCATGATCCATAATAGATGCTCATCTCAACATCTCAATGTAAGGGAACTGGCTGAAAAGTGTATTGGAATCTGAAAAATAGTGTATGGTAGCCCGACTACTATATATGTGATAACAACTGCTGTCTGCTTCTTCTTCTTCTTCTTTTGACACTGTGAAGCATAGTGCCCAAATTTTTGACAAGCAAAGCACTTGACTTTGCTTAAGTCTTTCTTCTGCCCACCCTGCTGCTGCTGCTGCTTAGCCCCACTCTGCTTGGGGCCCTTCTTGGATTTCTTCTTTCCCTTTGCAGTCAATGCCACATTCTCCTCATCCTCCCTACCCTGTAAAGAGCTTCCCTGCGCAAGACCTCTCCTGGTCTCCTCCTGTACAAAATCATCCCACAGTCTATCCCAGGAAGGTAAGTTCTCCCTGCCAACTATAGCCTGCACAAACACTGCCCATGGCTTGGAAGCCCCATTCACTGCTGTCCGCACAAGCTTAGTAGCTGTAACTACCTCCCCAACTGCTGCTAGCTCATCTCTAACCTGAGATATCCTGGTAAGGTAAGATGTCATTCCCTCTCCACCATTCATCTTTATACCTTTCAGCTTCTCTCTTAAGACCATCTTTCGGTTCTCATTAGTGTTCTGGTATAAATTGGTCAAAGCATCCCACATTTTATATGCACGGTCTTTACTTGAAATGTGTGGAATGATGTGGTCTTTAACTGCATCAAGAATAATTCTCCTAGCCTTACAGTCCTTCTTGTTGAAAGCCAATAATGTTGCTGCATTTGTGGAAGCTGGAATTTGAATTGGGTTGGTTGTAGTGTTCTTTACCACTTCATCCCAAAGTTCATTTTTTGATGGAACAAAATTCCCTATCCCATCTAGCCTATCCTCCAACCTAAGTCCTGTAGCCATCTCACTGCCAACTCAACAAGGTGCTGCCCACTGATAAAAGAAATCATTGATTGTCTGAAATAAATTTAGCTTTCTGCCAACCTCACTCTAATACGATGAAAGTTTTTTGAGATTTCAACCCAACCCGGTTTTCAAGTCAACTTGTCATTATTTAATGCCCAACCCAGTTTTGTATGATGGCTGGAAATAACATGTAATTGTCAGACTTATAAAACACAGCTGAAACTCAATATTACAGACATAAAATTAAATATTCATGCACACCATAAATAATTTCAGACTGAAAATTTTGGCTAAACGCCCAGGAAAAACCCACAAGGGGAAAACTTGTCACAGAGAGAGAGAATTTGTATTTCTTCAGAAAACTTCAGTGCAGTAATTTTACAGGCAAAATGTACTTATCTCAACCAACAAAATTTACCCAGAAAGTTGCCTCCATTTTTGTGCCTCGCTGCCTCGATTTCTGTGCATAAATCAGAACCTTGATTTCTGTGCAGTACGACCCTCGATTTCTGTGCCCAGACTGCCTCGGGATTCACGCCCAGTCTGCTGTACGGATGAGCGACAATAAATTGCTGCTGTACAGTCCTCGATAACTGTGCCCAATACCTCGGAAAATGTGCCCAGAAAACACCTCGAAAACTGTGCTGTATGGTTCAACAATAAATGCTGCTGCACGGATTCTCGATTTCTCTGCCATTGCTCCTGCTCGCTGCCTCGGGAATCGTGCTATACTAAAACTGTTTTCACCTTGATATTCGTGCTGCTCAATAAATGCCCATTGAACCTGCCTCGAAATTCATGCCCTCTCTCTTGCTCTCTTCACTCTCTTCTCCTAAAAAAAAGTGAATGCAAAATGCCTTCCCTTGCTCCCTTTGACTGAACCCTAGGGTGAATGAAAGGCCATCTAATCCAATGGCTAAGATTGGCTTAGATGAGTCGATGAGAATAAATGCTCTTTTAATTCTCATAAAATTTAATCTCACTCACCTCACTTAAATTTATCAAAAAGTGACTTTAATTCCTAAAGTCAAATTAAATGCTCATCTCAAGTCATTTAATGCAAGGGTCACTTTATTTCCCCCTTTTAAGTGACTAAGGAAAAAGTCACCTAGGGGAACACTTTCCTAGGTACAAAAATCAACACACCTCGGTCACATTTTAACTTCTTAGGAAGCCAATAACCTCCAAGGAGAAGTATCCTTATGTAACCTGTAGGACATTGATACAATTAAAAGACTATGTTCTCTATGCAATTTATAGTTAGACCAGTGCCTAAATGGAGTCAAAATAATATAACAATTAATCATCCAGTGTCAGAAGATGCAAGTTAGGCAAAGTGCATGATCAATAGGATCACTAATCATTCAATGAGAGTGTAGATCAATCCAAGGTCATTACATTCATCATATATATATATATATATCATGACAATAGTAAATCAATGACGATATTCAAGAGGTTATAACCAATGCAAATATGTATCACCAATTAAGTGTGAATTAGCTTCAATGTCAATGCCCAGTATTAACCACTAGCTGCAGTAAGATGTAAAATCAATTTGTTGTATAAGTGTGCATTTAATCAAGTTAAATTCAGCCAAAATGTTATTGTAGGGTATCCAAGTTAAAGGAAGTTTCAATTCTTACTCAAAGAATACCCAATAGACACCTTTCACCAATAACCAATATCCAACATACAAAGATCTAATGACTGTCTAATTAATATAACCTCCAAATCTGTATGTAAATACTCAGTGCAGCAAGAATGAGTAAAATGATGCAAGTGATATCATTCAATGTGTAAAGAAATTTGCGTTTAATATTGTATGGCAATGAGGTATCAATTTTATTTGAATCAGAGCTCAAAGGACCACCTTCCAGGTTGTAAAAAAAATCAGACTTAAAGAATAAACAAACTAACTTCTGAATGATGTTTACACAGTAACTAAACTCATAATATGCACAGAAAATGCCCTAATGGCAAGTAAAATAACTCTAGAAAATTAAACCACTATCAATTAAATTTAAAGTGCTAACTCGGTTTTCTGTTTGTGTGTGTGGCAGGTGAAGGCAAAGGATAACAGACACGGTCTGCAATATTTATTGCAGACCTGTGTTAGGGTAAGGAAAGAGGATCGGTGGGGATGAAAGTGGAAGAAAAGGGGTCAGTGAAGGAGTGGGATGAAGGGAAAGGGAAGTGGAGGATGGATAGTGGAAGGGCAGCCAAAAGAAAGGTGGAGAAGAGGGTAGAGGGAATGGAAGTGGAAGGGAGAGATAAGGGAGAAGGGGGGCTCGGGTAGGTGAGAGATAAGGAGCAGCGGACTGTGGTAGAGGGCGTCCGAAGGTGGAAGAGAAGGATGAAAGGAGGTGGCCCGGAGTGGAAGGGAGATAAGGTAAGGTAGAACCGAGGGTGCAAAAGGAAGGCAACGAGGAGGCTGGTGTGAGGAGCGAAGATGGTGGAGGATGGAGTGGAGGATGCTGAGTTGGAAGGGGGGCTTGCAGCAACGAAGGAGCAGGCAGCAGGATAGGGTTACGACTGAGACAGAAGGGCAGCAGACCCAAACTCAGAGAGGAGGTCAGCGAGGGAAGAAAAAGGAGATCCGAGGGTGCACAATGGTTGTGGATGGGAGACAGAGTCAGATGGGAGAGAGGGTGAGGTTAGAGGAGGATTGGAAGAGGAGGTTGTAGGGCTTAGAAGGTTCTCTGCAGTTAGGCTTTAGCACAGAAAAAGTCAGACTTTAGGTTTTTTACAAGTTTTTCAATAATACAAAACAACTCAGAAAATAACATAACACATGAAAATTAACAACAGCTAAGTTAAAAATAATATTTACAACATGTACACAACTTAGAAATTAGATTTAGAAAGTAGATGAACAACTTAGGGCTTTATTAGAGAAATTCACCTAACCCTAGAGCATCAAAGAGGATGGTCCTCCTCTTGAGATGGTGTTTGCCAAGTTTGGAAAACTAGGGATTCTTCAACAACTTCAAGAGTTGGTTGATGATGCCCTAGCTAAGAAAAACTTTGGAGACGTAAAACTCAAGTTAACAATGGTAGGGTAACTAAAGGTTAGAAAATTACTTATGCTAGGTCAAAATGCAACTCCAATTGCTACCATTCAACCTTAGACAAGCATACATCCAACATTTAACAAAAAAACATCAAGAGAAAGACTTAGATACCTTCTTGTGCATGTGTTAAGCAAACAACTCTTAGCATTACCTTAGCAAATAAACAAGACCAAAGACTTTAAAGATTTGTCCCCAAATTAGCAAGCATGATCATCCTCAAGAGGTGCACATCACTCAAAGAGCCGTAGTTAGGGCAAAAATAAAAAATAAAAGTGTAATCACATGAAGTTGATGTGTAAAAATGAAGTGAGAAAAAATTATTTATACTTTTCACATTCACTTTTACAAAAATAATTAAACTCCAGGCCGACATGCCATTTTAAAATGTCAATTTGAAATTAGAAATGTCAACTTAAAATTAAAACAAAAATAATATAAAATAATCAAAGTAGTGAGTAAATTGGGGTGTTTTCCCCAGATTTGATCCACATGACTAAAAAGGCTAAAAATGAGCAAATCGGTCCGTTCTGAAGGCCAGACTGCGGAGGTGTGGTCATCATGCCCCAACTAACCCCAACAAAAGTGAATATCCCTCAACACCCCCCCTTATCAAGCATAACAGTCTGCCAAGAAGCATGACGTCATCTTCTGTAGGAGGGCCCAGAGAGAGGGCGCTGGTGAGGTGGAGGACCAGGAGGGTACTGGAGATGCTCTGGAGGATAAAAATGTGTCTCAGTGTTGAAACATCTGCCCTTGGAGTGATCCACCCCTGAAAGCCCTAGACACCAGCCTCAGGGCTTCAAGCCCTTTCATGAGGCAGTGAGCAATGCCACTAAGCCATAGTACTTCCACAGGAGAAACTAGAGGGTCTGGCCATAACCCCTACCTCAGAACCCCTACCTCAGAATAAGCTGGCTAAACATCCCTCCTGGTCAGAAAAAAGACACCCTCTCCCTGGGGCACCTTTGCAGGTGCGCTGGTGTTGGTATCATCGTAACAACCACCATGGTGAATACTCCAGATCTGGAGGTGTGAGTGAAAAACTCAAGAATTATACGTCACTGAAGTGCAACGCAAAATTCCTAAGGAAAAAACACTCTAGAGTATCCCCTTGGCAACTAAACCTAAGGTAGGCCAAGCCTTTTGCAAAAAGACCATGCTTAGACTGACTTATTACAATTCCCCCAAGGGGGTCTGGACATGCAAACTTTACAAAGGGCCAAAAATTGGCCTGATGAACTTCTGAACACTGATAATGAACCTTGTAAATGTTCACAAATATGGCGGCTCGCAAGAAATCCACCCAAGGTACAAATTAGGATGTAACAGGGACAAAACTCTTACTTGAAGAATGAGGAAAATGGTGGGCATCATAAGAATTATAATATTCAGGTTCACAACCAGAATCATATTCATAATCACCCCCACACGGATATGTTGATTGCCTTTTACTTATTTCCTCCAAGTGCCTTTTATACTCAGATAGATTCTCATTTATTTCTTTAATGCATCTTGACATTTGGAGGAATACATTTGAATTCATTATGATTTATGGGATGGGTTCGCCTCGTAGTGGAGTTGTGCCATGGAGTCGCTAGGTGAATTAAAATTCCTTATTCACCAAAAGGTAAGTCGTTGGGAAGGGTAAGCTAGTGTGCGAGAGAAAAACTGGTGATTGGATAGGTTTATGAAAAATAATGAAATGCAGTCACCCAAATCAGGTCCAGATGCGATATGATAAATGATCAATGCGATGAGGAATAACTCACAGACACCAGAGGTAAGCCTCTACCTCCCCTACAACAATGCCAAAGAATGTTATCACAAAGATTGTAGTTGCCACTAAAGGGTATCCTATCCAGGATGGTAGAGGTGGGGCAGCTAAACCTGTGACATTGCAAGGGCCTCGTTCACCACTTGATTGAGTGGTTGTCACACCGAATGGGCTCTTATCGCTTTAGATCGAGCTGAGAGCACGATCAAGGGGGAGACCCTAGCCAACGAATGAAGGCTAGTGAACCAACACAAGACACACCAAAGCATATGAACTTGACCTATGCTGTTGGGAGCGTGGAGCGGGAGCGAAGCGAAAAGCGAAAATAAAAGCTCTCGTTTCGGGAGCGATTTTTATATAGTATATATTTTAATAAATTTTGATGGATGTATATTTAAAAAACATGTAGGATGTTCAATTAGTTATAGAAAACATCGATTAAACCATATAACATCAATCATCTATTAGTTATAACTTATAACATTATCATCAAATTATCAACCATAACAACTTTTATAGGAGCTTGGCAAAGAAGGGAGGTACCATAACATTGTCATCAGATGATCAACCTAGTAAAGGAGCTTTTAGTATAGGAGAGGTAGGGAGCGCCTCGGGAGTGCCATGGGAGCATGCTCCCAAAATTGGGAGCGTTTTGGGAGCGAGCTTCCGAAGGAAGCGAGCTTCGGGGGCGGGAATGAGGGGGTAGGGGGCGAAACAATGAAGCCTTGAGTTGATTATTCTAGATCTATGAAATGAATGTGGGATAAAGGAGTTATGGATTGGTTGAGAGGCTTTATAGATATAAGAAATGTTCAACCTTAAAGATTTACCCCTACAGAGAGAATTATGGACTAGATCTAGTGCCAATAAAAGATACCCAAAGTTGCTCCACCTAGGGTTTAAGCAATAAAATGTAAGATGGCTACAAATGGGGCTTTACGAGGATTAATGGCACTTATATTGGTTGCTTGGGGTTAGATCGAAGCATTGGAACAGAAACAAGAACCACCCAAATCGTAGATCAGGATAAGTGATCAACTTCCCAAGGAGGGGGAATTGCCCTAAAGAGGACTAGTGCTAGATCAAGGGCAAATGGAGTCGGTTTTAGCTCAAACTTGGTCTCTAAGGGTTTATGATGATTTCCCACTTGGGTTTTGAATTACAAGCCCAAAAGATTGCCAGATCTACTACTTTTATCGAACTAGGGTTTTAAACTTTTGATTTTATATGACTAATGGAATAGAATTTGAAACAAGAGAAAAAATGGAAAGATCTTATTTGTAAATCTTGTGGCCGCCAAATGCAGTGATGATCCTTTCACCTAGTTACAATTTCGAGCTAGATCCGGGGAGTTTCAAGCTAGATCAATTGGTCCAAGTGGAGGAAGTGCGCCCCTCTTCCCTGCAAATGCAAACAACAAACGTTAGATTTGATCTACAAGAAGAAGGAAAAAGAAATGCTAGGCATCTCAAAAAATAAATCAATGCTACAAAAGACAATTAGATACTCCCAGAGATCTAAGTTGCACTGAAGCAGATACAGAAACAAATATGGATACGGGGGGTGGAACAGATACGACAAATTTTCAACAAAGCTAGATACGATACGGCGGGGGGAACGACATATATATATATATCGTCTTAATCATAAATATTAACATTGTCATCATAATCTGTTGGATTTTGTGCAACTTCAGAAGACATTATTTATTGTATTTCTATTGTACTTGATTGTACCTCCTAAGGGAGATGAACTTGATGTAATTAACTATGTAAACCCTTGTGAGGAATCAATGTAAACCTTGGGGCGAAAAGAAGCAAACAAAAAGATTAAAATTAAATTATAAATTGCCCCCCAAGTGTAGTCGGCCTAGTCAAATAGAGAAGTCGGCTCACGTAGGGTAAAAGTCAGTTTTGCACTTGTATAGATAAGAGGTAAATTCACCTCATTATCACACTCACTCATTCACTCAAGTTCGCATCACTTGGAAGAGAGAAGTTCGCATCTGCTGGAGAAGAAGACTATTTTGGGGTTTCTACTTTTGGAAAGCATTTCCATCTTTTCTCTTTTATGATTGTACTCTGATCTCGGAATTATCATCTCTATACGTAGGTTGCTGGGTTTTCTCCCATGTGGGTTTCCCAGGGTAAACTCTATTGTTATTGTTTTGTGCTTTGTCTTTCTTCGAGTGATCCTGTTTATGCAATTGAATTATTATGCTATGAATGTATGAAAGTTAACATAATCATCATAATATTATCATTGTACATCATCATCATCACTTGAAACTACTATTGAATATCGTTAATCATACATGTAACATGATACTATGAAAACTTTTAACCAATATGATATGAATCCTCATGCTCAGAGTTAGAGTCATCATCTATGTCCTCAACAAAAGTATATCGAAAATAGGGATCCCAAGCCTGGCTTGATTCCCTTGGTCTTGAAGGCACCTGTCCAACACCAATGTTCACATCCTTTGGCTATGGAACTGGGTCCAAGTCCATCTAAGACAAAGGAGTTCAACAATCAGCACCACCAACATCAAGGTACATAGAGGGGTTGATGTGCTTGATTGAGTGCCAATCCCATACCCTCATATATGATATAATCCAGTGGCAACATTGCAATCTTGAAAACTGTTAAGTCTGTTGAATTCTGAATGGGATTAAAAATTCTACTTTTTGCATATGAAGTCCGATGAGGTTGGAACCACTCTCAAACATCCTGAAACAATTAATAGTAATGTTAAAAATTTAAGTAAAAGGATAGAAAATGAAATATAAGGAGAATATCACTTTTGCTTTAAGAATTTAGTATTACCATTTCCCTGAAACGTATCACCTCTAGGCTGAAACGTCTCTGTACCAATTTGATACGTATCAGTGACGTTTCAAGGTCGTATCCCCTTCGTTTCAGGATCCGAAACAGGGAACGACGTTTCACCAAAGCTGCTTGGGCGTTTCCGGTAACTTAGCCTGAGATTGAACGATTTGGAGAGAGACAGATGGAGATCCCTCACAAAATCGCCCTCCAACAAATCACACCCATGCAAAACCAATTTGGCCTCCACAAAATTGTCTTGAAACCACCACGATTTTGCTCAAATGTCTAAGAAAAAGGCTTTACAATCATGCACAAGAACATTCGTCAAAGATTTGCAAGAATTTTCTCCAAAAATTTCTCTTTATTGCCAAAGATGCAAGAGCCAAAATTCCTTTACAATGAGTGAGAGATCGAATAAATAGATCCTCACAATACAAAAACCCTAAACCCAAAAAGATAGAGGGATAGGATTAAAAGCTAATACATCAAGATCAACGACAAATAATGTGCCAGACAATATACATGAGATCACCCAAATAGGGGGATGCACTTTTCCTCAAAGATGCCTAGCGGGGGGGGGAACATAACATAAGATATGGCATGGTATAACATAATAACATAAGAGATGGGGGATATGAGGTCAAAGTCTCTCCACTAGCACCCCCTAGTACATCAACATAAGATACAACATGTAATCATCAAGGTACAACTAGGAAGTGTGCCCTCTCTATGGAAGATGACGCCCCCAAGGAGAAGAATAAAAGCACGTGGACCCCAACAACTGATGTAGACCATGATGTAGACCCTAGTTGAGCCGACTTCTCTATTTGACTGGGCCGACTTCACTTGGGGGGCAATTAATAATTTAATTTTAATCTTTTCTTTTGCTTCTTTTCACCCCAAGGTTTACATTGATTCTTTCAAGGGTTTACATAGTTAATTACATCAATTTCATCTCCCTTAGGAGGTACAATCAAGTACAATAGAAATACAATAAATAATATCTTCCGAAGTTGCACAAAATCCAACATTCAGAACATGGATAAAGAACATGTAACATGTTCATACTTTGCCCGCTCACTTTAAAGTCCAACTAAGTACAACTTAGCTGGTAATAGAGTGAATTGGGTATCTCTACTTTGGCACTTGGTTTATCTTAGATCTGGTTTACAATCATAATTATTGGGATATATCATATTGGTTGAAAACATTATTATTCGTTAAAGCCTCTCAACCTGTACCTTTAACATTTTAACCCAATAACACCTCATAGATCTGAGATACTAAGTCAAGATATCACTTGTACATCTCAATCATTTATCCTCATTAGTGTATGTTGCCTTTCCAGGTAGTCTCTCTAGACTAGCTAGGGTCTCCCCCTTGGTATTGGTTTTAACTTGATCTAAAGTGACAAGAGCTCGTCCGGTGTGACAACTACTTCATCAGTAGTGGATGAGGCCCTTGAGGTGTCACTTGGTGTAGTTGGCTGCCCTCTACCGTCGTGAATACGATCCCTTTTAGCCGCAGCTATAGTCTAGGTGATAACAATACCTTTTTGGTTTGAGTCAACAGTTGTTTAAAGCGAAAAGAAAAGAAAATTATCAATTTGAATTTTATCCACCATACTCACTAATTGATTAAAGTGATACCTTTTACTTAAGGATCCATATAGGCAAAGGTGATTTTCCAAATTAAAGTTTGTTAATTTCAGATCCAAATAAGAAAATTATTGACTTTTTCAATCTTACAAAGCAGATAGTTAGAAGAATGGACTTCATAGTATTCCTGTTCTTGTTATGTGTAATTAGTGGAGAAACTCAGTTTGTACATTGGGAGAAGGCGATACATACATATATCAATGTATATATAACACCAAAATCTTGGTCACAAGTCGTAAGGTACTTATGGTTCTGTTAGGATCATGTAAGAATCATCATTGAGCAAAGGAATAAGGAATGTAGCTTGATTAAGATTTGGAAAGTTCCAATTAAATTCAATGACAGTAATATTTGAACTTCATATTTTCAAAAGTGAAGATAATATGAACTGTCATTTAGGGGCAGAATTCATGGTTTGGTAGCAATATCACTTTGGACAAGTCTTTTGGGCCTAAGGTTTTGATAATTGTCTGAATTTTTGATCTCTGTTATGCCTTAATATTTTAGGGGTAGTACTAAGTAGTCGTTTCTTGTGATAAATTTTCCACCCATAATTGTTCGGAGTGCAATTAGTGCCGCCGTTTCTTGTTTGGGATCTTTTGCATTTTCTGATATTTATTCAGTTATACTCTATAGAAAACAACAAAGGGAGATGAGCATAAAGTAGTTGCAATCTCATACTAAAAGGATGTTACCATTAATACTATCATTGTATGATGAAAAAACTACTGAAAAGCATGACAACCTGGTTTAAACAATAGAATGATTAGTAACACATAAATTCTAGATAGTTATCATGAGTGAGTCAAATATTAAGCTGCGAGGAAGATGCACACCCCATGAAAATGTTGTTATCTAGATTCTATACAAATCTGTCTTATTTGTGATAAATTGATGAATTACATGTTTGATGATGAATTGCTTCATTCTCATGCTATCTGCAATCTTTGCAGTGAATCACCAAAGGGAGCAAATGATGCTTCTACTTTCCAGAGAAAGGTACGCTTTTCCAGTTAATCTAAATTACGCTATTGAAATTAAAGGTCATTTTAGGGGGGAAGATGGATGCAGCTACAGATGGTTTTTCCATTTTTATAACTAGCTGGTATATGTTGGCAAAAACCATAATTTCTTTTATGTTCATAAATATGAACTAATTCAACAATCCTATCAAATTACAAAATACTGTCGTGCATTACTTGTCTTACATATATTTCTCAGAAAGTACAAAAGCGGGGATGATTCATTACCTTAGTAATTGTTCCGCAATGGTGAAATGGAGCACTTTGCTAAGAAGGTTGAATGGTTGAGAAGCTAGGCTCACCAATCATTTATTATTTTTGTTTCACCGCTTGCAGAATGTAAAATAATCAAGACAGATACCAACTCATATATGCTATTCTTACTAAGCTTGGCGTTGCTTATTCTGTTTTTGTATCTGCTATTTACTCTACCAGAGAAGCTCTTAGTAGTTAAAGGGACTACTTAGAAAATTCCCTCTTTTGAAGTCTTTTGTGATTCTTTGACTATATAGCAAGATAAGCTTTTGCATCTTGGAGTGATCAACGCCGCAGATACATTTAACAAATCCTTAGTGGTGCAATAGAAGGATAAAGCCAAGATTATGAAGAATTAAGACCTTCGCAATAATAAACTAAACAAGGGTTCCAAACCGTCTCAGCCAGCTTCTCCTCCCATTGGTGATAAGAGAGCCAAATCAAAATGCAAGGAAACTAAGAAACATTGTAATTTTTTCAGAAAAAGATGTTCATTTGCAATCTAAATTTTTTAAGAAGATGGAAACCTTAGAAGCAATAATGAAGAAACATTACATGAATTTTACTTCTTTTTCTAAATCTTCTCATGGACATACACTTTCTGCTTCTGCTTCTGGTTTTTCCTTTAATGCATCATCTACTTCTAATGAGTGGCTTATTGATTTCGGAGCATATTACCATATGGTTAAGGATAAGGCCATTATTCTACTCTTAACCACCGTGAACAAAATATTTGTTGTTAATGATAGATCTCTTAGTGCTTTGGCATTTGGAACAATTCAGCTAGATGATGGTCATTTCAATGATGTATTATGTGTTCCAAGTCTGTACTACAATCTCTATCAATGTATCAAATCACTCATTCAAGTGAAGGTAAAACAATAGAGTTTTCAACTCATCAAGTTATAATTAAGGATTTAAAAGATCCTAAACATGTCCTAGCCACTGGAATCTGCTGGAAATAATGTAACTTCTGAAGTTATTCTTAATGTACTTTATTATATTATTGTTGTACCTCCTTCGGGGAGAAGATATTGATGTATTTGATCATGTAAAGGCCTTGAAAGAATCAATGTAAACTGTTAGATTTTGTACAATTCTAGCAGCATAATTATTTGCAGATAATAAAACAATATCACTAAAAACTAACCAAGCACAAAAACAATAGACATAGTTTTATCCTGGGAAACCCAACAGGGAGAAAACTCAACAACCTTCGTATAGAGATAAATAGTTTAGAGATCAGTGTACATCCAGATATCAATAAAGAGAGAGAGAAAGAGAAACTTCTTCAAGTGTAGTAGCCCCAAGAAACCCTTCTCCAGCTGCAGTGGCGAACCTTTCTCTCTCCTTGAGCGAACTTGCTTGAGTTGAGTGAGTGAACAAATGAGAGGTGCGACCTCTCTATTTATACTAGGAAAAAAAATGACTTAACTGGGCGGACCCGACTTTTCCTAACTGGGCCGACTTGACTGGGGCAGTTTGCCCATTGTTTGGGGCAACTGCCCACTGTTTGGGGCAGTTTACCCATTGGGCCGACTTGTCTTGGGGGAATACACAAAATTACATTTAATAAATGTTTTCTTTGGGTAATTCCAACCCAAGGTTTACATTGATTCTTTCAAGGTCTTTACATGATAAATTACATCAATATCTTCTCCTAAAGGAGGCACAAAAATAATATAATAAAGTACATTAAGAATAACTTCCGAAGTTACATTATTTCCAACACTCCATCTTAACAAGGAAGGTATTCTTCGGACATGGTCATCATCATCATTACTGGACACGATCATCTGGATCTCAATTGTACATCACATCTGTCTCGAACATCTCTATACACATGCAAGGTCTTCAACACAGTCTCAGTCCGTCGAGAAGTGTCATCATGCTTCAACTCAACCCAGTCCAAAAAGGTGAGGAAGAAAACATACTTGTAGCCTGAGAAAGAGTTCGAACTTACAGATATATCGAAGAAGCCCTCAAGTCCATGGTGGCAGCTACTGGAAACCACTGTGGGGGACCGCTCTCCTCCCAACCAAACCCCTCAGTCCTAGATTGAGAGCCCCCGAGCCCTCACTCAGCAATACCAAGCCAGCCGGACATAATCCTAATCATAATCCTATTCTACCCTCAACCTCCAAACCTCCGTCTCCATCTAGCTCCTAGAACCCTTCCCCGACCCCCAAAACAAAGAGCATAAAGAACCCCTAAAAAAAGACCCCCCCAAACAACCCCCAATTCCCCTCTTTATGCAGAATTTTCCCAATTTTAATTTAATTAGAGGGAATTTGTGCATGAGTGCCAAATGACCTTCATGCACATTACTTTTTCTATTCATACTTAATTAACTTAACTAGGTTTTATTCATTAATTCAACTTTATTATAAATCCTCCTTTTTTTCCCTTATTTCTTATCTTTTAATGATATATACTTCATTTAATATTTCCTTATTAGCAAATCTAGGTTTAGAACACTTAACTAATCTTAATTAATTTTTGGGTGTTACACTAAGTAGGTCACTTCACTTGAGAGAAAGTCTCACTGAAGTATTTCCAGCAAGCTAAGTCACACGGTTTGGGTTTGGCAACGATTAAATTCGAATTCTTTGGTGGGGTTCGATATTAGGTTCGTGTATATACATTTTTCAATATATATATATATATATATATATATATATATATATATTTTGTTATTAGATTCGTCTATATATGTTGATTTCTTACTATTTTACGTCAGATTGCATTTTAAAATTAATCTAATTATTTTTTTTCCAGAGAAAAAAATCATTTATTGAGATTTGAATAAACATTGACTGTCCTTTAAGGACTTCACATCAAAAGCTTCGAGAGCTTCACATTACAGACTCTTTCCAGAGCTCTGTCTGAAATTTTCTTTTTCCATCAAAATTACATCAGGAATCTTTTGTCTTCAAAACATAAAAACAAAATTTGTCATATCATTTCGTTTGCTTATATAACAACAAAAACGGAATCTTCTACATATTGTATAAACTGATAATAGGAGACGATTCTCTCATCTCTAAGATTGTCTATCTCCAACAGTCCAAGCCCTAGTAACAGCGCATTCTTGGAGAGCTGATCTTGAGCTTGCAGTATACATGTGCAAATGATAAATTCTCAAAAGATTCCACCTGCCTCTGTATTGCTACAAGAAGATGTTGCAGATGAGGGGCAGAATGCAATGTAAAATAGTAAGAAATCAACATCAATAAACATAAAAAATGTTATGATGGACATGGAAACAGAAAGGATAGATTACTAGCTTGAGCTGTGACATGAGATTTATAAGGGATAGAGAAAAAAAATTGCTGCACAAACCCTAGAATCTTCAAAGCTATGGAAGTTAGTCAGTGGAAGTTTTAAAGTTTATGTGCTGCAATAACTTAGATTGCTACTTCATTAGCATTTAATACATTTTCACAATAACAGCAGCATAAATAGGATCTCTGAAAGACACACAATCACAAGGTACACAACAATTTATTCTGGGAAACCCTCAAGGGGAAGAAAACCCAGCAAGAACTTCCTCAATATAGATTACCAAAGTACAATGCCCAAAGAAATAAGTCTCATAAAGAATAGAGACAAAAACAAACTCTAGAGCCAAGAGTAATCCTCCTCCTCCTTCGCAATTTTCCTCTCTCCTCTAATGCGCAATGCTTGAGTGAGTGAATGGTACAAATGAGAGGAAACACTCTCTATTTATATTTTACCTTTTAGTTGACATTTAACCTAACTAGGTCGGCCTCACTAACTTAACTGGGCCGACATCTCTAGGCAGACTGAAATAATATTTATATTACATTCTTTTGGGTACTGATGACCCGATTTACAATGGAGGTTGACTTTTACATGAGCTTTTACATTAAAGACATCTCCCGAAGGAGGAATAATACAAGTAAAATATTCTTAGAAGTTACATTATTTCATCACTCTCCCTTAAACAAGAAGGGTATTCTATTGACATCAACAACAACAGGTGTGGCTCTACACAACGTCATCGGAAGGAGGGGGGAGGAGGCATCATCAACAACATCATCTGGAACATTGGTTGGTACATCTATAAATCATTGGAAGTTCTTCAACAACATCAATATCAACAACTGAACGGCTTGCTGTAACATCATCGACTACAACACGAAGCTGGAACATCATCATCATCAATATCATCATCTTTGGAACAGAGCTGAAGTATTTGTTAGCATTTTTTGTAGTTCGGAGGTACTCCTGCATCAGGTGCCTAGGTGCAAGAGTCCGAGGTGATATGAAGTCTCATTTAATGTCTTAAGGTGACTTTATTAATGAGCATTTATTAAAGTACCTTTTTGATGTAACTTTATGATTTAAAAGTGAGTTGCACTTTATTATGTTTTTAAAGTGACTTTAAGTCATAAAGTGTATTTTTTTAATTATTTAGGGTTATGTGACTTTTCGAAAAGAAAAATTTGTTATATAGTTCTCTTAGGAGTTTTAAGTGAATGAGAGATTAGATCCTAGCCATAGATCTCTTGGCCAAGATCTAATCTCATCCATTGAATTTGAAGAGTCATGGGAGTTACCCTAATGAGGTAAATAAAAAGGTGTTGAGACTTCATTTACACACATCTAAAGAAAAGAAAAGAAGAGAGGCACGAGTTCCAAGGAGAGAGAGGAGTCTGTCAGTGGGCATGAGTTTCTATGCAAGAGATGGGGTATTGCTGAGCAGAAAGGTGGGCACGGAGTCCTAAGTGAAAGAGTTGCTGAGTGGGGCACACATTCCCAGAAGTGAATGCTGCTGTTGATGAAGACATAACATAAGAGGAGAGGCGCAGTTCTCAGGAGAAGAAATAGAGCATGCTTTCCAAGACAGTGACACAACATTTAATGTTGTCTGTACATCATTCCCAGGGGGCCGTACTGCTGAGTTCACACAGAAATCGAGGGGATGTACAATTGTAATATCCCAAACTGATATTTTTTCTTTTTTTGTGTACTGTAGATGGCTTGTAGGCTTATGTCTCAACAAAATATGAAAGTAAACCCTGATCTATGCATGCATGCAGATCTGTAACCTAAAGAACACGAAAATGCTAGAAAGTAGGAGGAATTAATGCATGTACATACTAGTATATAGATCTGCTGATGTCGACGAGGATGATCCCCGCATGCAAATATTGTGCTGGATGAATAAAGAGATAAGTCAAGTCATCCTCCTAGAGACAAGTGCGTCCTCCTCCAAGCTATAACTGCTCCGTAATAAATGATACTTGACTGATGAAGACCCAGTCAAGGTGCAATAGGGTTATAGTGCCCCTTTGATGATGATAGAAGCTGCATGCAGAAGATGTGATGGCTCAATAGCCCAAAACGTGAATACCTCTCCAAAGCAATTCGCCCTCAGGCATGCAAACGTCCTCCAATAGAGATAAATGCTGATAAATCTTTCAAGAGTCCAATAGAGAAGCCCTTCTTCCAGGGGAAGGGTAATATGGCCACTCTGAGAAGGATGGGAGCAACATGTAGAGGTTCTGCTCCCTGTAGACTGTAAAACGAATGAGCGAACAATTGAGCAATGCGCCCAAGCAAGAGAGCGAATCCCCCAAACTAGTGAATAACTCGATCTCCTGAAGCAACTGATGAATAGATCTTGATGATGAAGCACTGTTGAACCTGGATGATCCAACCTGATGATGAACTAGGGCAGATAGATTTCGCTGCCGAAATACACCAGTTCGCTGAGCATGCACTCAACCCCAACTTAGCTCGCTGAGCTCTCCAATTCGAATTCTCATTTCAATAATCATATAAGTGTGTTTCTCCATTCACTTTACCTCTCTTTTATAACACTCAACTGTAGATAACCTAACTTTTGACCTAATTAGGTCACTTTACCTTCTAATTCACAGTTGACTTGCATGCAGGTTCCTGGAGACTCAATCAGGTGCATGCATCATGAAATAATGCTCAGATGTCATGCATGCAGGTGGCCTTTGGCTCAGATGGCCCCTGTCTATCTAATGATGATATAATATCGATGCCCTAGATCTTCTTAAATGGCATCAATCCTCAGCTGATTCCCTGACTGTTAGTGCCCGCTCGAACCTATGGGAATCAAATAGGTTAGCGGGATGGTCCTCAATGCTTAAGCAGAAGAGGACATTACGGTCCTCCCCGCTCGAATTTGCTTGTCCTCAAGCAACTGTAAAGCTGGATGTTGTAATACCTGTTCTCTCTTCCATGTGGCCTCTTCTATAGGCAGATCTCTCCGTTGAACCAAGTAGTCTATGATGATCCTGTTCCCCAGTTTCCGCTCTCGCACCTCTAGAATGCGCTTGGGAATCAGAATCAATTGCCCCTCATCATCAAGGGGGGGCAGCTCTGAAGATGTAACAATCTGCTGACCGGCTGCCTTCTTGAGGTTGGAGACATGAAATACGTTGTGAATCTTACTCTCTGGGGTTAGTTCTAGCTCATATGCTACCTCTCCGGCCTTCCGAACTATCTTGTATGGACCATAGAAGCGAGGTTTGAGTTTTTCCGCTCCTTTCTTTTTTAGAGATGACTGTCGATAAGGTTGGAGGCGTAAATAAACGAGGTCTCCTACCTCAAAACTGCGTTCAATTTTGTGCCTGTCCGCATATATCTTCTGCTGATTCTGAGCAGACTGTATGTTCTTTCTGATTATGCTTAGGATGTCTTGACTCTCTTGAATCCACTCTTTGGCCTTGGGGGCCCTGCTATCACCAAATACCAAATCTGCAAAAGTTAGGGCATCGTATCCGTATAGAGATCGGAAAGGAGTCATCCCAATGGTCATATGATGGGTGGTATTGTAGCAATGCTCAACCAAGTGTAGCCACCTGATCCATGTCCTCTGCTGGCCTACTACGTAATTCCTCAAATACCCCTCAATCCACTTGTTAACTATCTCGGTCTGTCCATCGCTCTGTGGATGATAACTCGTGCTCATAGCTAACTCGGTTCCCACCAATCTGAAAATCTCTTGTCAAAAAGCTCCGGTGAATTTGCTATCTCTATCACTGACAATGGTCTTGGGTAACCTGTGGAATTTGAATACCTCTCTAAAGAATAGCTCCGCCACTTGTGCTGCTGAATAATCTGAAGGAATGGCAAAGAAGTGAGCGACCTTAGTCAACCTGTCCACCACTACGTACAAGCAGTCACTACCTTGAACCTTGGCAAATCCTGTAATGAAGTCCATGGAGATGCTCTCCCACTTCTGCTTGGGAATAGGCAAAGGTTGTAATAAACCAGCCGGGTGGGTGTGCTCTATTTTATTATGTTGGCACAAGCTGCACTCTCTCACATGCTGTATCACATCATTCTTGAGGCCCTTCCATGAGAACCTCTCTCTAATCTGTCTGTAGGTCTTGAGAAACCCCTGATGCCCTGCTAAAGGTGAGTCATGTGATGCCTGCAAAATCTTGTTCTTGAGGGAAGACTCTGGAACTAAGAATATTCTGTTCTTGTAGTATATAATGTCATCAATCATCCTGTACCTGTCATCATGAATTTGTCCATCCAATAGCTCGCAAGCAAACTTATCCTTGGAGTACTCAACGAAGAGATGAGATCTCCAATCTGATGAGATGCTCATAAGGGATAAAGTAGCTGGTTGTCTAGAAAGTGCATCGACCACTACATTGTTCTTCCCCTTAACATACTCAATCTCAAAGTCAGGCTTAAATTTTGCTCACCCATTTTTGCTATCTCTCGTTTAACTCTTTCTGCTCTAGGAAGTATTTCAAGCTGTTATGATCTGTCTTAACTTTGAATCTGCCACCCACTAAGTACTGCTTGAACTTGGTTAGCGCATGGAGAATGGCTAATATCTCTTTGTCATATATCGAATAGTGGCGCTCATAGTCTTTGAGCTTCCTGCTCTCAAATGCAATGGGGTGGTCGTTTTGCATTAATACTGCCCCAATTCCCACTCCGGAAGCATCACATTCTAACACAAAGGGTTGAGAAAAGTCTGGTAGAGCTAATAATGGGCATGAACTCATTACCTTTTTCACTTTCTCGAATGTCTGCCGTGCTGTCTCTGACCAACTAAATGCCCCTTTCTTGGTAAGATCTGTGAGGGGTGCGGTCATCTGTGAGAAACCACTGACATACCTCCTGTAGTAAGTGCAAAGGCCCAAAACGCCCTTTAGTTCTGTCACATTTTTGGGTGTAGGCCAATCCAATATGGCCCGAATCTTCTCTAAGTGCACCTGGACCCCGTTGGCCCTTATCACATGCCCTAAATATAACATCTCTTACATGCCGAACTCAAATTTGGACATCTTGGCATATAGTGACTGGTCCTGTAAGATACCCAGTAACTCATCCAAATGTCTCAAATGTTCTTCCCAAGTTCTACTGTATATTAATATGTCGTCGAAGAATACCAGAAGATACTTACGTAACTGATTCTTGAAGATGTTGTTCATGCATGACTGGAAAGTAGCTGGTGCATTAGTGAGCCCAAATGGCATCACTAGAAACTCATAATGTCTGTAGTGGCAACGGAAAGCGGTCTTTGGAACATCCTGTTCCCTAACCCGAATCTAATGGTAACCTGAGCGGAGGTCAATCTTGGAAAAGTACTTTGCCCCCTGTAGTTCATCCATCAACTCATTAATCCTGGGGATGGGATACCTGTTTTTTATGGTCTTCTTGATGAGTGCCTTGTAGTCGATGCACATGCGTAAGGTCCCATCTTTTTTCTTCACTAGCACTATTGAAGATGCAAATCGACTAGAGCTAGGTTTGATGTACCCTAGCTTGAGCAGTGCTTTGATTGTACTCTCTATCTCATCTTTGTACATCTTGGGATGTTTGTAAGGAGTGGTGATAACTGCTTGAGTCCCCTCCTCTAACTCAATGATGTGCTCAAATCCCCTATTTGGTGGTCGACCTGCTAGAAGATCTCCGAATACTGCCTTGTGCTTTTGCAGTAAAGCCTCTATATCTGCTGGATGCTGTGTGGCTTTATCTGGTGGTTTCCTGAAGGTAACCATGCACTCTGCAACCCACTCAATATCTCCTTGTCGGAGTACTGCCTTCATCCTGTGTGATGTCACTACTGTGGGAGGGTAGGTATTCATCCCTCTCAATACTACCTTCTGTCCCTCTGCCTCGGTGAACTCCATCTCCATGGTCTGGTAGTTCGTGGAATACTTCCCTATGGAATACAGCCACTGAACTCCCAATACCACATTCATGTCAGGTACATCTACCACATAGAATGTCTCTATCGTAGTGTAATTCCCTAGTGTCACTTTTAGTTTAGGAATCCTCTGACTACACTCCATGGTGTGACCTGCTGCAGCTACTGAAAATCCATCCAAACTCTCGGTCTGGATGCCTTTCCTCTTGACCCATGCAGCATCAATAAAATTGTGGGATGCCCCACCATCTATCAGCAGTCCCACTCTATGGCCCTGTACGGTACCCCTGATCCGGAGAGTGTGGAATCCAGGGACCCCTGTCATGGTAGCAATAGTACCTCCTGAGGGCTGTCCCTCATCAATTGTCTCTGGTGTCGCTCCCTGCTCCTGATCCTTATAATCCTCATCCTCCCCACTTATCTGAATAGGCCTCTATGTAGTAGGCCTTTCCCTTCCCTGAACATCTGTGACCTGGTTCCCATGGGTCATGACAAGTGAAACATAACTTTTTTCTTCTAAGGTCCTGGCGAGTATCTTTATCCATCCATTCTTTCTCGGGCCACTCTTTCTGGAAGGGTTTCCTCTCTTTTTCTTTGATAGAGAAATTAGTTCTGGGAGGAAATCTATTCTTGGGTACTGCCTCCTGCAAATCTCTAGTCCGACTGATAGCATCGGCTAGGGTGGTGGGTCTATAGGACTTGACCCATCCACGTAAGGGCTTAGTGAGAGCCTCGGTAAATAGCATAATCAATTTGCTCTCTGAAATATTTGTCACCATGACTGCCACCCTCTGAAACTCTGAAATGAATGCATCTACACTACCTGTCTGCTTGAGCTGTGCCAGCTCTCTAAAATGCACCTTAGGGTCCTTCCAGTCAAATTGCTCAATGAGCCTCTGTGTAAATTCAGAATAGGAAGTGATGGTGTTGTGACCCAACGTTACCAACCCGTGGTACCACCACTCATGGGCCTCTCCATCCAAATGCAAAGTAGCCAATTTAATGGCATCTGTCTCAATCATGGGGTTGAGCTGGAAGTATGTATCCAACTTCTATACCCAATTTTGGGCTGGGCCACCCCGGGTACCCTCAAAGGTAGGGATAGTCAGTTTCCCTACGGTGTGCTGTAACTCATAGTTCTGGGTGAATGGCTTATTGTAAGCTCTGGGTTTGTTCTTGCTTTTAAAGTGGCAGAAGTCAGTGAAAGTCATGGCTGAATGGAAGTCATCTCCTAAAGCTCTATACTCATGGATTCTTCTGGTTCTACTTGTGCTAGAAGCACTCCAGCTGGGCTATCTAAGAAGTGAGGCATGGTAGGTCGGGATGGCTTGCCGTATATATGGGGATGGCTCTGCATGTTGGTATGTAAGTGTTCCCCATTACTACTGGTGGATACCCTATCACTATTGGGAAACAAGGGACTGTGTGGGGTGGGCCCAGTTTTCTGTGTCATTTGCCTGAAGGTACTCATCATTTCTTTTTGTCCAACAGTGAGTTCTTTTATAGTTGATATGAGACTATGAAAAGCTATTTTATCATCATCGGCCATTGTTTCTTTGCCCTTTCCAAACTGATACTCTCTATCCCCCAACTCTATGTCCTCTAACTCTTCTTCTCCTCTATCACTGTTTCTATACCTCCATCTCCGGTAAGTAATGTTGTATGGATCTTCTGAATTCATTTACAATTTTGCATGCCCATAGCTAGCAAGGAACATGCTTTGATACCATTGTAATATCCCAAACTGATATTTTTTCTTTTTTTTGTGTACTGTCAATGGCTAGTAGGCTTATTTTTCAATAGAATATGAAAGTAAACCCTGATCTATGCATGCATGCAGATCTGTAACCTAAAGAACATGGAAATGCTAGAAAGTAGGAGGAATTCATGCATGTACATACCAGTATATAGATCTGCTAATGTCGATGAGGATGATCCCTGCATGCAGATATTGTGCTGGATGAATAAAGAGATAAGCCAAGTCGTCCTCCTAGAGACAAGTGCACCCTCCTCCAAGCTATAACTATTCCGTAATAAATGATACTTGATTGATGAAGACCCAGTCAAGGTGCAATAGGGTTATAGTTCCCCTCTGATGATGATAGAAGTTGCATGCAGAAGATGTGATGGCTCAATAGCCCAAAACGTGAATACCTCTCCAAAGCAATTCACCCTCAGGCATGCAAACGTCCTCCAATAGAGATAAATACTGATAAATCTCTCAAGAGTCCAATAGAGAAGCCCTTCTTCCAGGGGAAGGGTAATATGGCCACTTTGAGAAGGATGGGAGCAACATGTAGAGGTTCTGCTCCCTGTAGACTGTAAAACGAATGAGCGAACAATTGAGCAATGCGCCCAAGCAAGAGAGCAAATTCCCCAAACTAGTGAATAACTCGATCTCCTGAAGCAACTGATGAAGAGATCCTAATGATGAAGCACTGTTGAACCTTGATGATCCAACCTGACGATGAACTAGCACAGATAGATTTTGCCGCCGAAATACACCAATTAGCTAAGCATGCACTCAACCCCAACTTAGCTTGCTGAGCTCTCCAATTCGAATTCTCAATTCAATAATCATATAAGTGTGTTTCTCCATTCACTTTACCTCTCTTTTATAACACTCAACTGTAGATAACCTAACTTTTGACCTAATTTTTGTCACTTTACCTTCTAATTCATAGTTGACTTGCATGTAGGTGCCTGAAGACTCAATCAGGTGCATGCATCATGAAATAATGCTCAGATGTCATGCATGCAGGTGGCCTTTGGCTTAGAGGGCCCCTGTCTATCTAATGATGATATAATATCGATGCCCTAGATCTTCTTATATGGCATCTATCCTTGACTGTCAGTGCCCGCTCGAACCTATGGGAATCAAATAGGTTAGCGGGATGGTCCTCAATGCTTAAGCAGAAGAGGACATTACAACAACTGAGAGTTGGCACACAAATCGAGGTACCTTTAATGCTATTGGTTTAGTATTAATGTGCACAGATTTTGAGGCTGAATTTGTACACAGATTTCAAGGAAGTAATCAGGGTAGGGAGGCAGTACTGCTGACTGTACAGTGTATGTGCTGTTAGTAGAGTGTGGGTTTGGCACGATTTACAAAGTGCTGGTACAATTTTGTATATTGAAGTTACTCCTGTATTGTATCATTTCTTTCTCAGCCTATATATAAATTCTCTTCAATGCTGGTTTTCCCCAGGGGGTGGGGTTTTTTTTCCAGGGTCTAAGTTTGACCAAAAATAGTGTGTTCATGTGTTTTACAGTCTGCTGTAAATGTGTTTAATTTCTGCTGCTAATGGTGCTTCATGAAGAGTATATATTGACCTACAATGTCATTTAATCTATGCTTGATAAGTGTGTAAACTTATTTTCTGCTGTTGAGGTTAATATCAAAGTTTTATGAAGTATTTGACATCACTCTCAGATGGCTGTTATGTGAACAGATTTCTAAGTTTTGTCATTTTATAATAGTATCATCATCATCATCTTCAGTACAGAGCTGAAGTATCATCATCACCATCTTCAGTACAGAGCTGAAGTATCATCATCATCAGTATATGAATATTGGAACAACATCAACAATCATCAGTAAGTGAATATTGAAACAACAACATCAATCAACAGTAAATAAATACTAAAACAACAACATCAATCAACAACCAACATGATCCTTCCCTTTGGAATTACGGGATCAAGTTCAACAACACTGATGATCCTTCCTTTCGGAATTAGGGATCATGGACAATCCTTCCTTTCGGAACTAGTGATTCAGTCCAAGAACATCTGGTGATCCTTCCTTTCGGAACTAGGGATCATGGACAATCCTTCCTTTCGGAACTAGGGATTCAGTCCAAGAACATCTGGTGATCCTTCCTTTCGGAACTAGGGATCATGGATAATCCTTCCTTTCGAAACTAGGGATCATGGACAATCCTTCCTTTCAGAACTAGGGATTCAGTCCAACAACTCTGGTGATCCTTCCTTTCAGAAATACGGGATCTTGGACAATCCTTCCTTTCAGAATTATGAGATTCTAGTCCAACAACTCTGGTGATTCTTCCTTTTGGAATTATGTGATCTTGGACAATCCTTCCTTTTGGAATTACGGGATTCTAGTCCAACAACTCTAGTGATCCTTCCTTTTGGAATTACGAGATCTTGGACAATCCTTCCTTTTGGAATTACGGGATTCTAGTCCAACAACTCTGGTGATCCTTCCTTTCGGAATTACGGGATCTTGGACCATTCTTCTTTTTGGAATTACAGGATTCTAGTCCAACAACTCTGGTGATCATTCTTTTTGGAATTACGGGATCTTGTACAATCCTTCCTTTCGGAATTACGAGATTCTAGTCCAACAACTCTGGTGATGCTTAGACAATCCTTCCTTTCAGAATTACGGGACCAATCTTTACGGAGCTACCACTACAACACACTTGGATGATCCTTCCTTTCGGAATTACGGGATCATTGTCTACTACTCACATCTTAGACAATCCTTTCTTTCAGAATTACGGGATTTTAGTCTAAGTATCAACATCTAAGACTATCCTTCCTTTCGGAATTACGAGATCATTGTCTAAGGATGATCAATCCCAACTGTGCCACCATAGTATCATCAACACTATTCCCCCTTTCGAGGGAAGTCCTTACGGACTACACCAAGCTTGTCACGGAAGTGCTCAAACTTCACACGAGACAGAGGCTTAGTCAACACATCTGCAACTTGCTCATCGGTGCTCACATATTGGAGCTTTACAACTCCCTTATGCACCATATCTGGAATGGTTCTCTGTCATCTTCACGCAGCTTTAGTTATCACATAGAATCACTGTGGTATCCAACTCCAGATCGAATAGACCTGATAACAACTTCCGAAGACATATGGCTTCACAACTGGCGGAAAAAGCTGCAATATATTCCGCTTCTACAGTGTTAAGAGCAACACTGGATTGCTTCTTAGCCATGAGATCATGGCTGGCCCCAGATTGAAACACTCATCTGAAGTGTTCTTCCAATCTAAATCTGTATAACCATATAGTCTGAAGTCATGATCTCTAGTATAACTAAGATCATAGTCTACCGTACCTTTTAGGTACCTCATCACATGCTTTGCAGCTATAAGGTGAACACGTCTGGGCTCAACCAAATACTAACTCAACGTGTTCACAACAAAGCATATATTTGGCCTGGTATTCGTCAGATACATTCGTCAGATACATCAATGACCCAATAATCTGCCTGTCTCAGAAACCGGATTCGTTTGAAACCCTTGCCGTGTCCCGAATCGGTCGAATCGGACACGATTCGATATGAATTCGTGTCCGATTCGACCTTGCATCGAATCCTAAATCGGGACATGCACTCAACAACGAATCGGACACGATTTTACAACGTGTCCCGACTGTCGGACACGTACCCGAAAAACAGGACACGTTTTTGGAAATCACATGATTGAAGGTAGTTCGTTTGATTGAACGTAGATTGTCTTTTAATGAATTATGTGGAAATCACATGATTCTGTTCTTACGCGACGTATCTTTCAAGTGTTTCGGTCCATGGAGCACCTTTTGAATTGCTTTGTTTTAGGGTTTGTTTTTCCAGTGGAGAAAGGAAGACTTCCAAATTCCTTCCGTTTGTATTAGTTCACACTTAATACCGGTTATCAATTCATAGCCCGTTGATGGATTCCTTTTTGGGCCCTAGCGATAATGTCAAATCCAAATCAGATGAAATATACTTCTAACAAAAACAAAATACCCCATCCATTCAACGACGACCAAGGTTTTGTTGGCAGGGATGAAATATCAAAGGAATTCTCGTATTCGGAATCATATGAAACATTCATCTGGTTTACTGGTCAAGGAAATGTGCCTCATGGATTCCATGCCGACCATGTTTACTCGTCAAGGAACCAAGCAATGAGCATCTTGGTCAAGAATGAAATTTGACAAAGATGGATCATAATTCATACGAAATATTCATCCTGAGTGTTTATCACTTAACCAAAAATAATGTAACTGATTGATTCGATTTCGACCTAGCTTTCTGGCTAAGACTGAACTTTCAATAAAACGGTTTTGTTTCAAATTATTTTGAGTCCTATTTCTTTTAGTTTTTTTAAATTTCTGTTTTGACCAGGTATAAACACTATCATCAATATGGTTCAATAAGCATAATAATATTGTATTATATTATTCCACTTTACATGTTGAGCCTCGAGATATGTATAAACCACGTGGTCTCATTAATAAATTAATAATAAAATTAGCACAGCCACCACAAGTAAAGTGGTCCGTGAATTTGTAATGGATTTCATTCCATCCACTAGGGTTCAATTCAGTTGAGACATCTTATGGCTTGGATTACTTTGGATTTCATTCCATCCACCCGGGTTCAATTCGGTTGAGACATCTTATGGCTTGGATTACGTGCTCACCGTTTGCTTGACCTACCATCCATCGTGATTTGTGAATGACAAATGTGTAATCATTAATGTGTTTTTATTCTAATTTCTATTGAATATTTGTAAATGTTCTAGTTTCTAAATATTTCTGGATCTATATGTCTATATTTTTAAATTTTAATATATTTAAAAAAAATATATATATGTATATAAAACGTATCCTACGTGTCTTGATTTCGGGGGTCACCGTGTCCGTGTCGGACACTCGTATTTTCGTGTCCTACGTGTCCCGTGTCCCCGTGTCAGGTGACTTAGCTGCCTGTATAGTGTCACATCCACTAACTCTGACGAAGCATCAGTCAACAACTTCAAATTTGTATCCATGGGTGTGGCCATGGCTTTACACTCCGACATATCAAAGATTTCTACTGCATACTTCCCTTGGTTATTGAATATTCCTTTTGGGCTTTGCCATACTTCAAGACCTAGAAAATAATGCATCAAGCCAAGGTCTTTCATCTCAAATTTCTGCTGCGAGCTTCTTCTTTCATTGGTTCTGCAACTCTGAGAGCTACATCTTCTTCATATACTTTTTCAAGCTAGCACATGAGGTTCTTTATAGAGAGTTCTGAGTTCTGGAGGTTACTTCTACTTTAATTTCACCATTTGTCTAGTGTAATATACATCATTTGCCACTAAGGCAACGTCTTGTTATAGTTGAGTCACTCTCACTTTGTTCATTTGCAGTATGCTTTATAAGTCTTCTTGAATGTCATCGTCACTTGTTCTTTGGAACAAGTCTCATCATTATTCTCTTGTAGGAGATTATACATGATCTTCCTACAAATCAAATTTAGTTTCATGATTATAAACATTTCATAAAATCAATTCTTATGTATAAAGATATAGGTCTCACAGTCATGCAACTATCTTAGCCAATGCTTCAACACAACATTCATCCATATCCTGTATTCATATGGTAACTTTCTAGATGCCTTCCATCTCTACCAGAACATTATTAAGAGCGTGCACTACTCCCAATATGTCAGCAAAGAGGTTTCACTCTAGATAAGTAGCAATGGAATGTTGTATAATACATAGGCCACTTACCCGTCACATGCATATTAGTAGTAAACTGTTCATTAATGCAACTGTTCTAACATGCATACTACACTTCCTAAATTTAGGAATATAGATATGTACACAATTGAACAATATCATTTAAACAATTTGATAAAATGACAATTCAAATACATATCTTAATTTGTTTGGTGGGATCTCTTTTGATCCTAGTCTCCTTGCAGGGATTACTGGAATGTCTGATGGTGAGCTCTACTCCATCATCTGATTCTGAGGTCCTTTGCTTATTGTTGCCGCCTAATACACACCTGGGGGGGGACGTGGCAAGAAACCTTCAAGCCGCTCGGTGTGTCATTGGGGACAAGTGAGAGTCAAGTGCTGTCACCTGATTACTCGACTCCTCCATCTAGGCTTACTCCTAGCGAAGCCAAGGGGGGTGGTCCCTATGAAAATTAAACTAAGGCTTTTAATCTATAACAAAGGTAAAAGTCTACTCTAGGAGTTAATTATGATGATGAGATGGAAAAATAAATCAACAAAACATCATGGCAAATATTTAATCAACACTACACATGATATTGGTAAAGAAAAAGATACATTCACGACATTTTATAGAATTGATAAAACAACATAGACCAGTGCTGAGAGATATATGCATGCGATTGTTGCTGTTTAGGGTTGTGAAAGTATTGCCAGAGGCTTGTTGGTTTATTTTAGAATTATTAAATGAGTATTAAAGGAGTGAGTAAAATTATTGGTTTGGCCCAAGCAGATTTAGCTCTTTGGACTGAGTGCTTTAGCGGCTTAACCGTTTGTCCAACCAGGCGAGGATGAACCTTCTTAAAGTAGCCTGCTGACTCTACAGTATACACTCATGCAACCTCCCGAATCCGCAAAGAAAGATAAGTTTGGATTTTCCTATTAAACTATGTACCTTACACCTGTTTCTAATTGACCCAACTGTTCAGACTAAGCTGCAGTGGCCAAGAGCATACTTTGGGTTTGGGGTGTTGTTTCGTTTTATTAAAATTGTAAGTAGATGATTAGCTAAGCTACAACCCAAGAGTATATTTTCTTCGCACCACAAAGTGATGGAGTACTTCGGTAGAGCAAGGGGTTAATTTTAAGATAAGATTTTAAGAACAATAGTAGTTGTTTGTAGCACGGAATGAAGAATGACTGAACAATTGATTGTAAGTCTTTTGAGGACGCTTTGTGTGCTTGATGTTGTTGTTTAATTATTAATGCTCAAAATAAACTAATCTAAAATGGAAAAATAGAAAAAATTGCGAAAAAGTAAAAAAAATGAAAAAAGTGCGAATCTCCCTTGGGGGGATTGGGGTCAGGTGCTGGAATTGCTTGCTGAGCTCTTTTTATTTTTTGAGTTACAATATGAAACCTTAAAGAAACATTGCTTGCCCTTTATGCTTAGGGAACAAGACAGTTTACAAATTAATGCGAGAGCAAAACAATGCTTGGAAAGTTGGTTCTCAAGATAGTTCAGGAAGTTTTAAAGTGTCAATCTTTTTTTTTTTTTACCTTCAACGTGTTAAAGAAACAAAACAGACGAGCAAGCAAATGTTAATTAGAAAAGACAATCAAAACACTTTAAGAGTGTTCAGAAAATGCTACAAATTGTCAAATTGAAAACTAGTGCAACTAGTATGTAAAAAACTTGTTTTTGGCCAACTTTTTGAGTCTTTAACTAACTTTTAATTAATTTTTAAATTTAGGACTGGTATGCATGCAAAAATTTCCAGCGAGCTAAAAAGTTATGGAAATCTACCAAAGCACACTTTAAGAGTGTATTCAGTTTAGATGCAAAAAAAGTGAAAATTTTCTACTTAACAACTATGAGAATGGAGTCAAATAACTAAGGAAAATGAGCTAGAAAGCTACTTTCCTTAGGAACTTTTGCTTGCTTTTGGAAAAGCTAAGCTAAAATAGAAAAAACACTTGTTTGCCAAATATTAAATAAAGCTTAGAGAGTAAGGCTTAGAAAGTACAAATTTTTAAGTATTCAAAATATTGATACCTTGTACTAGAAGAACCTAAACTTCTTAGATCTAGAATTTAAAATGAACTTGGAAAGCTTGATCTAGATTTGTATATGATTTTAAAACTTTACAAACTACTTAAGATAGATATTTTGAAATATAGATGTAAATGCTTCAAACCAGTAAAGTAACCGGAACCGAAATAACTTTAGAAAAGAGGAGAAGGGAATGAGGAAACTCTTTCGATCGAGACTTCGAGCCTTGGAGATGAATTCCGGGATTGTAGAAGGACTAGATCTAAAACATAAAGCAGTTAGATAAAGACAAGACGAACAAGCAAGTCCTCTTCTCCTTCAACCAAAAGTGTACCTGCAGCTTACATCAACTCATTACAAAGCATTAGATCTGGAAGCAGCATATATAAGAAATCAAATGCCAAAATACTCATAAACAAATGAAATTTTTTAAAAGCTAGATCATGAAACAACAAGACTAGGAAAGTAAACAAACTTAACCAGTCTAGCTTACAAAACAAACAATTGTCCTTACAATAAACCAAGCTCCAAGACAGGAAGTAGATGAGCAGCTTACTACAAGCCTCCTTCGTTCAATACATCGATCATGCATCCACACATCAAAAGCAACACAAGGATTCGACCTCCAAAGTCTCTTTTATTCTCAGATAGTTCTCAATAGATTACAAAATAGCAGAGCTTTGCCTCTATACACCAACTAGTGAAAGAGGAGGCCAAAGCTTGCTTAAATAACAAAAAGCATGCAAGGTAGGGCGCAAATCCCTAAGGAGGGCGACTTCTGTAGAGGAGAGTTTAACTGCTTGATGGTTGATGTGATTGGAACTTGATTGAAATGCCAAATGAAGAGGATTGCGCCACCTCTCCAAGAGGTAGGAGACTTCTCCTTGGGATCTTCACCATTTAAACTCAACCTTCCCTTCAACAAAGTCGCCCATGCATGAGAGAAGGCGCATTTCCTGATTGAAAGACAACTCAAACTTGATGGTTGTGATTGGAATCAACCTTTTCGGAGCTCAGTTAACTCTCTGATGACTATCCAGTCACTTTAGATCAACTCCGAACCAACTCCGGACATTCTCCTCTATTTTAGGAACTTGTCCTTTATTCAATAAATATGTCTTTTTTCATATTTATTTTGTCTTTTTGGGAGAATTTGAGTAAATATCATTTTTCTTGATAAATACTTACTCAAAACTTAGGAAAAGAGGGTTTATGGGTTAAATGGTGCTCTGGTTCAGAAAATGAGCCTCAATTTGTCAAAATTCACCCACAAACCACTTAATTATTACAATTTGAATTTTTTCAATTAAACGATATGAAAAATGGTTTAATTAATTGAAAAATTATTTTTTTAATAAAAATAAAAAAATTGTCCACGACCATGATTTATTTATTTATTTATAAGACCGACTCTGACCACCTAGAGACCTAGGAAATGACCATAGGACTTTATTATAGTGTCTAGCATGTTTATATTTATAAGATGGACTCTAATAACCCCCGAAGGCCTAACCGCCAAATTCGGGCATTCCAACTTTGGAGGTGTAGGAGAAAAACTCATCGATTATACTTGGCTAAAGGCAAAGCATAATTGACAAGGAAAAAAACTCCTTGGATTACCTTCTTTGGTTTTCAAGTCCTAGGGAACCGAGTCACTCAAAGACCACCATGCTAGCAAACTTTATTACAAACCCCGTGGGGCATGGTCATACATTACAAAAATGAAAAAGATGGCTCGGAAAAGGCCAAGACTGGAACATCGAACTCTGATAAGCACAAATAGTTGTTTAATACTGGCGGTTCTCTGATGTCCAACTGAAGTGCAACTCAGTTGGTAACACTTATGATCTATAATGTTGATAAAGTCTTATCCTTCATCTTCATCGGGGTTCTTGAATCAAGCTTGTAAGTGGCTTCTCCTATTCTCCTAGTGAAACTTGAGAGGAGTCCTTTTCTTCAAGTATGGTGAGAGTGCTTTGAAGCACCACTATTATAAGACATATTCTTCAATTTCTTCCTTTGGTAACTTCCTGGAAGGTTCTTCTTCTTCTTCTTCTTCTTCTTCGGCAAAATGAGCATGATGTCTTTTGTTATTCTTCTTTTATGAAGCCTTCTAGGTCATGTTCTTCAAGAATGAGCATGACCTTGTGAAACTGCTTCTCCAAGAATTGCTTATGGCTTGACCTAGGGTTTGATAGAGAAACCCCAATTTTTTCAACTTTGATATCTTGAGAAACTGATTGGAGGAAAAGATATGCCTCCCTAAGGTGATTTAGGCAAAGTACTCCTTTTCCCAAATCTGTGGATAGGACTGCAAAATACTTGATGCCCTAGTTTCTTCAATTTCTACTGTAGATTTGTCGGCTCTTAATTTTGATGTATCTCCGAAATTTCTGCTCCTCAAGGTCTGAAACTTCATTCTGTGATAGTCTGATCTGTCCTCTATCCAACCCCACAGGTTAGAGCAGGATTGGATTCACCAAGTGGAGCTTATTCTAAGTTTCCCAAAATGACTTGTTTATGGACTGTTTCAGTATAGCGAACTTGTATGGACTGCCACATGTCATTGTGTCATCTTCGGGTTTTGAAACTCACACCATAGAAACTACAGTCCGTGCACTTTTTGGAACATCTTACGAAATTCGATTTGGTTCTTCCTAGCGCGAGATATAGCATTTCTCCTTAGGTCACCTGTTTAAAATTGAATTCAGGAGGAGGCTGGAACCCTGATTTTCATGGATCATATCTCCTAAAGTATAGCGAATATGAGGCTGAAACTCGCACACAAGGTACATGAACCTTTCATATTCGGTCTGTCCAAGTTTCAGATACTGAACCTTTGCCAAAAGTGATTCATAGCGAAAATTACAAGATGACTAGTTTCCGGAGAAAGAGAGAGAGAGATTTACCCTCGTGAAAGCTGCTCTTTTCAATCTAGCTCTGATACCATGTTAAGTTTATATGCTGCAATAACTTAGATTCCTACTTCATTAGCATTTAATACATTTTCACAATAACAACAACATAAATAAGATCTTTGAAAGACACACAATCTCAAGGTACACAACAATTTATCCTGGGAAACCCTCAAGGGGAAGAAAACTCAGCAATAACTTCCTCAATATAGATTACCAAAGTACAATGCCCAAAGAAATAAGTCTCATAAAGAATAGAGACAAAAACAAAAGTAATCCTCCTCCTCCTCCTTCGCAATTTTCCTCTCTCCTCTAATGCGCAATGCTTGAGTGAATGAATGGTACAAATGAGAGGAAACACTATCTATTTATACTTTACCTTTTACTTGACATTTAACCTAACTAGGTCGGCCTCACTAACTTAACTGGGCCGACATCTCTAGGGAGACTGAAATAATATTTATATTACATTCTTTTGTGTACTAATGACTCAACTTACAATGGAGGTTTTACCTCATGACTTTTACATGAGCTTTTACATTAAAGACATCTCCCTAAGGAGGAATAATACAAGTAGAATATTCTTCGAAGTTACATTATTTCAACAGAAGTAAGGGTGTTAGTCAATAAAAGTGAACAAACAAATGTGGACTCAGTCAAAGTCCATGAGGTTTGAGAAACCTGATAATTTTTTTAGGTTCGCTGAATTTTGAACGTCAAGGTTGAAGTTTGGTGAACCTCGTGATATAGCCAGCAAGCACTGGGAAAACTAGAGTAGTTCTGACATTCTATCTTGGGATAAGGCACCCATGAAGAGGAGTGAGGATCATAGTGGAGAGAATATTCTTCCTAATAAAAGTGCTCATCTCATTATTAACTGCAAATAACTCACTGTTGAAACCAGTCAATGCTCGCCTATAGATAGAACCTGATAAAAATAGGCAGTCTAAAATTAGAAAATTCCCTAAAAATTAAGAAATTATAAAACTGAGGATCAATCACTATTCTATTGACAGTCTAAAAGTAGCAGCTTCTAAAAAATAGGGAAGCCTAATTTTTAGGAGATTACAGAAATGGATTGGAGAACAAGCTTGGAGCAACAAGAAAAGCTAACAATTCTTGCAGGAGATAACAAGATAGTAAAAGGTTTTCTTGTTTCTCATTGTGCATGTTTCTTCTTACATCATTTCATTAAGCTCGTCTCTTTGATCAGTCTTTTTGCAGGATGTATGAAACCATATATTGATATGTATTTATGAATGCTTGGGATATTATCTGCATATTTGGAATGTTCAAGTATTACACTTATCTTAAGCATACCTATTTGTTAGCAACAATCTTTGGCAAATTCAAACTTTACTACAGTTGATCAGCCAACAATGTTTATTCAAGAGATAAAATGGCGTCATAGTCAATCACATCACTATTTTGTTCTAATGTGCTTTTTTGGAAAATAAAAAGAACTTATATGAACAGAGCACAGATTTTCATGTTGGGATTGACTGCAACCTTTCAAAGTATGATACAAAATGGGCAATGTGATAGCTTTAAGCTCTGGCCCAAATGTTCTGCTATTACTGAATGCAGCTTTTTGTATCCATTTACTGTTGCTTTACTACAAGCGTTTGAACTTTGTATGTAATAAATTATAATATCTGTCACTGGTAATCAGAAACCTATTCTCTTTTAAAATTTTACAATTGATTTTAGTACAGTTATGATGAGAATTAACTAGGGATCTTCAAAATTCGTACGAGAGGTCTGATTTTTAAGCCTGACTCCATACCTCAATTGGATTCGTGTCATCACCTCCCTTGCTGAAATTGTTCTGCCTGGGTATGCTCCCTTTCCCTTCTTCCCCTTTACATTTGATCCACATGCACTGAATGATAAAGTCTTGGGTTACGGTCAATACCCTTACTCCCCTCTCCAAACTGACAAATCTCTGTTCTGTCAGCTTGTCCTTCCCCAGTTCTTTACACTTCCCTCCCATTGCTTCCTCGACACAAACAGCTGTTTCTTCAGATAGTTTGTATTCCATTTCTACAAAGTTACAAACAAATTGCTTAATTCTTGTGCCATTCCAACCGTCGGATCCTTCAGCTACCAGTGTAAATAAAGGTTCTCCTTATACAGGGACGTCCTTCCTCTTATGTATCCAGAATGTGCTGGAATAAAGATCAGATCCTGCTTACCTTCTTTCCCAGCAGCAGCATCAAATTTTCATATTTCACTTCCTTCTTTTCCCCAGTCTCTCAGTTTCTCTACTGTTGCCTGGGACTTTCACCTCAAAATGCTCTTTGAATTACAGTTCAATTTTCAAACCCTCTGTATTGAAACACGAGCATCCCCTCTTGTGACCAGCTTCCATTGTGTTCCTTTGCCCCTCTCTTCCCTCTCTTTTTCTCGATGTCAGCTTCCAACAGATTTGGCTCTGCCTTAATCTTACACCTTCCTCTCTTATTGTAACAGTAACGTTTTTGGTAACCCCGACTTCTCTCGTGCTGTCAGGAAGCCTGGTAAATCATTTAAGATCCAAATTATTGCCTCGGTTGTGAGTTCCCGCTTCCTATATCTTCCCTGTGACTGAATATCCTTTGTGGGGAGATGAATACTCAGGAACCCTCTCATAATAGTGAGTAAATGTCCTTGTTGTTGATGCCGAGATGCACACCTGAGGGGAAACGCAGCAGAAATCTTTCGAAGCTGCTAGGTGCGTCCCTGGGGGCAAGTCTCGAGTCAGGTGCTGTCACTTGATCCTGACTCCTCTGTTTAGGCAAACTCCTAACGAAGCCAAGGGGGGTAGACCCTAATAAAGAGTTTCTAAGGCTCTTAAATTTGTTTGGTTGTTACGGATGAAAGTAAGTTGTTTTTAGGAGTTTTATAATGATGACTAATAATCAACACAAGATATTGCAACTTTAAATGTGATCAACAACATAAATATGAATGCATTCACAACATAAGATAGAGAACTTAAAATATAGCAAATAACAAGACCAGTGCCGTGGAGTCAAAATAAAATAGTGCTTGCTGTTGTAAAGAAAACTGTTGTGCAATGCTCTTGGTCAATTTTGGATTATTAGGGTGAAAATGATTAGGGGGAAAATGGGGATTCCCGATATACCTTGCGGTACGGGGAATATGTCTGGAATGTGATCTAGGTGGCTCTGTACAAGGACATGTGGGCTGGGACGAAGTTTTGAGAGCGGTGTTCAACACTACACCAACAAGGATGTAGTCTAACTGTGCTCTGAGGTCACCTTCCAGTGGTTCCCTTTTTCTTAGTCAGAATTTCCCCACTTTCGATCACAGTGTGGCAACACTGGATTTTCGTTATGTTGAGGGTTGTTACTTTTATTATTATGAGTCCTTAGTTAAAATGTGAGAATTTATTAAGTGCTACAATTCCACCCAGGGATGGAAAAGAGAGAAAAAGGTTTATTCAAGTTGTTTGTACAAATAAGATGTTACACTAATTACTAACGACTATGTTTCAACTTTCTGATCATCCATCACTAATTAGCAAAGCCTTTAGGTGGTGGCGAGCGCATACTTCGTGGCAACGAGTCGGCTTATTTGATTGCGAAAAAATGAAACAAAGATGTAAACCAAATAAACAACAATGATACAAAAAACTAACCCAAATAATGAAGATGCAAACGAATTACAAGTTTTCTAATTATCTATCCAAGAGTCTCTTTCATGTCGGACGACCGTACTTGGGAGAGCAAGGGGGTTAGTATTCAGCTCATTCCCAAAATAAAGTAAAGTAAAAACTGAAAGAAAAGTCTAGATCTAGTTGCAATAATTGAAAAAACTAATCTAGCAAGCAAAACTAATCTAAAGCAGAAAGTAAAGAGGACAAGTACAAGCTTCCCTGAAATGGGGGAAGGGGGTGTGGGAGCCTTAAATCTCACCTGCTCTTTATTAATTTATTACAAATCTTAACTCTCCGACAGAGAGCGCTCTTGATGTGTAAAAGCGAGATTTAAGAGACTTTTAGAAAGCTAAGTAAATGCAAGGGGTTGAAATATGTCCTCTTCAAGGTTCAAACTTCCCAAATTCGCTCAAGTCCTTCGCTTTTCTATGACAAAAAGAAAAAAAATAAGCGAACTACAAATTTATTAAAATGTTAGTATTTGTTACTATAATCACAAAAATTGTACAACTTAGTACTTGCAAATGGTAAGAAAAATTAATACTTCAAGTATTAAAGATTCATGACTAGATCTAAGCATGAGATAACCAATTTAAAGCATTTTTTAGATCTAACATGTAAACAAGTAAATAACTAATGATGAAACTTTCTTCGATCTAATTTACCTATATTGAAAAGGTAACCGAGAAAATAAGAGTTTAGAGTTTTTTGAAAAGATGGAAGGAGGACTTCAAGCCTCAAGCTTGATCTTTATCGAAGACTTTAGAGTGCCTGCAAACAAAAGTATTAGCTCGAAAGTGCTGAAGAGGGGAGATGATGCAATCGAGCTCAACTCCTCCTTCAGATCTGTAATCGTGCACAACTATAAGAAACACTTGCCAATGGTGGATTAGATATGGTGTGCATGCAAAAGGGAGATCAAGAGAGCCTCAGTACAACCGAGTACAGTTGGCTACTCCCGTGTCTCGTGAAAACAAAACACAAATAAACAACTTAACAACCGTAAATGTTTATTCTATTAGATTATAAACAACCTTCTAAGCTAGATCCATTACCACTATTCAAACGAGAGAAAATACGTGGTACAATATCACCTCAATAACACAACATCATCAAATGGCACAACACGGACCTCCAAAGTCTTTCAATATTATTCATCAGATACAACAATGTTACAATGGGTAGAGGTTCCACCATCCATTTGGAAAGAGTGAAGAAACCTTGCTTAAATAGGAAAACCAAGAGGGAGGGCGCATGAGTTAGTTGAGAGAGGGCGAATGAGTGAAGAGCGTATCCCTTAATCAATGGAGAAAAGAGTGCGTGAACTACACTCTAACTTAAACTTGGTAGTTGGGATTTGGATAGGATGGCAACCACCTCACAAGAGGGGCGACCCTCTCAAACCTTGGAAACATCTACCACGCTTTACGAACATCATGCACATGGTTGACGCCCACGTGAGGAGGAAGGGCGCTCCCTTGTAAATAATTGCTATCCTAAGTTTTGAGATTTACATGTGATTTTATCCATAAACATGGTCACCCTCCTTAATATTTTAATATGCCACCTTTCTATACCATTTTTTATTCATTTTTTGACTTTTGTGCAATTTGTAGAACACTTAACATTTAAGTGCCGATTTGTAGCATCTTTAGGAAAAATTGCCACAAATGACAATTTATTTGCCCGAAACCCAAGAAAAGTGTGTCCTAGGTTAAAGATGACGCTTTGAGCACGAAAACGAGCATCCCTACGCCAAATTCCGCTTCTAGACCAGGGTTTTATTACATTTTGAAAATTTCCAATTAAGCCATTAAAAATGGTTTAATTTTATGGAAAAAATATTTTTACCAGAATGAAACCAAACTCCTAGGGGTCCTAGTGCATGTCCATACGACTCAATTTAGATGGCTAGCATGTAAAAAAAAACATAGACACATAGACTTTAATAACCTCCTTAGGTTTGACCACCATGGTAAATACTCCAGCTTTGGAGGTGTGAGTGATAAACTCAGGAATTATACGCCACTGAATAGTAACTCATAATTCCTAAGGAAAAAACACTCTAGACTACCCCCCTGATAGCCAAACCTAAGTTAGGCCAAGTCTTTTACAAATTGACCATGCTTAGACCAACTTATTACAATTCCCCCAAGGGGGTCTGGACATGCAAATTTTACAAAGGGCCAAAAATTTGGCCTGATAAACTTTTGAACACTGGCGATGAACATTGAACATGTTCACAACTCTGGCGGCTCGCAAGAAATCCACCTAATGTACAAATTAGGAGGTAACAACTGGCTCTAACTACGGGACGTGTGCTTGATCAGGCCTTCTGGAAAGGAGAGTATGCGAGAACACCATAATCTCTGGTATATATATATATATCCTGTAAAAACATCTCAACTTTGACAAGAAAAACCTTCAGTAGCACAAGTTTTATAAAAGCCAATGAACCACAAGCTACGTTTTATTTGAAACAATAAAACTGATAAAAAATTCTAAGTATATAAAGGAAAATACTGGAAATGAAATGCAAAAAGTAAAGGCTCACTTTGTGGAGCTTATTTTTCCTATTCTAAACATAACATAATAAAAATTGCTAAGTAAAATTAAAAATCCAATGTAACCATCTTAACATTTCATCAATTGTAAGTTTTTGACCTTGCGTTTGGTTACCTGCCAAAGCAATGAAAATTTACTTAAGTAATGCAAACCTGCATGAGATTTCTGGATGGGAGGGCTGGATGGGAGATCATAGGAAGAAGTATCGTTTAACTGCTTCCCAAAATGGTCCGTCCTCCCGCAGGTTTCTTCTATCCATGACTGGATAGGACTAATAAATTTTTTTGAATGATGATGCAGGTTAACCACTTCACCATGTTGATCTGATGGGCTCTTCTGATGATAACTTCATGTATAAGCACAAGCCTCAAGTTGCTCCAAATCATAAGGAACATCTGCATGTGAAGACAATGGATGAGATAGATCTTCAATCAATTGTACCCAATATGGCTCTTCACCACATTGCTTTTCCAATTCCTCATTACAGATACTAGAATATAACTTTGACCGATCATATGAAAATTCCGAATGTTCCTCCCACAGGCTTTCATAAATCTCAGATAAAACAGTCCCCCTGATGGACATATCATAGATGAGATTTTTAAAAAGATTTTCACAAATCTCATAGATTGGGTTCTCAATAAAAGTCCAATAGTAATCATCCCTGTCTATGTCAGATATGTGAGAGTCTTCATCACTGGTGCCAAGTACCTAGTTATAATCATCCTCCTCATGATCATAGAAATCCTCCTCAAACAATTGGGTTTCAAAGATATCACAAGGGACCCAACTTTCCAAACACTCATTGCTATGTGGAGAACAAAGGGGAGTGTAATCACACATATTACAAACTTCATGGATTTCTTCAGAAGTGTCGATCTCTGTAATGGTTTCTTCTTGGGGCCAACCCAAAAAATTGCTATCATTGTCATTGACATGGATTCGAGGATATTCCAATTCCTCGATGTTGCATACCATTGAAATATGAGGGAAGTCTATGACCACATCTTCAATCAAGGGCTTCTCCTGCACCTCTGTTAAATTTTCTTTATAATGCGGTTGGGAAATACAAATGTCATCACATCTACTGAAGTAATCAAGGAGTAGCTCTAAATCTTCAATGCTTTTTACCGTGGAAAAATGAGGAGGCTCTTCTTTATGATATTCTATGTTTGGCAAATAAAAGGAAAAGATTACTTCAAGAAATTTTTCCAAGCCCTTCATACTACCCCTACCATCATGCCATTGCTTCAAAAATATCCGAAGGAAGCTTGAAAGGGAGGTGATACACTTATTTGGAAGGCCCTAAAAAACCAACAACCAACCTCTCCCTCCAGGGAACCAACAAACACTTGCATCATATTGTCTTCATACAGAGTATTGAAGTCAGCTAGATATTCAAGAAAAGACTTGACATGCCATTTATATAAACCCTTCTCACCATCACCAAAGTTAGGAAAACTTGAGATGTTTGAGAAGTCGATAGGATAATAATGTTTGGCAATATGAGCACCAATTTTCTCTATTAACTCATCCATATCATATATCAACATCATGTACTCGATGTAACCATGAAGTAGACCTTATATTGAAAAAGGAGGAGTGTCAAATAACGAGCTTTGAATACTTTACTGTGTCAAAATAGGCTCATCTACACACAATCAATCTCAACAATTTTTTTGAGAGACAAGGGTTTTATCCCTTCAATGCAGTCGCCATGTGAGAATAAAAAATATGCATTTAGAATACTCACAAAAATTCAAATTTTTACTTTGAACAATTTTATATAAGAAAGGAAAAGTTAGTGGAGTCGTCGGATGAAATTTAAAGATTGGATCTAAAGATTCATCAAACAAAGCAAAGAACAAAAGATAAAAATAAAAAAGTTGTACTCCGGGAAACAAAAGATTTGTCCCTGACAACGGCGCCCGAAATGTTGCTGCCGAGATGCACACCTGGGGGGAAACGCAGCAGAAATCTTTCGAAGCTGCTAGGTGCGTCCTTGGGGGCAAGTCTTGAGTCAGGTGCTGTCACCTGATCCTGGCTCCTCCGTTTAGGCAAACTCCTAACGAAGCCAAGGGGGGTAGACCCTAATAAAGAGTTTCTAAGGCTCTTAAATTTGTTTGGTTGTTACGGATGAAAGTGAGTTGTTTTTAGGAGTTTTATAATGATGACTAATAATCAACACAAGATGTTGCAACTTTAAATGTGATCAACAACATAAATATGAATGCATTCACAACATAAGATAGAGAACTTAAAATATAGCAAACAACAAGACCAGTGCCGTGGAGTCAAAATAAAATAGTGCTTGTTGTTGTAAAGAAAACTGTTGTGCAATGCTCTTGGTCAATTTTAGATTATTAGGGTGAAAATGATTAGGGGGAAAATGGGGATTCCCGATATACCTTGTGGTACGGGGAATATGTCCGGAATGTGATCTAAGTGGCTCCGTACAATGACATGTGGGATGGGACGGAGTCTCGAGAGCGGTGTTCAACACTACACCAACAAGGATGTAGTCTAACTGTGCTCTGAGGTCACCTCCCAGTGGTTCCCGCTTCCTTAGTCAGAATTTCCCCACTTTCGATCACAACGTGGCAACGCCGGCTTTTTGTTACTTTTATTATTATGAGTCCTTAGTTAAAATGTGAGAATTTATTAAGTGCTACAGTTCCACCTATGGATGGAAACGAGCGAAAAAGGTTTATTCAAGTTGTTTGTACAAATAAGATGTTACACTAATTATTAACGACTATGTGTCAACTTTCTGATCATCCACCACTAATCGACAAAGCCTTTAGGTGGTGGCGAGAGCATACTTCGTGGCAACAAGTTGGCTTATTTGATTGCGAAAAAAAGAAACAAAGATGTAAACCAAATAAAAAAACAATGATACAAAAAACTAACCCAAATAATGAAGATGCAAAAGAATTATAAGTTTTCTAATTATCTACCCAAGAGTCTCTTTCAGGTCGGAAGATCGTACTCAGAAGAGCAAGGGGGTTAGTATTCAGTTCATTCCCAAAATAAAGTAGAGTAAAAACTGAAAGAAAAGTCTATATCTAGTTGCAATAATTGAAAGAACTAATCTAGCAAGCAAAACTAATCTAAAGCAGAAAGTAAAGAAGACAAGTACAAGCTTCCCCGAAATGGGGAAAGGGGGTGTGGGAGTCTTAAATCCCACCTGCTCTTTATTAATTTATTACAAATATCAACTCTTCGACAGAAAATGCTCTTGATCCATAAAAACGAGATTCAAGAGACTTTAAAAAAGCCTGAAAAAGCTAAGTAAATGCAAGGGGTTGAAATATGTCCTCTTCAAAGTTCAAACTTACCAAATTCGCTCAAGTCCTTTGCTTTTCTATGACAAAAAGGCAAAAAACCAGCGAACAACAAATTTATTAAAATGTTAGTATTTGTTAGTATAATCACAAAATTCGTACAACTTAGTACTTGCAAATGGTAAGGAAAATTAATACTTCAAGTACTAAAGATTCATGACTAGATCTAAGCATGAGATAACCAATTTAAAGCATTTTTTAGATCTAACATGTAAACAAGTAAATAACTAATGATGAAACTTTCTTAGATCTAAGATCTAAGCATGAGATAACCAATTTAAAGCACTTTTTAGATCTAACATGTAAATATGTAAATAACTAATGATGAAACTTTCTTAGATCTAATTTACCTGTATTGAAAAGGTAACTGAGAAAATAAGAGTTTAGAGTTTTTTGAAAAGATGGAAGGAGGACTTCAAGCCTCAAGCTTAATCTTTATCGAAGACTTTGGAGTGCCTGCAAACAAAAGTATTAGCTCGAAAGTGCTGAAGAGGGGACAGGATGCAACTGAGCTCAATTCCTCCTTCAGATGTGTAATCCTGCACAACTATAAGAAACACTTTCCAATGGTGGATTAGATCTAGTATGCATGCAAAAAGGAGATCAAGAGAGCCTCAATACAACCAAGTACAGTTGGCTACTCCTGTGTCTCTTGGAAACAAAACACAAATAAACAACTTAACAACCGTAAATGTTTATTCTATTAGATTATAAACAACCTTCTAAGCTAGATCCATTACCACTATTGAAACATGAGAAAATACGTGGTACAATATCACCTCAATAACACAACATCATCAAATGGCACAACATGTACCTCCAAAGTCTTTCAATATTATTCATCAGATACAACAGTGTTACAATGGGTAGAGGTTACACCATCCATCTGGAAAGAGTGAAGAAGCCTCGCTTAAATAGGAAAACCAAGAGGAGGGAGGGCACATGAGTTAGTTGAGAGAGGGCGAATGAGTGAAGAGCGTATCCCTCAAGCAATGGAGAAAAGAGTGCGTGAACTACACTCTAACTTAAACTTGGTAGTTGGGATTTGGATGAGGTGGCAGCCACCTCACAAGAGGGGCGCCCCTCTCAAACCTTGGAAACATCTCCCACGCTTTACGAACATCATGCACATGGTTGACACCCACGTGAGGAGGAAGGGTGCTCCCTCAACTTGTAAATAATTGCTATCCTAACTTTTGAGATTAACATGTGCTTTTATCCATAAACATGGTCGCCCTCCTTAATAATTTAATATGCCACCTTTCCATACCATTTTTTTATTCATTTTTTGACTTTTTTGATTTTTGACTTTTGACTTTTGTGCGATTCGTAGAACAGTTAGCATTTAAGTGCCGATTTGTAGCATCTTTAGGAAAAATTGCCACAAATGACAATTTATTTGCCCGAAACCCAGGAAAAGTGTGTCCTAGGTTAAAGAGGACGTTTTGAGTGTGAAAACAAGCATCCCCACGGAAAATTCCGCCTCCGGGCCAAGCTTTAATTACATTTTGAAAATTTCCAATTAAACCATTAAAAATGGTCTAATTTTACGGAAAAAATTATTTTTACCGGAATGAAACCAAACTCCTAGGGGACCTACTGCATGTCCATACGACTCAATTTAGATGGCTAGCATGTAAAAAAACATAGACACATAGATTTTAATAACATCCCTAGGTTCGATCAGCATGGTAAATACTTCAACTTTGGAGGTGTGGGTGAAAAACTCAGGAATTATACGCCACTGAAGAGTAACGCATAATTCCTAAGGAAAAAACACTCTAGAGTATCCCCTTGATAGCCAAACCTAAGGTAGGCCAAGTCTTTTACAAATTGACCATGCTTAGACCAACTTATTACAATTCCCCCAAGGGGGTTTGGACATGCAAATTTTACAAAGGGCCAAAAATTTGGCCTGATGAACTTCTGAACATTGACGATGAACATTGAACATGTTCACAACTCTGTCGGCTTGCAAGAAATCCACCTAATGTACAAATTATGAGGTAACACCTGTCATCTTGTGTCTTTATGGCACCCATCCGTTGTTGTAATAAATTATTGTTTGCATCCAGTCATTTGCTTTTATGCCCCTTGCTCTATTATGATCACCTTCGGCATCAGCACCCTTGTTTTGTTTGCAATGTCATACATTTATTCTTGTATGCATTTTTGTTTTTCAGTTATATGGGTCAGTGGCAATCTCGTTTTAAACCTTTGATACGCCACTTTCTTTATCTTTATATGTATGGGTTTTATGCTTCAGATGTAGAATTTGAGTTTATTTAAAGGATTAGGTTTGATGATTTTCATGAAACTGGTAATTTGACTTGTATTTTGAAACCCAGCTGGCTGTGGAGTGCATCTTTTGTTCTGCATGCATTCGCATTGTGGAGTGTTGTCCACAAGAAGGTCTGACAGGTTTGTTTTTCTCGGAGTATAGATTTTGGGAATCTATATTGCATAATTTAAAACTTAATACAGGACAGAACATATAACCTTGCAATATCTTCACTTAAAATAATTTTTGGTATGAACCCAAAGTTCTATTAAGTGTTGTATCTGATTTACATGCTGTATGCTTTGTCTTTCTGCCTATTTTACTTGCAGAAAAGCGGGCTGGACTGGAGAACTTCGTTTTTGATTGGCTAATCAATGCAGACAGGTAATATTGTGTTTCTGTCAAGAGAAAGTAAAAGTGAAACATTTTTCTTTGAATTGCTGTGAATGGCTAATTGGGATACAGGGAAAACATTGCATCTTTGAGGAAAGGCAAAAGAATTGTGATAGGAATAATGAAAAGAAGAGTTTGGTTTCTTATGTCCTGAGATTGCCAGGTTTCCCAATCATGTGATTGCACTAATCTATTTCCTAATTCACTTCATTTTCTCAAACACAGTGTGTGATGCTTTGGTAATTCAGTTTATCTGGCCATGAAACTCCTGCCCTTTAAGGCAGAAGCTCACATGTTTGAGTATGTGAATATTGTTTAATCCATTAGAGGAATTGTGGAATGACCCTGGGTATTTATTTGGAATGCTGTGGTGTAGTTTCAAATGATAATTGTACCATGCAAGATCATGTAAATTTGGGTCTTGTGTACTTACAGCCCTTTCTCTCTCCTTCCAGAGAATGGGCAACAGAGAATGATGAGGATTGCTACTTCTATTGTTTTTGCCAGTATTGTATGTTCATTCTTTTTAATTTAGAATTAATGTGTAAAAAACAATATTTTGTTGAAACATAAAACTCATTAACTTATAGGCATAAGTATCTTTCTTCTTGTTGCATGCTAATGTTTTGTTTATTTTATGTTCAATTTATCAGTCAGTGAATCTTGTACCTTAGCTCTTGAATGAATGGTAAAAGTTAAAATGGTGGATTACTATAAATGATAAAATTACCTGATTTCCCAATAGAGCTATCTTATAAGTGATCGGGATTTATATGAGAACGAATTAAAAGAGCATATATAGAACCACATACACAAATATATTGCAAGAAACACAATGATACAGTAAACTCAGATTCTATTAAATGAATGAAACGGAATTGACTGTAAAATAAAAGCAGCTAGAATGGTGGTAGCTATATCTTTGAGAAGAGATGTGGCGGTTATACTCGTGACAAGCTGATTACAAAAGGAGGCCGAAGGGCCTTTTTATCATAAGCATGAGGAAAAAATCCGTAAACATCCAAAAATCTAACCGTAGGAGATGAACCGTAAAAATGTTTGTGGGTCCTGAGGTGGTTAGTTGAGGTGTCAATTTCTTGGGGGTATAACTTTTGCATACGATCTCTGTTTAGGGCGTTCAGTAGCTCGTTGGAAAAGTCTAGCTGAGAAGAACACATTTTGGACATCCAGTCCTGCCTTTGGCTACATTTGGACTACTACATCACCAAAAACATCATTTAAGGCCTCAAAATGGCCCCAAAAGTTTAAAGTCCGAAAAACCATAAAACTTACAAAACTAGAAAAACTGTTTTGAGCCAGTGGAATGTGGCTGGCTCCCGATATCCATCTGGATCAGTTTGTTGACCTGAAAAACCATAAAAACTGCCAAGCTGGAAAAAGCTGTTTTGAGCGAGTGGAATAGGTTGGTGGCCTCTGATACCCATCTAGATCAATAAGCTCTTGCACATGCAGGTTACCTATTCCAGAGATAATGAGGCTGAAATATTGTACTTGCATTCATTTGAATATTTTACCTGCAGTCACTAGGCAACTTTCTTTGTCAAGTTTTACAGGTGTTTTGATGTCATATTGATTTCCCCTGTCAATTCTTAACAAGATAGCTATTTATCTCTCTTTAGTAGGATTTCTTCACTTCTTGTACCTTAATGTTTTTTTAATCCTTTCTTTCAAATATTTTTTGTCTACTTATGCCATGATCTATTTTGCGATATATTCCTGCAGATTCAATTGAGTTTTACAACACAAGAGGAGGAGAACTTTTAGGTTTGGGACAAGAAACAATTTCACAAAACTTAAGGACGTTTTCTTTCTCAGATGGTAACTTGATCAACTCGTCCAGGGGTACAGGATAGGTGACTTTCCTCAACAATCCCTGTAGGTCAATGTTTAGCTCAACATTTTCCAGACTTTGATGTTGGTGGGGTTTCTCAACTTGTTGCTTGATTGGAAGAGATGAAGTACCCTGAGTTTTATTTTCGACGGGGTTTATTGTTTCATTAGGCTTCTTCCTTTGGTAAACTTGCCATTTTTCCATTTGAGAGGTTTCACTTGCTTTGCTTAGGAAAGGGTCTACCTTGGGATTGTCATTACTCTTCTTTTGGATGATTTCCTTGTCTTTAGTTGATACATGAAACGCCCTACCAAATGTACCACTAGGATCGTGTTCCTCCATAAAATGGATAATATCACAGGGATCAAATTCATGATGATCAACATGGTATGGGCACTCACCTTCTTCATGCTCGACACTATAGGTATGACACCAACCAACAACATTGTTACTTGGTAATGCAAGGGCCGACGAACCTTTAGGATCTTCATTAAAAGGCCTTTTTGGCTGGTTCCAATATGATTTTAGAGGATATGGCACCGTAGTTTTGCTACCTCTTGAGTCAAAATAGTCAAATGTTTCATCATTTCGGCCATGGAATCAGGAGTAGGAGCATTCTGCTCTTGGGTTGGTTCTTTGCTTTGGGTACCTCTTTCCTTAGTTTCAGTCTTAGAAGAAGAATCTTTAGAGGACTCAAGCAAATCAATCTTTCTAGTGGATAAAACATTCCTTTCCTTGATCTTTGCCTTAGCTTGAGCATCCCTAAGGTCTGTTGGCTCCTTTTCTTTCAACATGAAACCGAAAGTCTCTTTGGAGGCATTTAAATAGTGGAGGATAGCTTGATCTTTTGGTTTGATGTCATTAGGAATCTTACTTAGGATCTTTTCTAATCTATGTTGACGTTGTAGCTGCATGAGGCATCCTCACACCAAGTCGGCCTCAAAAGAAATAAGAAACTAATAATTATTATGCCAATAAAGAGAAGTCGGCCCAGGCAGAAAGACAATTCGGCCCCAGTGAAAAAGTCAACCAAAAATCAAATATAAATAAAGGGTGACGCCTCATTCATTTGATCCATAAAGCAAGTTCGTTCCACATCAAGAAGGAAGTGCACAAGAGAGAGAAAAGGCTAATTTTGGGGTCTTTATCTTTGGAGAGTTTTCTTCTTTGGTTTATCTTCATCTTGACTATGTATGTGGATGCACTTTATATCTTGAATTGATATCTCTATAACAAGGTTGCTGGGTTTTCTCCCTCATGGTTTCCTAGGATAAATTGTTTGTATCTTTGTGTTTTCGTGCATGGTTGTTCTTTAAGTGATCCTTATTTGTTTCTATTGCAATTTAAATTGAAAGAGATGAAAATTTCAAAATTATATTGCTACTTTAAAATCTAACATGGATTCAGAGTGGTGTTGAATAGATGCCATTGTTGGAAACTAGGCCATCCAAGTTTGGATGTTTCTCTTCATAGATTATCTTGAAAAGAGCTCTTGGGAAACTCACCTTAGAAGGGCGCATCTTTATGTGGAAGCAAATTTCAGATCCAAGATTTTTAGTTTTGACCTAATTTCTACCGAAATTGGGAAATTAGGGTTTTAGTTTTTGAGCTGTTCTGTCCACAGATTTGGAAGAAAAGGAGGTCTATTCAACTCGCCCTAGGAGGGCGAATCTATCTATGGAATCGGATTTTCCAAATTCCAAGCTTCAATTTTGACCTAGCTCCTGCTAGGATTTCTGCAGCAGATTTCAGACCTCAGTTTTTCCAATCAAGATGAATAATGTTAAAGTGGAAGATAGACTTGACAAGGCTTCCAACTTCAAATCATAGAAGTCTAGGGTACTCATCATCCTAGAGGAGAATGACCACCTAAAATTCGTGAATGAAAAGGTACCAAGACCAGAAGAAGAAGCAAAGAAGTCTCAATGGAAGAAGAGTGATGCTAAGGCAACGAGGATTCTAATAGATTTTGTAAAGGATAACCTGATACCTCAAATCTCTCAGAAGAAGACGACCAAGAAGATGTTTGATGCCTTGGAGAAGTTATTTGAGAACAACAACATCAATCGAGCACTTCCCTTAAGACAACAACTCTCCAATATGAAGATGTCAAGAGCAGACTCAGTTGCATCCTACATCATGAACATTTCTGAACTAAGAGATCAGTTGAGCACCATTGGGGAAATGGTTGAAGATAGAGAGCTTGTCATGATGACCCTCAATGGTTTCCCCCCTTCTTGGGAACCATTCATTCAGAGCATTAGTGGGAGTTCCAAATTGCCCAAGTTTGATCGACTATGGGTAGATTGTACACAAGAAGAAACTAGATCTGCAGCTAGAGGCAAGTTACGTGGCTCTCAACATGAAGAAAGCCAAGCCATTGCAGCTCATGCTAAAGAGGAAAAGGTAAGTGAAGGGAGAATCAATGCAGAAAATATAAAGGTGGAAGATCTGGACAAATACTAAAACAAAAGAAGAATAAGGATCTTTTGCATATTCAATGCTTCAGATGTCAGAAGTTGGGTCACTATGCCAGATAGTGTCCTGATCCAAAGAAAAGAAAACACCAAGCCTCAACTGTTGATGTTGATGAAGATACTCCACAGAAGAGGTCAATGAATGATGATCAAACATATTTCTTCTTTATTTCCGCTCTTTCAAGTACGGTTCCTACCACTAGTGATACTTGGTTAATAAATAGTGGTGCATCTAGAAATATGACAGGTTACAGAAAGAGCCTCACAGATTTGGTAGAGAAGGAGTCTCATCTATGAGTTTTACATGGAGATGATGCTAGATATACTTTGAAGGGAACTGGAAGCACGTCCCTCCAGTTATAGTCTAGTGATACTCTACATTTGAGTGATGTGTTGTATGTACTTGGAATGAAAATGAACCTTGTTTCTATATCAGCCTTGGAGGACAAAGGCGACAAGGTTTCCTTCTCTGATGGAAAGGTTTTTTCATGGCACAAGAACTCTAGTATAGATTCAGCCCGTATGATTAGTGTTGGAGAGGAAATCCTATACAGATTGACTACATGACCAGTTCAGGCACTGGTGCATGATTCTATCAGCTTGAGTGAGCTATGGCACAGAAGACTTGCTCACTTACATTATAAAGCTCTTCCATCCTTGAGGATGATTGTGACTGGACTTCCAGTACTCTGTGTAGACCATGATGGCATTTGCAGAGGTTGTGCACTTGGCAAGAATACCAAGGGTTCTTTTCTGAGCAGCGACAACAAGTCCAAGGGAATCTTGGATTTAGTACATTCCGACTTGTGTGGACTAATGACAGTTGCTTCCTTGGGTGGATTTTGGTATTATGTGACCTTCATTGCTGTCAAATCAAAGAGCTGTCACTGTCAAGCTGTTACTGAGTAGAGATTCAAATATGTAATAATTGGAGAAGTAGTGCTATAGAATGCTCCTTCAACTGGATAAATATATCTGAGATTTTAAGTGCCTCAGTAAGTCTTGAAGTTTGAACGTTCAGATGCCTTCAAAAACGCACTTCATGTGCTCCAGCTACCGTGGCTACCAAATGTGGCCACCAGATGTTTAAAGGATATACAAGACAAGTACTTCTACTTCCAAGAATCTCTTCAATAACAGGGCAATCAGACCTTCATCATCAAGCTGTTCAAATGAATTATGGGTACCCTATGGCTTGAGATATGTTTGGATGCTCAATTGACTGCGACTGCCTCTGTGGACTGTCTTGAGAGCACTTACATTTCCACCAGCAATTCGCTGCTCCTCTGCTTGTATACCGAATTTCAGACCTTTCTTAAACTTGAATTAAAACTCCACAACATCTCTACTGCTGCACCCAAACTCAGAGAGATAAGACACCTGCTGCTGCCTCAAAAAATCAGAGATAACGCTTGAAAACTTCTACTGAAAAATACTCCTGCGGCTACCTCAGAAGAGCTCCTTCTAACCTGAAATTCAGAGCATAATTTGCACTACTTCTACACAAAAATGAGGAGTTTTGAACCTTTATTTATACCATTCGAGTGCTATATTTTAGGGCTGACCTGTCTTATTAAAATTTGATTAAATTCTCTTTTCTTTGGTCGGCTGACCCAAAAGATGAGGTAAAAATACCACGTCAACTTTAAAAAATCAAATCTCTTCAACCGTGAGGAGTTAGAAGACAGCTACTGTTCTACATATCAACGGAAAGGGCTTGACGAGAACTTTCATGCTATGAGAGTCTTGCTTGCATTGACAAAATCCTTCATTCTCATTTTCTTGAATTTGTGTAGGACATCAGAAATTGACTTAAAATCTCTTGATGGCTACTTTAAGTACTTTATTGGCAATCAAGGGCTTCTAAGACTACCAAGACCCCAAAAGGATGGGTAGAAAGGCCACACCTTTAATCACAAGGGTTTCAAGGGCTCTGGAAATTTTTAAACAAGGTGCTTTCCAAGGGCTTCAAGGACATCATCAAAAGCATAAAGAGATCCATCATGTATTCCATCAAGCTTGTGGGATGAAGACCAACAAGCCATGGTTTCAAAGTCTTCAAGGACATCCTCATCATAACATGAAGACTTCATTAACAAATGACCACAGAATGGGTCATTTGCACCACCAAGTGCTCCAAAGCACACACCATCTGTGAATGGGCTCCAATGCCCAAGCTACCACATCCAAACCTATGCAACGTCATCATCAAGCCTAGTTATCACTGCCATTCATTATCGTTGTCTCAGCTCATTTGCCACATCATCTTTTCAACAAACTTTGTCATTAATGGCTTCAACCTTGACATCAATGACAACCTTGTTCATCTGCTCAACACTTAGCAATGAGTTCTGGGGTTGTTTGGTCGCAAGGACCCACATCATGCCCTGTTATTTGTGCCAGGTGATATTTTAGCCTGTTTATCCCACCTGTCATTCTCTTCCCACATAGATTGCAAGTGAGAATCTGCCGATTGTGTGGATCAACAGGTGTGCCCCACTCCCAAAATGGATCCAAAGTCTTCAGCATCTTGTATATGGAAAACTGAAGTTTGAACCTAGGGCAAGAAAAAAAAGATTTTTAGTGTATGTGATTGATGGAAATGTAAAACACAACAAGAAAATGAAGATATATTGAGCATTCAAACATTGATTTGATGAGAGAAAATAAATGGACATTTTTGTGAGGATTTATAAGGACCTAGGGCAAGAAAAAAAATGCAAAAACGTTTTTTGGAATGCTTAACTGCAGTAAATAACATAACAGATGCAAAAAATGTGTTTAAGACCCTATAAAAATCAATTTTGAAGATGGAGAATTAATTGGCAATGTAAACGAACAAGAATCCCTCTTAGAAAAATGAGAAATGATGGGCAAATTTTTTACATACCTGCAGTAGTGATAATTGTGGAAAAAACTCCAAATGGGAAGGTCCAATCTTCAAATTTGATCCTTGATGGAGAAAGAAATGATGCCTAAAATCATCCTTAAACAAATATTAAGTGTTCTTGGTCTCCTTAGCTCTCCTCTCAGCTTCTGCAGTGTGCAAATGAGCAAAAAGACAGTAAAAAAATGGCTTAAAACCCCTTTTTTCCATCCCTGTCCGCACGGCCAATTTTTTCCATCGACTCGCGATTTCTCGGGAAAAAAACAGCAATATCTTGGCCAAAAAAGTGGGCCAATTTGTTCGGCGATTTTTTGACGAAAAGTCGCTGCCTTGAAAAAAGTGCGATTTCTCGAACAACGGCAATTTCTTGGCCGATGTTGGTAACACTGAGTTGAACACACAGAGACAAATCTAGACTTGGGACCGTGGATCCTTTTTCCATAATCCTTGTTTGTATTTTTTCTTGTTTTTCTGTGACTTTTTAATGCATGACTGGTTGGTTGCAAGATATTCCTCCCCGCATAGATGTTAATCTCTCAGATTGGTGTTTATTTTATTTTTCCTCATTTTTTAGCAATGGGCAATGTAAAGCATGTTAAATATCTTTCATTTCTGTAACTACAGTTTTGCACAGGCTAGTCTTAGGCTGTAGTTTTCTTTTGGGATATAATCACCAAGGCTTAGATATTGTGCAGTTTTTTAGTAGCAAAGAACTGCCTGGTTCCATAAGTTAGCAAGTCTGAGTGCTTGTTAAAATTAATTTGAAATGTTTGTAACGTCTGTTTTTCTATTAGTAGCATTTTTTGGAATGTCCTGATCCTAGTATGATTTTTTAGTTGTAAGAAACTATTTGATATTAAGGATTTTAGATGAGAAGGTTCTAAATAGATCATAAATGCAGCTCATTTGTCTTTTAGGACGTAACTTGGTAATTTGTCTAGTATCAGATAATAGATAATAGAGGTTGGCAATAGCATTAAAAGGTTGAAGGAAGATGTGATAGTACATGTAAAACTTGATGCTTTCCAGTACTTATGGTTGTCATCTCACTATCATAATTTATTGCAGAGTTGTGAGCCAAACTGAATATCCTTCATTGGTTGACCTGCGTGGACTCCTATTGGACCTAGTTGCACAGCTTTTAGGTGCCCTATCACGGATCAGGTAATTTATTTGTCTTATACTTCTCTAGGTAAGGAATTTAATATTCCTTCAACATGAATGACTGTCATTCTTAAATTAAAATTTCATCCTTGCTGTCTTGTGGTGATATTTTTCACTTGTAGTCTTCCAACAGTTTGATTTTTATTTGTAAATGACACATGCTCGAATTTGCAGATGAAGAATTCTGGATGACTATCTAAGTGGGACATTGACAGTTTTGTGTTCTTTTACCTAGACTTCCTAGTTATACTTGATATTTGAGAAATTCTCTATGACTGTCGAACTGGAACATTGACAAATTTGTGTTCTGTTACCCAGAATTCCTAGTTATATTTGATATTTAAAATCAACGAGATATACTCCTATTGCATATGTCTACCATCTAATTCTTCATATCTGGCAAATCAGAAATCTAGAGAATATATCCAAAGTTGATATTCTCCAGTTTAAACATTTTTGGAGGAAAATGACACTCTGCTTTTGACTTCCTTGGAAGGAAACTAGAAAAATAATTTAGATAATTTTTGATCTTTTTCTTTGCTCGACAAGAAATGATGGCAGTATTTTTATGTTATTTTATTTTTGCTGGTCAAAATGAGTAAGCAGCATCTGCTCTCTTTTGGATCTTCAATGGACAAAAATGTCCTGCCCTGCTATGGAAGTCACCCTTTGGCTAAGAAGTCATGAGTGGGGTGTATCTATTCCACCAATGTTGACCAGGCTTGCATGTGGTCCCACCCATTTTTCACAAGCACAGGGCACACACAGGCACAGGCACAAGCATGAGCGTATCATTAGAAAGAATTGAACTCTGGTGAGGGTAATAACATCACTCTGCTTTCACAGACTGGCAAGCCATCGTCGACAACTATCTTTTTCTTTGACTATGTACTTTTGAGATTTTTTGTATTTCATGCCCAGGGATTTCTGTTTGCCATTTCCCACTGGAAAATTTGTCCAAACACTGTTTTCTGAATATTTCCCTTAGAAATATCTAAGTTCATGTTGAGTCAATGATATGCTATATTCTTGGTCAAAATTTTGGAGGTAGTTTTTGACTTCCGTTTCCTACCATTCTCTAATTTTGTTCTTAAATGCTATCTTACTGGTCATTGTGATGTATGCCAATTTTAACCATCTGCATAACTCAGATTCAGATCAGTGTTATTGGAACCAGACCGGAATAGGAAAAACCGGCCAGTCCGACCGGTTTAGTGTTTCTGATAAGAAATGGGTGGTCCCATACCGAACCAGCTGGCTCCTTACAGAACCAGCCTTAAACGCTTGAACCGGCCGGTTTTGTATGAAACCCACTGTTTTTGTACAAGGTTGTACGACATAGTTTTGAACATGAATTTTTTATTTTAAAAAATAAAGGTAGAGCCTAGACCCTAGTAATCATCGGTAATAGTAAATTCTTGAAGTAAAAGTGACATTCTCCTTATCTTTCATTTTTTATCCTTTTACTTAAATTTTTAAAATTACCATTAATTGTTTTAGGATGCTTGAGAGTGGTTCCAACCTTATCAGACTACTTCTATGCAAAAATTAGAATTTTAAATCCCATTCAGAATTCAACAGACTTAAAAGTTTTCCGGATTGCAACATTTCCATTGGATTCTATCATCTACGAGGGTATGGGATTAGCATTTAATTAAGCACATCAACTCCTCTATGTACCTTGATGTTGGTGGTGCTGATTGTTGAACTCCTCTGTCATGACCTTAATAAAAATGTACCCTTTACTCAAGCAAAATCACTTATTAAGCATGGGAAGCTTTATCTACCTTATTGTCATGTCCCTTTCCGGATGACCACTATGGGGGACGACTTATTAGCCTATCCAGTCCCCGTAGGCTATAGTCGGCAGAATAGGGGATTAATTAAATTTAGTGTCACTCAAGTCCAAAAGCACTTTATAAAGTGACACTTAATAATAATTTCCTAAAGTGACTTTATAAAAGTCACTTAAGTTAAAGTGGGCCAAAAGGGTCAACATGAGAATAAAAGCCACTTTCTCACTAAAAGGTCAATTTTAATTTATAAAGTGAGAAATTAGGAGAAAGGGAAGTTGAAGAGTCACAACAGTGG